>CM062826.1:14418082-14762534 GCA_031772345.1 Himalopsyche anomala | reverse complement strand
CATTCGGTAATATTTCTGCCGACTGAGTGAATTCGCCAGGGTGTATAATTATTGTCTATGGTCAGTGTATAAATTCTTTAACTGTCAACATGACAGTTGAAAAAATAATTTTGACACAGAAGTCAAATTTAGCTTGGCTGTAATATTGTCATTATTGTTTTTGATTGTGAATGCAGAATGATGACGCGTTTTGAAAAGATTATTTCTATACCATGTTCCAACCATTTTTCACGAACTAACTAAAAGGGCCAATCTTCATATTATTAATAACACTTAATGCGGATCTTGCCGTGGAATTCGCCTAATGATAACGGTATTTTGAATAGCACATTTTCGAAATGTCGTTCTATCCAATGAGAGCGGATTATTTTAAGCCGCGCGTGAATGTTCTGATATCTTCCCGTTTGAAAAATCGATATTTCTTGGTGTAGAGCTGAAGTATTCTATCACCATGGATCATAATATTCGAAAATTTTCGAATAATCAAAGACTTTAATTCGATTATTGTAAACTATGATTATAGGGCTATCGAAATGAATCGTTGGATCGTGTGAGTCGAGTGAGAGCAATATTCTTTGGAGCTGATTTGATCAATTGAATCATAATGATTAAATCTTTTCACGTCTGACCTTGTAAATCTTTTTGAATTCTTTAATACATTAATAATGTTTGAATTATGATATGGATTTATCATAGAATAATATTTTGCTTTTTTTCATACATTTGGATAAAATATGCAATTGATTTTTTATTATATTTTGACTGTCTTCCATACTAGATAAAATATATTATAAATATAATTTTATGTGAGATTTTAATTTTGTGAGAATATATTTTGAATATTTTTCATACATCTGGATAAAATTTGCAATTAATTTCGATTATCCTATATGTGATACGGATTCTCAAAATTTTTAGAGTCAACACCCCCGCCCTCTGTTTTTATGATTTTTGTCATCCTATAATAATTATAGGATGACAAAAATCATATACATATTATGTAACACGGTTTCTCAATATTTTATTAGTCGACATTCTCCACTGTCTTGTTACTGTCATAGTGGAATGACACACTATTCTTTTGTTAATAAAAATATCATAACATTTCTTTTTACCATGGGTCGAATTTTTGTTTCTTAATTTAAATTTGGTTCAGTTGTAATTTTTTATTATTTACAGTGAAATCCTGTTTAAGCACGTCCAGAATTCACGTTTTCCGATATTTGCGTATTTTTTTACAACCCCAATTATTTTAATTCTTAAAGAGGTCTGGGTGTATTCTTAAAAACCATTTAGAGAATTAATTAAGCTAAAACCTTCTGGCTTATTCAATAAATAAGTTTGCATTTGATTTTCCACGCCAGTAAATATTTGATTTATCAAAAATGCAAAAAAAAATCACCCCGTTGAGGGCAACGGGCTTACAGCTTGTACATTATAGAAACGTCACCCGTTGAGGTTATGTTGTACAGTGCTGTGTCCGAACGAACGTTATTTGATTTTATGGGATGCAAAAATGCGAGTAAATTTAATTTCTAATTTTTATAAGCTTTCTACAATTAAAATATAATTATTTTATCATCACTGTGACAGCTTATTCTTATACCATAGATAGTTCCAATATAACTTATTTATATATTATGGTCTATGGTTTATTTTGACAACTGTCACAAAGGGAGACATTCCAAAGTCGAAAATAGATCTCTAAAATGACGCCCGATGAGTTGATGTCGACGAGTGCTGACTATCATATTACAGTTTTAACTTATTTGCAAGTTGTGTGGAGATGAACGACATTGTAATTAATTAACAATATGCTTTTATATGCTATGAAATGACATTTGGTTTAGTTGCAAAAAACACCGCCAGAGCGCTGTGATCATAGACAACCTACAAAGTTTCTATGAATCTACCTGCTGAATGCATGAAATAAGCAAAAGATTTTATGCCGAATTCACGCAGTCGGCAGAAATTTTACCGAATGCGTGAAATAGGCAACGGGCTTACCGATTTCACGCATTCAGCAAAATGTCTGCCGACTGCGTGAAATAGGCAATTTCACCGATTCGGTGTAACACATATACAAATAAATAGCAGAATCAATAATTAAAATATAAATCATAATCCTGAAAACCAATTTGACTTCCTAGCATATGCTTGTATTCTGCAATAAAAACTAACAATGTAATATTGTAATATGTACTTAAACATAAGTGATGAGTTTACACAAAGTTTTAGTTGCCCAACTTTAACTGATAAACCATGCCAATAATTACATTACGGTTTTTCATTAGAAGTTTGAGAACACTCATTGCTTTAATGTAGCGCAAAGCGGTCTTTATTATATTCTCGATAGAGGGACGTTGGTGTAAATTTAATTTAGTATGGTTCTTCGAACATTTTCCGAAATTGATGGAAGTAATAGCAATATATTTATAATAAATACTCAACATATTTCTATTAGATTAATTAAGTGGAATAATTATTGATTATTTAGTGTTTTATTTAAATCTTTTTATTCTGATAATCTGCAATCTATTTTTAATATAATATAAAGAATACGACACTTCTCAGACAAGATATTTAATAATCGACGCCGTGAGCGATTGCCTAATAACTGCTGCTTTAAAGTCCAAATATTTTTAGATGTTTGCTCTATGTAAACACGAGCAGTCGGTGACCATTTTCAGAAAGCGGAAGATTGTATAAAAAATAAATTTGGTACGGTTGTATTTGATTAAAACAACAAAAAAACGATGTACAAAATATATTGGTTTGTATCTATAGTTTGTATTTGGAAGATAACAATGATAAAGGGTTTATAATTTCAAATATAGAACATTGAGATTTTTTGATTTAATGTCAGTGGTTGGTCACTTTTTCACTGAGATCGGTGTGAATGGATGAGTGATATTTCAAAAAATACATATTTTATGAATAAAAGGCTTAATTTCATATATAATATACGCTAAATGTTTTTTTAATTAAGCACAAGTCTAAGAATGCTAGATCTTCAATGCTGGAATCTGTCAATAGTAATCAAATATTTGTATTTGTAGTATTGAAATCCTTAGTCACACAGTTCGTTATTAATATATTTAAAAAAAAATGTTGTTGGCGGGTACTTCAAACATTCTGAGTAAAGCTGTATATTAAACATATGATTATTAAAATCTGAGCTTGTCACATGAATAGACTTTAATTTTTTTCAAAATTATTAATAAAGTAATGGATCCAACTGTTATAAAATTTCAGTATTATTGTGGTTTATAATTCAAGAAAAATAGTCACGGAAAAAAGTCAAACCGCATTTTTTTCTTCAGCAGTGATACACAACCTGTTAAACAGTAAGCCCAACTTATCCGTTTTCAAATTTTTCATGGGCCGTAGAGGCTAGAAGTTTTGCGAATTTTCATATAAAATCTATGGATATTATAATATTTTTAATGCAATAACTAAATACAAGATACTGCAGTTTTTTGTTCAATAATACAAGAATTAATTGCTTCCAAGAAACACTTTTACAATTCGCAGCCTTTTAACGATAATTTATCAAAAATCATCGGTAAAAATTATGTTATAACAACAATAATCTAATAAAGACAACAACAGTTAATATCTCAATAAATAATCATCAACTTCTCACTATCCAGTGAGAAATATTAGTTTTGAAAAAACGTATTATTTGACATGTGGGCCACAATAAATAATACTTTGGGCTGTCTGAAACCTGCAGCCCGTTAGCTATGTACCACTACTCTTTATACGACGAAAACTTGACCGAAATGTCACGTTCCATATTTCTTCGTCTCTGGAAATATTTCAAGCAAACCAGTTTGATTTTGGAATATAAGTTTATACGCAACTTAAAACACGATTTACAATACTTATAATTATTTTGTTGCCATAGATAAATAATTTCTGGGAATCGTTTCAGTATTTTGATTAAAGTTTGCGGTATACAAGTAACAAATATTCATACTGGCAAGAATCTCTCTCGAAATAAAGTTGAATGCTTTATGTTGTTATTACATAACTGTCAATAATAATTTATGGAACTGTGGTGGCTCTACCTAGCATTGAACTGGCGTATATAAACTTGTTTTTATATAGGAATAGATACAAAAAAATCGGTTTCAATATAGTACCTAAAATTGGATAATTTTGAGATTTACATGAATTACAGCTACGTTATTTATGCGCACTAGGAAAATTCACACAATATGACAGGTTCGCGGAAAACAGATGCGCAGAGTCGATTACTCACACCAGTGCACTGCAAGCTTATTGCAAGTGCACCGCGAAAAAATTGGTAAAAACCGAAAAATCCGCAAAGTAGTGAAAACCGAAAAAGTCGTAAAAAAATTATGTCCACATATTTTTTTCGATATCTTAATTCTGGTGCACCGCTACTCTTTCCCATGATCAAAAGTGCACCGTGACTTCGAAAAGATTAAGAACCATTGACTTACACATACAAATATAGAAAATGACACCGCTGAGTTTATCGAAAATATTGTGTTATTATAATAATATTTGACTATTATTTTTTTCTCATTTTGTGTGCAGCTTTTTACAAGCACAATTTCAATAAAATATATCAGAAATTACGAGCTCAATCCTTTTGTAAATATGGACAAAAAATATTGTGAGGACGTGTCTTTGGTCAATGGGTATGTGCGCATATGTCTGGTCGCCTAAAAAATATTCTCATCGTGTTTAAAAAATGCCACTGTCCTTTTATGCTGGGCTACATATTTACGAGTTAAATAAACTTCAAATAACGTATTTTATTCGCAATAAACCATTTTGTAAACCTGCTCCAGCACTTGGACAGCATACGAGTTTATTTGCTCAATTTTATTTTGATAGTGGCCAAACATGTAGATCAAGGCTACCCAAGAAAGGTAGTGGACAAATCTTTCGAAAAAACTATATATAACCCAAAAAAAGACATTTCATCTTACACTTATAATTCACTGTGAATACGTGTGAACTGAAAAAAACAAACAATTAATTTAAACTATGGAAAAAGATTATTGCACAATATATATGATCATTTTTATATGACTGAAGCTTCTCAATACATTTTATTATTGGAAAGAAAACTTTTGGTAAAAAGCTTGACAAAAAGTGAGTTCCGGCATCCTTTTATTTTAAAAAAAATCACTGTTATCGGATCAAATACTTTGTGTCAATAATTTTGAGAATATATTCTTATCACCCATGGATCCCTGAATGTTGACGCTCATGTGGTACTGTCGAGCCCACAAACGTGTAAGCCGTTACACTGGCCGACCGAGCAAATGGCAACTACCTAATTGATAACCGTTCTCAATATTCTCCGAAGCGATTTGCGTGTCGATAAAGAACGCCATTTATTACTTTTAAGGTCGTATTGACATGTTTAAATAATAATTTAACCCTTTGCACTCGGTGCGGTTTCCATAGCAACTGTCGTCGGGAGGTGTTATTACTTTTTAAATATTCGCCGTCCATTTATATCTCAAACAATATTATACAAACCTTTTTCTAAATATTTTTATCTATTACCAAAAGTGTGTTTCAAAATGAGGAAAGTTTAAACAAAAGTGATTTTATTTTATTTTATTTCATATAGGGGGACATATACATATATCAAATAAACGTTCGGTGTATTTCATCTTTAAATTTTGAGGTTGTTATGTTTTATGGAATTTCCTGTTTTTCATGCTTAATAATATTTCTGTAGATACCGAAAAGATAATATAAACTGATAATTTACACTCAACGTTCCAGAAATGTATCTTACGAGAGAATAAAACAATATATCACTTTATTTAATAATGCCACAGAAACTAAGGTTTTCGGAAATATGGGTTATCGGTTTCGTAAATCCGGTAAAGCCAAAATATTAACTTTAAACTTCATATTAATAAAGCATATTAGAATGTAGAGAAGTAAAATGATTGATAATAATAATATTAGTTAACAAATACCATTTCATTTCAGATAGCCCCAAATAAATGGCAACAATGATACATCAGAAGAAACATTCCAGAGGCCGGCCAATGAAATGATGAGTAAATAGCGTGGTAGAAGACGAGCACCTGCTGACAGTTACTTCAAGACAGTGGCTGGCAAAAGGAAACAATCGAGAGCAATTTTGAAGGAGGCCAAATACTGAATTTAGATTTACACTAAGTAAATAATAAAAGAAACCTGTAACTATTGTATTCTTCTCATCTTATTTGTGTGTAAGGCTTCCGACCTGGAAAAAAACTCATTAAAAACCGAAAACTGGTCTATTTTTAACTCTCGCGAATCGGAGACTAGAAAAATACTTCTCTGCCGATGGGGGTCGTTTAGGGACCCCAGTGGTTTCCTCATTATTGGCCTTATTCTTATGAATTTAAAAAAAAAATAGTCTAAGGGCTTTAAAATATCTCTCTGCATCATTCTTCATACATTTTTTTTTATAAAAATCCGTGGTTTTTTAATAAATAATCATATTTTAAGTTGCGCGTAAAAAAGACGTCATCCTAGCACACATATGAAATTGCAACTGACGCGTTTAGCCCAGCTATCTTACGAACGATCGCTTATCGCGGGCGCTTATCTCGTTATCGCGTTATCGCGTATTTATATAAACTACAAAAGGTCCAAAAAACTATGATATAAGAATACCTTAATTATAAAAATTGTATCACCCATATTAAAATAGATATTTAATAAAATGTGGGTATTGGGGTCGCATTTCTTGAGCAAAAGTAGATTTCTCCATATTAAATATATGCAAGTGAAAAATTCTCCACATATACATATGTTTGTATATAAATTTTGGCATCAGAATTACATTCCATATTCAAATCAATTATGAGTGGTCTTCCATCAAGATAGTGGACTTTTGTTTCTGATTTTTAAACAATCTTATGTGCCACCATTTTTTAACAATTCTTTGCCTATCTTTCGAAATTAGATCAGAAATTCGAATACTCACGTAATCTTTAATAGTATGTCCTGTTGAATTGGGATACTTACAGGTCATAAATGTATCTTCAAATTCAAAACAATTACATGTCTATGTATCATATTAAAATACTTTATAATAAATTATTGGTCTATAAAATGGGACAATAAATTGTTAGTTAAATAGTATATAACGTTGAGATTATTGTCGTATTCATAAATTGAGATTTCGGTCGTAACTCAAACAATACAATTAAACGACACTGCATAGTCGCGCGAATTTGCTTACATACGTCAAAGAGTTAATTAAATATGGTTGTGATTTGAAAATGTAGGTCATCTTATGAGACATGTGCACCTCGGGAGAGATCGGACATAAATTATTTATGAGTCTCGTGTTTTATGGATAATATACGTATTTTAATACGTGTATTTTGATATACACGGACATTGGTAGTAATATTTATTACCACTTTATAGTATAAAGCCAAACTATACTTTTTAATTCGATGTCCGATCGTATAATGTTTTGATGGATACTTGATAAATCAATTTTCACAAACACCGATTCGGTCGAACATAAATCGATTTAAATATGCTGTTCTTACTGGGACTTGATCTCGTGAGATCCGTCACAGAAGTCAACGTCGTTGACCACTGCGCCGCACACCCAGGGGTTGACTGGAGGGGGTTTGGAGGGGCTCGCGTGAGCCCCTTGTTAAATTTTACTGAGGCCGGCGAGCCCTTTGTTAATTTAAGAGAAAACAATATTCTCAGATCAAATTAGTATATAAATGCAATTTCTGACATATATATTATCTACGACAGTTTCAGTATACACAGTAGTATATTTTCAGCCATTTAGATTGATAAGTTTACGGTAAACTGCATATTCTTACATATCATAAGTTTATTAAGTAACAATCGATTGCTTATTTAAGTATTGGATAAAAAAATTCACCTCTACCCCAGCGCACCGAAAATTGCTTTGAGATTCAGCGAGCCCCTTGTTAATGTATTGGCAGCCCACCGCTGCGCACACCTGACATAATTATTGATTAACAACATTGTTAAATGTTGTTTTTTAAATTCATAGGTGTTATCGATTAATTATAATTATAATTAAAACGTTGTTAATGTATGCCTTTGTTATCATACTGTCTCAATTAATATAGCACTATATAGTGGATAGTTCGACAATGGTGTCCTTAAAGGAAGTTAAATGGCGTTAGAAATTCAAGCAATCAAAGTCATTGTTTCCTGGGCCAAAATAAAATTTTAGCAAGTAATTTTAAAACAAAATATAGGATATAATAAAACAAAAGTAAATTTTTCGTAGTTTTAATGCATCATTGTGATATTTGATGATTTTAACTATTCATTAATGTTTTCAAGATATAACAAAAGTAGCTATTTATAATATTACATCTTCCACACTTTGTTTTAACTTCAAAAATGTTGACCACAGTTGTATAAGTGACCAACGAAGTATAAACACAATTGTACTTTTATTAGAATAATCTTTATACGACCCGTATTTTTTGATATTCAATAATTAGTTGATTTGCCGTAAATCATTACATATTAGCGAATATTTTATTCTGAAAATTTCTTTGCTGTCATGCAAGGTTTGATAATTCACTATTCTTTTTTAAATAGGTGGTAAATACGTCAAAATATTTCATCGGAGCTTTTTTTTATGCAACGCTGTAGAACGGCATTCCGACACCTTTTTTCTCGGCATTTTTAATGTTTCAAATCAATACTCCCAAAATTTTGTTTTTATTTTTTTTTGTAGATTTTTTTTGGAAAATAATGAATGTTTGATCGTAATCTTGGGCCACTTTTGAATTTAATAAACCGGGTACTGTGACACAAATAAATATCAGAATACAAAACAATACCCCGCCCTTTCAATCCTAAAATTGACAGGGCAAAGCGAGAACAATTAGCTTACCACTAGTTCTGTCATAGTACTTTCCTTTTTTCCTTACTCTCTTTAAAAAAGTAACAAGCAGTTCTCGTAAAAAAAAACCTATTGAAATACTTCCACTATTAAGCCCGAACCGAATATTGAGAACGAACATGGATTAAAAGAAAAAAATCTCTAGTTAGCTTGAGAAGAAGTGAGTTCCGATAATCTTTATTTTTTTAAAGCTTCAATAGCAAATTTCTAACAAATAGGGATTGCGATATCGGTATTATCGAATCCGGGATCTTGGTATTTTTGACGTTTTTTCAATACTGAAATTTATTCATGAAAAACATCCGCTTATGATTATAATAAATGAACGCTTTTTTACGTGAAATATTAATATACCGATTTTGTTTTACTCACCCGGTATTGTCATCCAAATTAGTCGTAGTTTTAGTTGTTTACATCTTTGTTATACCGGTATTTTACATAAAATACCAAAATAACGGTATTGATATATTCGTCCGGTATTGAAGCCCCTACTAGCGACCTCGCTATGAAAATAAAATATGTAATGTTCACTGTATATTTTCATATTCATTATATCATAAAACTTTATTTCAACAAAAACTGACAGTAAAGAAAATTACATTTTCCTATATTTATTTTACTCTTGTGTTACATTATACATACATTGTATCTACCGCGGCGGCAGTAATTCATTGATAACCAGGTGTAGAACGGTGTACGTGTTACGTGTATACGATACAAACGCATGATAGTAAAGAACAGGTGGTGTTATACTGTATCTTTGTATAAAAAATACAATTAACTGTGACGTATAATATATAAAATATACCAATTGCTGAATTTTGTTTGTTTATGATGATAATCAATGCAAAAATTATGCAGGTAATTAATATTATATTGATTAAATAAAATAATACAATTGATGCAGGTGTCATTTCAATGTTTTATCGTGAAAACTTCTTCATTTTTTGTTATGAAATAGCTATTGTTGAAAATATTCTCTACGCGTACACTTTACTATTCAGGCCATTGCTTTATTTGTCAGGGTGCGGCCAGCTTTTTGAAGTAAACTTTTCTAATCTTTTTTTCTACGTTTTCTCTCTACCCAACAACCAAAACAGCAGACGACTATCGCGTCGTTTTCCCCGAAGCTTAGCATGATTATTTTCTGGAATAAACCTTTCGTTCTTTCGGACAAAGTGCTCAGCCCGTTGGAAAACATAATCTTGATTAATTTTACGACTATTTTACTGTATATGGTATAAAATGTATGATTATAGCAATGACGCCATTAAACCACGAACAAACGTGATGTTTATGGTGCATTTAATATATTATTTATATAAAATATATTTTAAGCTATTCCGCACACTTGAAAATGGTTTTTTGTACCGCAAATAATGTGTTCACCCCAAGAAACTTATACCTCGCTTAGGAGATATGAGTCACCAGTTCCAAGGACCGTTCGATTAATCAACGCATTGCCTAGAGAAGTGAACATTTTTATTGATGGTATTTGTGAACTGTTTGATAAATTTTTCTATTATATTTCTTGATTTTTTATGCTAAATTTGATGTACTATGTATTTTTATTATATATATTGTCTTATTATATTTATCAAGTGCATGGCGATTTGGCGTCAGCTGTTATGTCACGTACTGTAATTTTAATTTTTTAACAAATAAATAAATAAGAAAAGAAAAACCGTCCTAATCCAACGATAGAGCTAAATTTCATTATTTATTTGTTGAATTAAGTGAATAAGTTAAATCAATCATGGGGAACCTGCTGCCTTTTGGCTACTCTGGTGCAGCCTTCTGGCCAATTCTGTAATTCTGTATTTTTTTTGTAAATTCTTGGAAGACCTAAAAAAAAAAACGTCCCACACTGGTAATTTTGTTAAATCCGCAAATTTCTGGGCTTTAGAAATTGGCATGAAATTGTTTCCGGCCAAAGATTCCCTAGTCAATGTTTACTGCGGTCTTATGCCGAATCAAAAAAATGTATGCGGCCTTTAGAGAAGAAAAGGTTTACCACCCCTGAATTAGATAATTGATTTATTTGGAAACTAAATTGTCACTTGTAATGAGACTCCTCGATCGATATCAAGTTTAATATGAATTTCATTTAGCAGATTCGTATCTGTCGATTCGTAAGTAATGATTGAATACAAAATACGAGAGATAATATTGAAATATATTTAAAAATATCATTGGATCTAACTATACGTCAGTGAGATTTATGCTCGATGACATTCGTCCGTAGATATCGCATATCAGGCGGAATACTTACTTGGTATTAACGATATATTTATGACAACTTTGATCTAAATAAATAAATTTATTTCATTTTGGTTAATGAGACAAATAGCATTGATCATTAAACAAGGTTTCTTTACAAAATAGATCATATTTTTTACTTGTTATAAAACAAATAAAAAATAAACGATTATCTCATATAATATTTTTAATATTGAACTAAATTAATAGCGTTAAAGATTATACTATGAAAATCCACGACGATTAATTTAATATAACGAAGCTGTGTTTGAATCCCACGCTGCGCAAGCTGTAGTTAAATAAATATGTCAATAATTATTAAATAAACTTGTCAATAAAATGTATTTATATTCCTTTTACATTTATGTTAAGAAATCAATTTTTTAATGTTGTTGCGCTAACTATAAATAGTGACGGGTATATAAACATCGCGTCTTAAAATAAAAGCATAACATAACGTTCAGACATATTTTAAGCCATTAGTTAATATTTATTTGTATATATGTAATTGATAACCAAAATTAAACCATTAAAATAGATTAAAAATATGATAGTTCTAGCCGCAAAGTAATAGTTACATTATATAATTATTTTGATCAAAAAACTTAGTAAGTAAATATCAATTCAATTTGTAAATAATATCATTAAAAAAGATATTGTTTCACTACCGTTGTGTCAAACAATGTAAAGTTAAAATAACACGTTTTGATTAAATCTTTGTTGAATGTGTATGTCACAAAGATATAATTTAACAGAGTATTGTTCAATTGAGCCTCTTAAAGGTGACGTGAGCCAAAAAGAATATTAAGAAAAAATGAGTTTTATTCGGTATAAATGTTATAATATTCTACATGTCGTATATCAGTGCCGTAAGAGTGAAATAACCTTAGTACATACACACTGTAGTAGTGATATTTTTCTAAAATAAAAATATGCAATTCACCAAAACACCAAGTAAAGACGTGATTGTACTTAATTTTTTTACCAATTTACTACTAAACTTGGCTTTGTTTTGGAGGGCTCAATTATTCTAGAAATAATAACCATTTCATAGATAGATAAATTTGAAGAAATCCATTTGAAAGATTTTACATTAGTTAGTTTTTTTTATATGCTTTTAAATTGAATACATGAACAGGCTTATTGCAATAAGTACCATAAAAAATGTAAATTGTGTGACTTGTTTAAACGATTGAGTTTGAAAAATCATAATAAATCATTTTTTGCCATAATGAGGGCAGAGAGTTTATTATACGACTTTAATTTTATCAAAATAAAAAAGGAAGCGCTCTTTAAATACGCCATTATTATAATTAAATCGATGAAATTAACCATCTTCCGCGAGGTAATTTTAAATGAAAGCTCTCCGTTAGGATAGTCACTTAGGCACCTGGCATAGAAAGCAAAAATGATTAACCTGCCCAAAGTTCCATCAGCGCTAAATGATTAATTACTCACACGTGATGCTTAAGGCTTCATGTCTTCGGAAGCTAATTAAAAGCACTTCTGCCAAAAATAGAACACAATAATGGCGTCGAAATTTCTAAAAGCTCATTAGCTGACACATGATTTTGATACAAAAAGCAGGATAAACAAGCCCACAGTTGTGTTCTTTGGATTCTTCGTTTTCTTTCATTTGTTGTCTGTAAAGCCTCGCGCCTACGTGACAACACTTTCAATACATCAGCAATGAAACAAACGTATCGGCGATATGTCTGTTATACACAAACAATGTTTCAGAAAAGTTAACATTTTACGTCTTTCATTGTTTTTTCTCTATGTTTTCAGTCACATTGCAATGTTTACCAAAATTATGTAAAAATATGATAAAATATATATGTATTTTAGTTACACAAATTTTATTTCATATATGGTTTATATATTTTTTAAAACTTGTTCCAATGAGGGCATATGCCGAAATAGCAATCAAAATTTTATTTTTAGAAATCAAATACTTTTTTCCACCTAATTACAATGAAGTGTTGAAAATTAAACATCAATTCAATCAATGCAATGATGTCAAAATTGTAAACCACACCTGATGAAATGCGTCATTACTAGACATACTTAAATATTTGTTGAAAACAAATATTGGTATTTCGAATATTTGAATAATATAATTATATGTGACTTTCATCACATACATTCATTGTTTTGTCTTATTAATAGCAAGGCGAATAATTCTTAAACCATAATTATTGTAATATCTGAATTGTTCAAATTTTGTAAATTTTCACTCGTTATGTTACCAGCGATCCGGGTTTTGCCATATTCAGGCATTCGAGAGCTCGAATGAACTGACGCTTTGTAAATGGTTGTATCACGTAAAAAGTTCAACAATTTAAATTTAATATTCACTCTAAATCTTACATAATATTATAATTCTGTTTAAATAAACAATATGGGTTATGTTACAAAAATATAATGCGAAGCCAAATGCAATTTTTTGTACACCTAGCGTTCATATGCGTGTATAAGATGAACGAATAATGTTCGAATATTAGATCTGAATCTTTGGTCATTAAAACCATTATAATTTATTATTTAATTAAGTTTTTTTTAATTATTACTACTATGTTAAAACATCTTGTTTACTATGATTAGTTGTGATCATCCAACGTCCCAAACTCTTTACATGTTTAAATGTTAAGGTTTGCAATGAAACAATGATTTGCTTTTGATAATTCAATTTGTGCTGATTTCGAAATACCGTCCTTCTAAAGGTATAAATTTATTCATACATACCGTGAAAGCCCAAAAATATAAGCATGTCATTTTGTTGTACACAAAATCTGAAATAATAAATTCGAAATTCTAAAAAAAAACGTGAAAAACACACAAAAAATCATCCGCATTGGTTTGTATAATTAAACAGTATTTTTGCATTTTCTCATCCACGGCCATTACAAAAAAAAACAATATTTCTTCTTACTTGCTCGATTGTCAGAGTACATAATATAATGCCCCCCATTTAAATTTAATGCATCAAAATTATATTAACTTAATATAAATCGGAACTGTATATTATTATGTGGAGTGTATTCAGACAAAATAGTCCAAAGTGTTGGCATTGCATGCTTGGCTGACTAAATATGATCTGATGGAACACATATATATATTATACAAGTTAAAATGAAATTATTGAAAAATCTCCTCGGAGTCGGAGTCGTCTTCTTTTAACACGAGCCCTGATTTTTTCAACAATTACAAAGTGGTCCATGAGTTAAATGTAAGCTTCATGAAAAAATCTTTTTTTTTTTCACTTTAGACGTCAAGAACAGATAAAATTATTACGTACGTACTTACATGTTTATTTATGGAAAACCATCACAATTGTTTGTTGCGAGCCATTATAATTTACAGAAATAGGCATGCCCAATACTATTTTTGACGAAAATAAATAATTTTATTTATCATTAAACGACGGTGACATAACATAATATTCAACAAATATGTGAATTAATTGAGCTGAATCAAAAAACAAAATCATACATATAAGAGTAAACCTGGATATAATTAATATCAAAATAATTTTATGCCAGAAAAATCTGCAATAGATATATATTTTGTTAGATTTTGTCTGCCTCGTTCAAATCAAATATTATCAGAAGAATAATGTCACAATAATTCAATTCCTTTCAATTGTTTATAATTTTTTTATGTTTTTCATGCGATTTAATATGTTAATATAAAAAATAAACAGCAGTATTAATGCTTATACATACATGAGCATCCATTTATCATGTCTCGATTTATTATTTTCCCGCTTATGTCGTTTAGTAGTTCAATATAGAATTTTTTGTATTCATAACGATCGTTTTTTACATTTTTTGTGTAAGACATAAAGAAAATTGTATGAATATTATAATTTTATTACTACACGTCTGTTAACCTGAATAAGTCAGTCGTAAAATATCAGGTCTTATTCGAGGTAGATCTTTTATATCATACTACGTAGTATATGTGTCATAGTGTATTAAGCCTTCATAAAATTTGGTCGTTGTAAAAAAAAGATACATCGACGCTGAATAAAAACACGCATATTTACTTTACAGTTTACATTCACTAGGGAACCAATTGATCCAGAACATGTCCTGGAACACAAGTTTTACGTATTCACGTCATATTGTGGAACAATTCAAGGTCTGGGAGCGAGCGCATTAGGAACATGAGATGCGCGCGCAACTGTAGACAAACTGTCGAACTCATATTATTCTATTTCATGTCTAGGATTTATATTTCTGCAATAATATATACGTAGACAGCACTGATCATCATAAACTCATCGGGCGTCATTTTAAATATTTATCTTCGACTTTGAAATGTCTTTTTATGGTGATGGCTATAAAAATAAACGCCTTTATATAAGTTATATTACTCTATGGCTTATATTATATTGTCTACTGTGTATAAGCTGTCATCGTGGATGATTAAATAATTGTATTTTCATTGTAGGAAGCTAATAAACACAAGTAATCAACTTTACGCGCATTGTTTGCATCCAATAAAATCAAATAACGTTCGTTTGGACGCCACACTCACCAACATAACCTCAACGGGTGACGTTTCTGTGCCCCCGGTTTGACCAAGAAAATTGTCTGGGACATTGTTCCAGAGACATACCGTAGATGTTCAGTATCATTTGTTCCCAAGTGAATGGGCAGCATTATTTCCTTTTCATCGAGTTCCAATTAGGGATTGAAATAGTAGATAATAAATATATTAATACCGGTATTTAATATTAAATAGGATTTGGTTCTCAATACAGGGTGATTAAATCAAAATCGTTATTTTAATGTTTCCTATAAATTGCACTACACCGTCATTAAAAAATATACAATTTAACGTTTCTTAAGATACACCATTAAAAGGGTCATCAATTCTAGAACTTTTCAATATTGACACAACTCGTATCAGATTTTTAAATATTATATTTCAATTCATCGCAAATAATTTTATTTAATTTGGTATTGTTATTTTTTAATACTGGAATATCGGTATTTTGCATTTTCAAAATCATTCGATAATAACGATATTGCAACCTCTAGTTTCAATACCTCAACGAAAGATAAAAATTCCAATGTATTTTGTACTGAAATCACTTTCTTACATTTTTATTTGCTTAACCACAAAGATACGTTTGATAAACTTGCACACTTTTTTTACAAATAACCATACAAAATTAAACAATCATAGTCCATCAACCGTAAAAAAAAAGTTCACATTTTTGTAATCTAAAGGCGTGAGATTGTCAAGTCCTTTTGGCCTATTCTTCTAGTATAACCACAAGAATACGTTCAATATACTAATAGCATACTTTTTTACAGTCCATCCATCTTTAAAAAAAGCACTACGCATCTGTATAATAGAAAGACGTGATTTTGTTAATTCTTCTTATTCTGTATTCCTAGTTATTTAGAGATTTAAAGTGTATTGACATCAGTTTTTTATGAAAGAGTTATAGCAAAAATACGACGTAACATTTAAGTATAATAACTTATTTGGCAGCAAGAATAAATAAACTTAAATTTTCATTTTATGCGGTCATCCTTAAACATTATGTATATCAGGGTTTCTCAAACTATGTTCCGCGGAATACTGGTGTTCCGTGGGACCTAAATAAGTGTTCCGCGAAAATTGGGAATGGTAATATACGCTGCTAGACATTTTAACATCTTCTAAATAATATTCAAAATCGAGTGAAGATGAATCTCCATTGATTTTTAAGACGTCAAATATCTAGGTACAGACGGAGATTTTGAATTACAAAGAGGTTTATTTACTCACATGTTTTAAAAACAATAAATTTATACATAATAAGTGATTTAATAACATATGTTCTTTCACTATTTTTACCCGACCTAAAAAATAAGCTGTATTCCGGTAACATTTCCAGATTTGTGAAGTGTTCTATTGTACAATAAGTTTGGGAAACCCTGATTTATATAATCAAACTTTAACCGTTATTTTATCAAAGTTATAAATATAAGTAACAATATAAATGTAGTGTAACAAAGCATTGTCAAGCAACAGATGAAAACAAGTATGGAAGTAAAAGAAATACTCTTAAAAAATAAATTACGGTGTGACGGAGAAGTTCTCTTGCACGATTTTCGAGAAGCATCAAATAAAAAAGGGTGTTGTGTTGATTCAACAGACTGTCAACTTTTTTTGGATCTATAGAATATCAAACTCGAGGGAGTGAAGAACTTATAAGAAGTTTACATCTCAAAGAGCGTATTTAACTTTTTTGATGCAGGTTACAGCGGGTAGCAAAAGCTGTGAAATTTAAGTTTATTGATACAAGGAGGCTTCATTCAATAGGTATGCAAGTGCAACCTAATAATATCTCTAAATATTCTTGTGTTATATTTGTTAGTTATTACATCGTCTATTATGCATGATTTTTATAATTTGATACACGCTTTATACTAAGCTATTTTTATTTTTTGAAAGTCGTTTCTTTTATATATCTCTTTTATGTATCTTTTATATATTTTAGTGCTAATTTGTCGCCTGTGTGGTTGAGTGGTCAACGTTGTTGGCTTCGGCTACGGAGGGCCCGGGTTCAAATCCCGGTACGGACAGTTTTATAAATTGATTTTTCAATCGATTTATGAATTTCTGTTCAAAGGCATGGATGTATGTG
This sequence comes from Himalopsyche anomala, assembly GCA_031772345.1. NCBI lineage: Eukaryota > Metazoa > Arthropoda > Insecta > Trichoptera > Rhyacophilidae > Himalopsyche > Himalopsyche anomala. The sequence continues at coordinate 14,744,712 of CM062826.1, read as the reverse complement.
ATGTCTTGAATTCCTCCTCTCACCCATCCTATCCTATGAACGGGGCGTATCGAGAGCGATTAGCTTACTACTAATCCCATCCTAGCCCTATCCATCTATCCATACTCTCTTTGGAAAAAGAGAGGTTGAGCAACTGAGTAACAAGCAGTTCTCGTAGAAACACTTATGTTGAGATAAACTCCATTAGGAGTACATATGCTCCACATTGGGAGCGGACATGGTTTTAAAAAAATTAAGAAAAAAAATGCAAAAACGATATTGTAATAACGTGGCCAAAAATTATATGATCATTTATTTTTTCCTGCATAATAATATAGTCGAAAATATCAGACCGATATGATGTCTAAACATTCCTTCCCACCCTTTTAATCCTTTAATAACTGGGCGTAGAGAGGGTGATTAGTTAACCACTAGTTCTGTCCAAGCCTTATCTTTCTATCCCTACTACTCTATTTGAAAAAGAGAGGTTGAATGACTGACTAACAAACAGTTCTCTTAGAAAAACATATGTTGAGATACCTCGATTAGGAGGCCACATGGTCCACATTGTAAGCGGACATGGATTAAATATATATATATATAAGATCTAATTTACATATTTTTATTCAATTTTATTTTGCTGTTACTGTTAATATAATATTAAGATTAACGTTCTTACAACAGATGCCATTGAGATAATATTTTACTTATATTAAAAAATTGTACCGTTTAAAGTGCTGTAATTGATTAACTTATTCATTTAGTTTCAAATATTGGCAGTCAAAAAATGTTTATCGGAATATGAATTGTGTTTATACAAAGTATTCAACGATGCTATAATTAAATTTTCACTCTGAGAATTGTCTCCCATGCAGTGTTGTTAAAATATTTTTTTTTTAAATCACAGGTGGTTTGTAATATTTACTCTAACCGACTTCTTAATCAGAATTTGTCAACATGTCCAAGTCAATAATTTTTATCAGACACAAAAATCTGACCTTTGATATATTATGGGATATATTATTTGAATGGATGTATGAATACAAATGGATTTCTATTATGTCACACTCGTCTCATTTCACTTTACAAATTGCCAATTATAGAGATTGGCTATTTTGCAATGGACACCAGTACAGGTGGTATGACATTACTCTCAAAAACAGGGACGGCTAATGGAAACAAAAAATCATCCGAAAACGTAAACATCTGAAGCGGATATAATTCAGGTACGTTTTTGATTTACATAAAGGTTGCTATTTTAATTTTGACATGAAATTGCTTAAATTAAAGCACGATTTCCTTATCACGAACTGATTGCTTCGTTTCTCTTGCGTTTAGAATATTACGTAAAGAACTACATTTGTATAATTTTAGGATCATATTGTCTATATACAATATTGATCTCGGCTTAAACCCTAAACATCTTAATCGTTTCCACTGTGATACAGTATTGTCTGGTTTTACTTTGTTTTATAAAAAAAAATGTATATTGTAAAAATATAATAGTATACATGAAAGTTTGTGTTAAAGTCCAAGGCACAGGAAACCCATTCAACCTCATCGTCTTCAATATTTTCCTAAATATATTTGAAGCCGTTGCTCCCATTAAAATGGACATCTTACTAACATATACGTATTGCGCAATCAAATTTTGACGAGTAGCTAAAAGTAAAATCGTTTGGTACTAAAGAAATATGAGTAACTATGAACCCGATGAGCTAAAACTAATAAACGGTCAATCAGCTATTTTTGTTTTAACACATTTATACCGACTATTCAGTAAACTAACTGACCATTTTAATATATTATAATAATTTATGATTTCGATTGGAAGGGTTTTAATGAAAGTGCAATATCAAATTTGAATCGCTTAAACCAGCGTTGGTCCAACAGAAATCTTTTGATGGGCCAAATAAAATATTTCCGGTATATGGGGGGCCGCATAAAAAACAATCTATATATTGATAGTCGATAAAATAATCACCAATAATCACAAATCGAAATATGTTCGTACATTAGTCCTCGGGTCTTTTTCTTCTTCTACGAAATATATTTGCTAGCGTACTTGAAAATTAGTTGAATAAAATATATATTGTATATATTTTATATAATATAGGTATATTTCTGCTACTACGAAAAACAATTGTTAGCAAACTTAAACATCATTCCAAAAATTAAATAGTTTACAATTTAAATACTGCAGGGCTGTCGATATATGCCCCGAGGTATATTTCTTCTTCTACGAAATATATTTGTTAGCAAACTTAAGCATTTGAATTATTCTAAAAATTATATTTTATACAATTTAAATACTCCAGGGCAGGGCTGTCGATATATGCCCCGAGATATATTTCTTTTACTTTGAGAATTTCTGGCTTATTCAATAAATAGGTTTATAATTGATTTTTCACGTCAGTAAATTTTCTGACTGCTTAAAAATGCAACAAAAATCCCCCCGTTGAGGTCAACGGGCTTACAGCTAGTTTATTAATTAATAGTTACCATGATACTTTATTTTAAAAACAGCCAAACAATTATCAAAAAAAAAATATTACTTAATAATTAATGTGACACTTGTTTTTTCATAATATTTGTTTTTTTATATCGACTGGTAATTTATTCGGTGCACATCGCAGTTTATTGGTTAAGTTTTCATCGGCCAGCCTGTTGCGACATTTCGTTTTTACTATTTCCAATTTTGAAACGAACGACTCACAGCGATATGTGGTCCCAAATGCAGCTGTTATACACATTGTCAGCTTTTTAAATTATGGAAATTTATCCTCGAGGATATATTTCTGATAAAACTCACTATTAATTTCTTCAAACATGCATTTTAGCTCGATGCTTGATTGTAGGTCTATTAATTCCACTTGTGACCCAACTGTCATGAAAACAATTGGATGTCATACACAAAATGCTGGTATAAATTTGGCAAATTCACGTCACTGTTTTGTTTTGTTTGATTTTAATGAATAAGAAGGCTGTAAAATTCAAACGGGCAGCAGAAAATTCTTAACCAGGGCCGTGTGTTGGACATCGCTGATTTAAACTTTAGTTACTTAGTTTCATTGCTGAAGACCCAGGATTCGCCTTTCGGCATCTTGCAGTTCAAATTCATCCCTTGACTTAAATGCCTAAAGACGCTGAAAATGATAAGGCGATGAAAATGTACAAAATTTGAACGACTCAAATCTAATATTTATCTTTTAACGAGTACAAAGTATTGATTGTTTCTACTAGTGTTTGTAAATATTTTACACACTGTCTAGCCAAATATGTTTTATTTAAATGTATTAAAAAGTAATAGTTTTCTTTTTTGTCATTTGAAAATGTCACAGATGGAGACAGTTTTTTTTTTAAATTTGGTAATCCTTACTATAAATACATTTTTTACCACATCACATGTTTGCATAAAACTAAATACATACATTGGATCCGCTGTAAGCAATATAAAATTAAAATATTTAAATTCAAAAAATCTTTTAATATTTTTTCTAATCTTAACAACTATCAGCAAAAGACCCATTTCAACCACTGTTTAAAAAATACAGAAAATAATTTTTACACAATTGAATATTTTCCATTAAACTTTTCGTGCCTATCGCTAAGCTTTTTGAATGAAAAGCTTCTTTAAGTTTCTATTAAGGAATACAATGAAGATTTTAGATAGCGGCGCTTTATCGTCTTTTTTTGTTTTATGGGCACCATAATATAATGATAGATAATTAATTATTTTATCCCACGCTAAAGTAAACAAATTCAGCGAAATGACTAAGATGAAAAAAAAATAAGCAACAGGGATAAAACTTACATAAGTAATTAGTGAAAACTGAAATAATTCAGATAAGGACGGGAGTAGCGGCCTACAGCGACACTTGTTATCAGGAAAAATTATTAAGTGATTTATTTACAAATATTCGTTTAATTGATAGAACCTAGCGTAATAGGAGTTTTAAAAAATCCCAGAATAAGGCATTCCTAATTATTATTATGTGATAAAATGTATCAGTAAAAAACGAACAGGGAACCAGTGGCTTGCTTAAGCAATAACCTCCTATTTTTTATCAATTATTTTTGAAAAAAATATTAAATGTTAGTAAAAATCACTCAATAATTTAACTAAATTATAATATATGTGTCGCTGTATACCTCTACACGCACTCGTAAGAAATGGTGGAGCGATGTTTATTTTTAAGATACAAGAGTTTACTCAAACATGACAATAATATTCATTTAAAAGACAGAATAAATACGATTAAATTACTTTTTCTTCATTTTATGAATTAAGTCCGAATTTGCTGCTGAAAATTTTAAAATAATGATATATTAAACATCGCAGTATTTCGAAACGACTTGTTCGAAATTACCAATGAATTATTCAAGAATATTTGTGTAAAAAAATTATTCCTCTTCATATAAAAAAAAGTTAAATGGGGAAAATTGTTGAAAGGAACATAAATATTTTGAAGTTTGCTTAAAATTTACGGAATCATTATAAATTTTATCAAATAAATGAGTTGGACTTAGGAATCGTGTTAGAAGAATTGTTTTCTTCACTTTAGTTGTGAATGATTTATTCATAAAAAGGACTATAATGCATTTAGAAACATTTACTTCCATGTAAATAAATAAAAACAAATTTAAAAAGTGCTAATATAAAAACAGACAAGATTAGTTATCACGCTGGATTAAATGCACTCTCCTTAACTTAACTAAATCCTAAATTTAAAAAAAATTAAGACGGTTGAAATAAATCCTGGATTTTTTTGAAAGCCTCAAATTGCGAGAAGATTTTGTTTTCCTAGTTATGAAACGTTAAACAAAAAACAACAGCGATGATTTAGCGTTTTTACATTGAATAAGATTGAGTGTCGGGCATTAAAATTAAGTAACAAATAAAACATTTCTTTCATAATATTATCGCAGTGTGCTTTGTGTATTCGGTAATTAAGAAAAATGAGATAATCTTCATTAATTAATTCAGATTACATCAACAATTTGATTATATTTTAAAACCGATAATTTATTAAGTTTTAGTTGGATATGCTTTATATATATGTAGATATATGACGATATACATAATGCAAAGCTAAGATTTTGTTTTTTAAAATACAAAAAAAATCGAAAAGAGAAAACGAAATTCAAACAATACTAATCTATCAATTGGATAAAACCATCGCTTCCCGTATCAAGTCGTTTTTAAAGGATCCATAGAAAATAAAATAAAAAAAACAATCTTAAAATTGATTGATATCATTACAAAATTGTATTAGGGAACATATTAAATGGTCTGAGTTAAAATCAATTTTCGGTCAGATTTGTATACCATTTTGGTTAGGTTAGGTTAGGTAGTAGTAGTATCGTTCGCTTATAGGACGATGAGTCGTAAATAACTCCACTTTGCACCAATAGCAACGCAATACGATGACATCACTATCACCAAAATAATATCAGACCATGTGTCAAAATAAATCAGACTAAATAATTTAAAATATGACTAATTTCATTTAAATTATGACCATTTTATATAAATTGTTACCATAAATTATTTATTCTGCCCTCTGTATACTGACTGATAAATTACCATTAAATATAAATTCGGACGAATGTAATATACATTCTGACCAATAAAATAAAAATTATGACCGAAATCGTATTAAAATTCGGACCAGAAAAATACGAGCGATTATTTATATGGTAATTTATTTATTCTCTGTAATACGAAAAACAAAGACGTTGAGCATAAAACACATGAATTTAGAAATCGTTTCGATGGACAGTACCTCTTTTAAATCCATTCATGCAAAATCATATTATAAAGGATGTTTTACTGGAATTTAATTGCTTCAATTAAAATAATAACGTTATTTTATTCAGGCATACTTGGTTTAAAAATGAGCAAAATGGAAAAGCAAAACGGAACCAACGAATGCAAATGTCGTCTTCTGGGAAGGTTCTTTGTTTTTTGTTTTTATATCATTTCCATCAACCTCTTTCCTAAAGGAAAAAAAATAACCAAGGTACTTTTTACGTTAAATAAATTGTAGTTTTATTGTTGTTGAAATCAAGAATTAACGAAAATATTTTATCGCGAAACAATAATGAATGCATCGGTGTAATTATTCGCAAGAAATTAACACAATATAATAAGCCGATATACACAAAACTAAGATTTCTTTCAATGTCTCATACTAAAAATATATAAATCACTATTCATTACTCTTCTAAATCTTTAAAAAAAATCATTTTGAAATTTAATATAAATTTTAACGTTATATTTACTATTTTAAAATGATAAATATGTATGCCTAGTGGGTTTTTTTTAAAGCGTTTAGTAATCATTACATATACCCATCAATAAATTTATAAATTTAAATCTCACTGAACCGAAGCCCGGCAATTTATAAAGTGCTAACTAACTCAGGCAGTGAAAATGTATCATACAACGGATTTACGATTTTACTGCTCAGTATCAGTGATACTATACCACATGATTTATTATTTATTTATTTTTTACATCAAAATTGCATAAGATTGTCAAATTTAAAATTTAAAACTCTTACAATGAAGAAATATTTGATTAAAATCGGCATGGAAGTCAACGAGTAAGTTTCGACAAACTCTACTTTAAAAAAAAATAGCATTCGTCGGAACTTACCCACGTCCACATGGAATATGTCGACATCCGAAGTAATATTTGTAAAACTGTTAAAGCTTTCCCCCGTGGCATCCCCAATGGTAGGCTGGTTCTATACTTTGGGAGAACAAACAATTCATGTCCACATAGTATCTAATCTAACTAAAACCGTGCCCAACAGTAAACGCCTATGTTTGAGAACAGGCATTGAATACTTCATCAGCTAATATGATTTCATTAGTCATTTCACAACTGAAGATTCGTTTCAATGAAAGTTTCAAGAAAAATATAATTTCACTGGTGACTGTAAGTAAAAATATATTTTTAATAGTAGAAATATTCGGTGGTAAAAATATGCTGAGGTATGATTTCATTAAAACTCCGAAGAAAATGTAGTTTCACTTGAAATACACTTTTATTGGAACATGTGTCTTTTATCCCATTTATATTTTTTAATGCATAACCAAATACGGTGCTGTCAAAATATTTTTGTATTTCAAATATCTCACAAAAACATATAAAATAAGGAAATCTCTATATTAAAATTATTCAGGTTATTACTTTTAAAATATTACACCCTCTAATCATGAATATGGAATATCTGCTGTGCTATTCATAATGAATTAAATGACTTAAATTTGTTGCTTTTTCTTTAATCTTTCCGAAAACACGTTTAATATATTCTGTGTCGATTTTTAACGAATGAATTCAAATACTAAACTCAGCATGATATCTATTTACTCACTAAAAAATTAACTAAACTAAAATACAATGAGAAAAATATCTTACCATCTTCCGCCGAGTTGCATTCTTGGCCGCTCATTTGTAGAAGAGTACTCGCCAAGATAATGCTGATGATGAAAAGCACCAAAGCGGCCGCGACCCAGAATCTTTTCTTCAGCCTGCCGCAGATGGAATCGTCTTTGTCAGTTTTGGTCAGCACCGTGTGAGCCTTAGATCCTGGTCCAAAATGAACGACGGTACTCCGCGGAGCGTTCAGGTCGTCGAGCAGAACCCCGGTGGAGTCATCGCTCCCGCCGTTCTCTTGAGGTGAACACAAATAGCCGTTATTTCCCGCATTTTTCCATTGCTTCGCATCGTTTTTTCCATCTTGCTGACTGCCTTTTCCCCCGACGACATTTACTTCCTTGATAGGCGATGGCATGTTGATATATTTTCCGGAACAGACTTTACTGTCCCTAATTATGGTATAGACATAATTTATCGTTTTTTATTATGGTCAAAATATCACTTTTTGAATGTTGTTATGTATGATAAAAGTTTCGGTTGTACACAAGGACTTAGGATAATTATAACACTTCTTATTGGTTGTGTGTATGTTTCAATCAAAATAAACAGCCGTGGTTATAAATAATCGTACAACTATACGTGCGCGTTATATTCCAATTTATAAGAGTGTGCTCTTTTCAACTAGGTAAATAAACCTCAAAATACGTTCAACTTCTACACGAGATATAATTTAAATTTTATATCACTTCGATTCACAAACTAGCGCTAGAATCTGTCACCGTCGCCGCTATCTGACCAGTGTGTTTGACAAATCAAACTTAAATAAACTAGTGAATGTTTCGATTAACTTGCTCAAGCGAGCGTCAATGCGCAGCAAGTGCTTTGTTTGTTTGTTTGTTGGTCGCCTGGTGGGACGCTGTGAACGGAATGAATCCGTTCGGCGTCCGCGCTCCGTTATATTCCTTCGGAAGGGAGGAGGGATGGCGTCGGAACACCGAAGAGAAGCGACGAAGGGCGGGGAAACTAAAACTCTTCGCACTATCTCGCACCCCCCGGGCTTAATATCTTGTGGGAAAATGCAGGAAAACTTGTGAATTTTTACACCCGAATCACTGATACACCGTTACATTCAAATCGATTTCCTATGCTATCCTTTCAATTGCCCCCTCGAAACTGAATATAATCCAATCATAAAGTATACAATTGATCGAAGTATGTTATTGGCCACTTAAATAAACTAAAAGTTTTTTGGATTTAATAACATTTGTACTGTTTTTGACTCTACATTAACGTAAATATAATAGTTAAAACGTCACATTAAAACGAACGTTATTATTGTATTAAATCTATAAAACTGATAGGTACTTAAATATGTAGGTGTTAAAAGCATCGAAAATCTATTCATTAACACATTTATCCCCTTCGCCCTCTGTAGTCTGATTGGAAAGAGCTTTTCCCTATCGATCAGGTCGGTCTGTGTTCAAACCTAATTAATTATAGATTTTTCTATTTAAATTTTAAATCATAGAGATAATTGCGTATGATACGTTTTCTCTTCCATTTTATCTCCAGTGAATTTAAAAAAACGTCATCGAGTTAATCTGATATAATTTTACAATTTCAAAATAATCGGTGCATTAGCATTAGCTGTAATGCGATTTAAAAAAAAAAACATTTTAGACCTAAAACTACGAAAAAACTTTTATTTTGTGAGAAATATTCTTACTGTTCGATAGCTATAAAAACTAAATCGGTTGTCATGTTTTTACGCCGTCCTGTAGAAATACGATTATTAGCCTGATAAAATACATATGTTGACCTTTTTACCCTTTGATATTATTTCTTATTTCACCCTGTCAATAATCGAGCCTTTGGGCTGAGCAAGATTTGTAACTCTCGAATTTTTTGTACAATATTATTATGTATTACTCACACAAGTTTGAATGAAACATTAAACGCAGAATGAATATGATAAAAAAATCAATGTATTAAGTTATATTTATTTTTTATTATCCCCTGCTATAATAGTGTTAGATTATTATAAAAATTACTAAATAAGTACCTCTATGTGAGGTGTATTGTTTCAAAAAGCAATAAATACACATGTTGTCAAGGCCGAGAGAAAAATATTTGCACATTCTACGCGCAATTTTGCACAGAGTAAGAAAAAATATATGTTTGTTTCAAAACTCAATTTTAGCGATATATTTAAAATCTGATTGATTCTGGTATCTAAAATTTTATTTAGACTATATTTATTTAATAGCATGGTTTATCGGCTAATAAACGCTGCTATTTTTTTATTTAAAGATATAATAGAATATAAAAATCTTAACTCAAAACAAAAAAATATTGAAATGTTAACATATCGCTTTTTGTAACTATAAACTTTATATTATTATATTTCTTAAATCAATGTGTTAGATCTAGATTTACCAGTGAACTAAATTCATTCGAAGATCAGTTGGCGCAACGTGTATTTTCCGTTAAAATTTTATTTTTAAGCTGTCAAATTTAAATTGACGGAATCAATCCAATGAAAACCGAACTTAAATTGTATCACCCAATCAAATTTAATTCAACGCTCACGTTTCATAATCAATCTAAATTTGGCCGATCGTAATTATTGTTGTTTCTCAATGTATTTAAAAATCTATATGTTAATATTCGATAAGGTTCGTATGTTGGCCGTCTGTCTGTATGTATGTCCCCGATTTCGCCTTTTCGGTGACGTCAAGAAAGATGTCCCCTCCCCCTGCCCCGCTGTCGTCATTATTTTATTCATACTAAAGAAATATTCTTTCAATAAATTTTACACAAGCTTTAGTTTATAGTCATAATAAAATATAAATACTGCAGGGCTGTCGATATATGTCGCGGGGTCTTCTTTTTCTTCTCCAAAATATATTTGTTTGCATACTTGAACATTTGAATTATTCTAAAAATTATATTATGTACAATTTAAATACTGCAGGGCTGTCGATATATGTCCTGGGGTCTTTTTCTCCGAAATACATTTGTTTGCATGCCTGAAATATTTGAATTATTCCAAAAATTATAAAATATTAATACTGCAGGGCTGTCGATATTGGATATAGCAGCTCAGCAGGGCAGCTCAATTATGATTTTTATGAATATATATTTTTTTATATCCGCTATTTGCATATTTTGTTTTGCAGTCCCGGTGTATTTTAGTTCTTTTAGAGAATTGGGTGTATTCCTAAAAAATCCATTGAGAGAATTATTTACGTTTAGATTTTCTGGCTTATTCATACAATAGGTTTGCAATTTATTTTTCACGCCAGTAACTTTTCTGACTATTTAAAAATGCGCAACAAAAATCCCCCCCGTTGAAGGTAACGGGCTTACAGCTTGTCTATTTTATTTTAATAAATATTTTTTATATGGCGTTATCACTACCACACGATTTATACTAAAGTTTGTAAGATGTTGTTCCTTCTCTAGTAATTCAGCCTTTAAGTATAATTAAATTGCTAGACTTAGTCTGAAATGTCTAAACTTTACGGATATCACAAGAGGGTCACGAAAACTTCTCCATTGTGAAAAACGTTTACGATAAAGCGATAGTGTGCTTTCGTTAGACATGACTCACCATAAATAAAACTTAATTGCTCCATACTGTCTTGAAATGTTCCTTTGTGTCATAGTTCTGCTTGGGCCTCAACCCGATTTGGCCCGAGGGCCGGGTTCAGGCGGGAAACGACGATTAATAATTTGTCAAGTCACAGGAACCTGGAAAATAAAAATATTTGAAATTATCTTTGTGACATAAAGCACAACGCACATACTCTACTTTATAAACAATATAAATTTATATAATCGACTAGAACTTTTTTAGTTATTAATCTTATAAACAGTATTTTTCGGAATTCGACACTGAGAATCGAAACGCATTAATTGGCACAATCATTATTCAACTTTCGATTGATTCTTAACAGTTAATATTGTGAGTGACAGACAAAATCAAACAGTATTTTATCATATCCAAAACATACACCTCGTAACTGAAACTCCATTTTCTTTCATTATAAAATAAAAGATTGGCTTGTTAAAAAAGATTTTATGATTACAGATTTTCTTTTTTCATATTTTTTAAGAAGGTAAAGTATGTTTTGTCTAAATCAGTGGAGGAGAACCCGCGGCCTTTTGGCTACTCTGATGCGGCCATTTGACTTGATCAAAATATTCAGATTAATCAAAAAATTGTATGCAAGCGTTTGGAAAAAGAGCGTAATCAACCCATTATACGTTTGACAGTCGAAAAAAGGGGGGGGTGTCAAAGTTTTCTTTACTACGGCCTTATGTTGAATTAGATAAATGAATGTGGCTTTTAGAAATGAAAATGTTCCACACCCTTGGTCTTAATATATCAAGCAACAGTTGAGATAAAAAAAATATCGATAAGAGTAGTCGATGTCCATCTATATATTATATTATTTACATACAATTAATAATCATTTTTGATAAAAAAAAAAATAGGGTAGGAAAAATTGGTTGGGAAAGAAAAAAGCAGTCAATTAGAATTATATTCGAAAATTACATTCCTAGTAACTTTGATCAAATCGAGAGTAACATCTCTCATTTCCCGATATTTTGTAGATCCCGGGATGGTGGGAATTAAATACGCAAATCCAGGATTTTTTCGGAAAACTTAAGCTTCCAGGAACGGACAAGAAAACATATACACAAGGCTTAAAATTAGGCAGTCAATAATTTATTAAAAGATTATATATGTATGTTTTTTATTAATTATATTAAAACAATGTAACAAATATTCGCTAAAAAAATATTAATTACAATGACGTGCTTTTTGATTATTTCTTAAATGTCACAAAAGATCATTTGTTTAAAATCCTTTACATTAAACAATGGCCATAAATTTAAAACATTTAGCAGTATATTGGCTTTTTTCATGTTCAAAATATTTCCACACAGTATGCCGTATTATTTTTTCGTTTGGCATGACGAGCTTCTTTTAAAAAATGAATTATTTTATTAAGAAAAATAATAAAACATTTTTAGTACTTTTTCCACGTAAAATTTATTGGATCAGGACCGGTTTTACTCATGGTGAGCATTGTCAACTGATCCAATAAGTTTTATATGTGGAAAAAGTACTAAACATGTTTTATATTTTTTATTATAATGCCATTCCACTAAGTATTGACAGTAAACACCTTAAAAGTGTATTATTTTATTGATTCGACTCGTAATAACGTCACTAATTAAAAAAAAAAGTATTTTTCATTTCCCGGGATTGTATTTTTGACATCCCCGAAAATCGGGAGACGTTGGCTCAACGGGATCCCGAGATTTTGAGTTCCAGGAGCGATACAACCAATTTCATTCATCATCTTTGATATTTATAAAAAAGAGATAAGTGCGATGAAATGTTATAAAACTAATAGAACAGTATTTTTCTCAAAGGTATTAATTATTAGACCAGGATTACTCAACCTTGCGTTAAAACTAAAAAAAGACTAAAAAAGACATTTAATTGATTGAAAGAAACCGTAAATTCCTTCATAAGTAGGTATTTTAGAAAAAAAAATGAATAGGTAGTTTAATATTTGTTTCTATTATTTTCTGTCAAATACATGTTTTTTTAATACTATTTTTTCTTCATTTTTTAACCAAAATAGTATCACAAAAATTCTGTAGTTTTCTTTCTCGGAATTGGGGAAACGAAAAATATGCGTTATTGAAATCTCAACGATATTACAAAGGTTTTAATAAATCGTGAAATAGTTTTTGATTTGATTCCGATTCCAATAACCGGAAAATGGGATTTATTCTAAAAAAAGAACGTTTACAAAATATCTTTAAAAAAAACACGTAAAACTCGAACGGAGAAATTATTTTTGATAAACTCACAGACTATTTTTCTTTTGATGTAGGTACACACAAAGGTATTTGTCTTAATAGAAAATACTCTTTGAATGCTGTTTTTTTTTGTGATATTTATACTGCTGCTAGAAATTCTACTTATTCATTTTTGAGAATGAGCATTTATTCAACAATTTCAATTTCTCGATTTTCTTTTTTAGAGAAGTTAGAATGAAAGATAAAATATTTTCTGTTTTCATTTATAAAAAAAACCGATATAATTATAATAATGAAAAAATCACTGACATCTGAGAACTTCCAAGTTTGCATATAAATATTTTTTATGTATATCTAATATAGCTGAGATTTAAACTAAATATAATACTCATTTATTATTTGATTCCAAAGTCATGGATTTACACGATTTTTTATCCCTTTCTACTCACCATACATGATCGTCATTTTTTTTTTTTTTAATTTTTAATAAAAAAATATTTGACATTACAGCTTACGCCAATGCGTCAAATATGTTGAAGTTGAAAGATCATACGAGATATACTCGATGAGAATTTTTGAAAGTCACATGAAATTAACTCAAGGAGAATTGACTTCACAAATACCCATGTCTTAGATCTCAAATTAAAATTGAAAAAATCCAATTTGACATTGACCTTACCGGGAATCGAACCCGGACCCACCTGATCGGTAGAGCAAGCTCTTACTAACTAGACCAAAGCGGATGACAAAATTAGATTAATTAACTAGTCATTTACTTATAACAAGCTTTTAACTTAGCCTTGCTATAAAGAGATACAACCAATCTTCGCGAAAACAGATTTTGTTGAAATATTTTTTTACTTTATTATATGCTCCACATTGGGAGCGGAAATCGCGTAGAAACTAATTCTTATAAAAACAATATATTACCACAAAATACTTTTTTTTAAATTTCTTGTATTTGTAAGGTTTCTTACGATGAGGTACGCCATTAAATAAGACACTTTATTTTAATTTTTCCAGAGTTTTTGGGTTAACACTTCGCTGCTTTTCTGACTGGAATGACAACAGAAAATTGTAGCGTGTATCACTTTTCTTTTTATATTTTCAGCTACTTACCACATCTCGTTGAAAAACATTTTCCCGCGTAGTTGCTTATATTTATTACAATGGCGTGAAGTAATTACTCTTACTTTATTCACGGCTTTTTAAAAGACTGTATAATATAAATACTATCTTGGTCAACAAACAATAATAACTTACCCTTTAAGTGTGCACTGTCAATTCTCGGAGGAAACGTATCATTATATTTAAAAATAAAATATTTCTTTGTACTAACTCCACGTTTTTCAATAAAGATTAGAAACGGTTTTAATTATCAACCGAGCTGGAGAAGAACGAAGCCAGTCTTGAGCTTAATTTAAAGAATGTGGAATTAGTACAAAAATTATGTTTTATTTTCTAATATTACCATATGATATTACCTCGTCGATAAATCAAATCATTGAATTTTTGTACCTAAATAAAAAGCGAATAAATTTATTTTGTTTGTAATAAATATGATTTAAAAGATTAAAATACTTATTTTAGTAAAACTAATATTATAGCAGAGGAACGGGAGATCGCTATCTAAAATATAAAAACGCTATACAGTAAAATCCCCATTTACACTAAAGTCGGGACCGTGTAATTTGGGGTAGTGTATTTGGAGGAGTGAATCTCATACAAAATTAGGGATTTGGTTTTTTTCCACGAATAATCCAAAACTAAGATTTCCCTTAGTTTTGTAAAAAAAAATATGAACGAAATATTTAGTTACTGAGTGATAAAATGCAAAGCGCTCCAAAATCAAACACACAGACAGTCACCCGGATATGTATGTATAATCTGGCACGTGTTGAATACACATACGCCAGTCAACATTTGACTGTATGTACCGCACAGACGACCGTCTCGTAGCAACGACAATGTAATGCGACCGTTCAATTGGGGGATTTGCGGGGATTATTTCAAACCAGCGCGTAATTCGGGGTAGTGTAATTGGGGGTTCCACTGTATATAAAAGGTGATCCATCATAGGTCGCATGTAGTTTTCACATACTTAAAACAATTTCAGCTTTCTCACTATATTATATTTTAGTATCAAATTGCATGATTCTAAATGTATTTATTGAGACGATAAACGTGTGAGGTAATGCAAGTTTTGTTATAAATGTAAATTCTATATAGCAGGGGCTACCAACCTTTTTGGACCCTAGAGTGCATTCTAAAATATTCGCAGGGCGGCGGGCACCACATTTTTTCAAAGTTATTTATAACCCAGGAATTAACCCAGCATGGCACGGGGTTGGAGATCCCTGCTATATAGTGTCCAATAAAATTTTTTCTCAATATCACTCAAAATTATCAAACTAATAAAATATTTACAGCCACATAAGAAAAGTGGTATTTTAGTTAATTTCATTTCAGATGTCGGATATTCACATATTTATTTTATAAACCTGAACATCTTCTATGAGCTTTAACCATTGCTTTTTAAACTCTCGAGACTTTGCCACTGTTATAATATTATACTTGAACGAAGGAAAATTGTCTTAATTTAAAGAAAGTTATTATTCAACTATTGACATAATTAAGTCAATAGTAACCATCGTGGTATTAATTATTTAACACTTGAAATTCGCTTTCAAAATGTCACCCAGGAAGACAGGTCCGAACAAAGAGCAAGTTTTGTTGCTTACTAACATGAAATAAGTTTTGTTTCTTTTAAATTTCTTTGATTATAACGACTTGGTTGATATTAATTGTTATCTTCTTTATCGCCGTAAGAATAATTCAATGAAAAAACAAAGTTAAAAGTCAATTCCGTTTTTTTTCATATTTAGTTCCCAGGGACACAGCGAGATATTAGGCACATCT
Organism: Himalopsyche anomala; assembly: GCA_031772345.1. Lineage (NCBI taxonomy): Eukaryota > Metazoa > Arthropoda > Insecta > Trichoptera > Rhyacophilidae > Himalopsyche > Himalopsyche anomala. The sequence goes on along the minus strand of CM062826.1, from coordinate 14,728,580 downwards.
ATAATATTACTATAAACATAGGATGCCGTATTTTTTAAGTTACCGACAGCCAGTGGTGTAGGAAAGGCTCCTGTCGCCCGGGGCGATCCTTGAATTTGCCGACCCAATATTTCCTCTAATTTTGTTTTTCAATCACTTCTTCTATTTTTTATCAATGAACTAGGAATTTTTAATTACAGATGGTTAATTTTTTTACGTATAAGTTATCGAAAAATATTGTATTCCGCCCCTACCACACCCCCCTTACTACGCCACTGGTGACAGCCAACAGATTTTATATTCTATTAAAACAAGCAGTAGCTTTTGACACACAGGCATGGAATGTAGTTCCCTGAATTACCATCCCGCCATTAGGAGCACAGAAACGATAAAAAATTGCGCAATTTTAAATTAATCAATCAATCAACAAATGCTTCAAACAATGATGGATCCCAAATATTCGAATGCAAAATATTAAAATCATGTATGTATTTTCCGAATATTCGTATAAATTTCATAGGGTATGTTATTTTTTTATATTTTTGGTTCTGATTTTCGTATTAATTCTTGTCTTAGACGAGTATTATAATGTTAAAATAAACAAAATATCTACCTATATAAATCAGATTTTAATATAATGCGACCACAGGAAATATTTTCCTGACCCGGATGTTCATATATTTGAGTACCAATAAAGAGTCATATACAACGTTCTCTCTAAGCTGCGCGCGCGCGGCCGCGCAAAAGTTTGAAAACCCCCCGCGCATTCGTCTCGGGTTCGCGCGCACTAAAATACAACTATGTATTATGTTTGTCAAAAATGAGTTATAAATGTAGTTCAATGCGTAGATTTTTTCATTACATTCTACAATTTATGTTGTTAAAAAATAATGAATAAATTCAAAGTTATAGCTAAATTCAATATGTACCATGTGACACCTATCATAATTATTAAACACAATAAAAAGCCCTATGTGAGTCTGAGGTTACTCATGTAAAAAATGAAAACTGAATATGAATATTTTTAAATTTCCGAGAAGTAAATGGTTAACTCGTATTTGAAAATAGTATGTTAATTCCAAACAGATAAAAATAAATAAAAATATCAAGATCGTTGGGAAAAATTTACACAAGAGGTAGAAAAAGTGATGAATGGTATGTACGAAATAAACCAAAGTCAACAATTCTTTTGAGAATCGTAATAAAATTTCAAGAAATTCTTAGTTCATGCTCTGTTTCCGTCAAAAAATGGAGATTTTTATCAGATCTATTCGCTAAAAATAAATTCAAAAATATAGCAAGTACTTATAATAAGCTAAATAAGGTAACACTCATTATAGACGGCTGCCACTATCAAAATTGCCATTCAATTCTGGCCAGTGCCCTCAACGATTTTGCAAAATCTTCTTCAATTAAAGTAGAAAAAATATATTATTATAGTAAAGACGTACTATGATGTCAATAGACAACTTTTACTCAGTTTTGGAACCCTATTTCAAGCCTTCTGTGTATTCGTGATCCGATTATGTTACTTGAATGCAGATAGTTCACCCAGAACAGCATTTTATAATTCAAAATTACCATTAATATATTTTTAAAGTATAACAAAGCACTTTTATAAAACCTGTTATTACCCAGGTCTGGAAAAAAGGTGGGGATACCTTTCTGTCAATATGACAAAACAAATAAAATATCCTAGACAATAGTGATTAGCAAAATTTGGCACAGTGTCGCAATGCTTCTCAAATTTGTATTTATGTCTGTGCAACTATATAATGCACCCACACCTTTGAACAAATCAATATACAAGCGTCCACAAGAATGAAGAAGCTATTGATACTGATCACTATTCTTTTTATGATTCCTTGACATACATTGATTAATTTGATGGGGAGTAATGATCGTCTTATGTAAATTTTGTTTACATTTATAATGTCTGTATTTTGATATGTGCGCCTCTGTTTGCTTGATTGATCTCTTCTAACTGTCGAGATTGCAATTGACTGATATTAATGTGAGCCCCAGAAAAGATCCAGCACGAAAAATTTGATTAGTAGTATGTAGAAAATATAAAAGAAATAAAATTGATACCATAACTAAATTGAATTACTATACATAATGGCACAAAAAAAGGCCTGCGATCTATCCCTTAACTTTCTGAAATACCTGTTAAGATTCTAATGTTATATTCATAGTGTGTGTTCCTCTTTTCTATTTAAGTCAATGTTTCTGTTCTCATTTTTTTATGGAATAATGCATAGTTATCTCAAAAACAGTAAAAAAATTGTACAAATTTTGGCTAAAAGTTGTTCTGAGCATTAAAACAACTCATAATATTCATAATTTATGTACCTTTATTCGGCACTGAACGATTGAAAGTAGTTGGGAATAGTGAAAACAAATTTACTCATTGAATTCATTAACATATGTATCTTCAAAATGAAAGATATTTTAAAACATAAACAAAATTCAACTTCTGGTGTTCCAATTAATTATGTTTTATCTTTATACCTACTATATGATTATTTCGTATAATAATCATTATGCAACTAATCTGTCTCATTTTCAAGCTGATTCGTAACACTCTTAGTATGTTAATAACATAATAAAACTCAGTATGAATTTTCTCAATGCATTTTTCAATCATTGTTTCTTTTAATACATGCACAAGCTTTATTTATTTATCATAAACATTCATTCCATTGTCTTAAGAAGCATAAATATTCGTGTCACATTTGTTTTTATATTAATAATTAATAGGTAGCCTCTAAGAATTATTGATATTTGCGAATTTTTCCTAAAAATAAAAATTTCCCTTGCAAAGGTCAGATCCAAAAACAGAGTGTAGCAAGAGCGACTAGCCAATTAATAACCCTGTTCTGGCCCTATCTTTCCATCCTTACTCTACCTAAAAGATAAATTATACAACTGAGGAACAAGCAGTTGTCACAGTAAAGTCAGGAGCCCATATACTTCACATTGAGAAAGAACATAGGTAAAAGAAAAAAATATTTTATTTACTCATCCTTATTCTTTATAGAGAGAAACAAAAATGGGATTAGACAAGGTAATTAATAAGTTAATCACTCTCTCTACGGCCAATATTCACACAATTATAAAGCAGGTGGATTTCAAAACCTCTGGATAAAAATCCATAAATTGATCAAGTGTCCATTCTGGATTGGAAGAATGCCTGACCATACAACTGAATAGTGATATTCAACGGTATGATACCTTAGGCAATTGTGGAATGACTGTCATTTATGTAGATTTCCTCCACAGAGTAGACAAAAAATATCTATCTTACCAGCTTTCTAGGGGGCGCCAAACATGTACACTACAGTAATGTTTCTTAACCGGTGGTCCGTGAATATCTTTGGGTGGTCGCAAAAATTTTCTACAGTTCAAAAATAGTTTGTATCCATTTTTAAAAGCCTATATTGATGGTCTGCAAAAGATGTTTTGTGGTCTGCGGATGTAAAAAGGTGAAGAGACATTGCACTACAGCACAGACAATACTCTGGACTCTCTTTTTATATGGATTCAAAATAACACAGTGCTACTACTCAATAAAATAGACAAAGGTTTATTCCTATGAACCTGAAAATATGGAAAGAAATATTATTCAGGCTCTGGATGCCCCAAGTGTTGAAAGCAATGTTGTTCCAAATGTGCTTAAATGGGTTTGTCTATTCTCTGATAATGATAGTGAGTTTTTAATATCTAGAATTGAATTTATTCAAGAAAGCATATCCACCATTATTTATTTTTTTGGATTACCATCAGTGGCTTATTATCTTATAAGCGAATGAGGCACGCGCTTGGGGCCTCCTAATTTAAGGGACATCAAAAATAACATATTATATTATAACTCATACTTTTTCTTCATATTTAATTATTTTACATGGATTTTTGTCATTTTATCAAAGTGACAGCAATTCGTTAAACACTAGTCCTAATTCTTCCATTCTTACTTCCTCGAGGTTGAGAAACTAGGTAAGAAGCAGTTCTCGTTAAAAAACTTATTTTGAGATACCTACATTAGCAACAAAGAAGCTCCACATTGAAAACGGAGATGGGTTTTTACAAGAAAGTTAGCGAAAGAAAGTAAGTGAATTCGGGCACCTTCATTTAAAAAATAGCACTGCTTATTGTTTCTGCTTTTCTCTTTCTTACATAGTTGTTTAAAAAATGGACATTTATTGTACAGTTGAGAATGTGACACTCCTAAATGTATCAGAATTCACAGACAAGTGTGACATTTTTCTCTCATTAATGTATGATCCTTAAGTATATAAACGGGTAAAATGAAAACACATTAATATTTTTGTCAGTAGATTTTTTTATTTTTTGTGAGCAGAATAGCTGGCTGAAGAGCTATTTTGAAACAAAAACTTTATTTCAACATTTTATTTACAGTTTAAAATAGATGGATGAGTATAAAAAATATTAAATGCAAAATTTCCCTTTTAAGAAGATGGTGCTCATGGATTTAATATTTTCTTTTGTCATCCCTAGCATCACGAGACCTAGACCGATCGGAATGATGATGTTTAGAATTACGAGATCGCCGTCTCGGAGATGGTGACCTTTGCTTTTTGTGACCCCGATCTTTCCTATCGTGAGGAGATCTGGAGCGTCTAGAATCGTGCTTATATTTCCTATGATGTTTCAGTGGTGGAGTCGTCGATTTTGAAGACGAGTTAATTTTATCTCTCTTTTCATCTTTATTAGACGATGAATTCGAAGGTACAGATGGAGATCCGTTACTGGATTTATCCTTCACAGCCTCTGTAGTTTTGTTGATAGCAGCTGCTGCGCCAGCCCCCAATATCCCAGAGCTAATAAGCTTATTGGCTTGGTAAATTCGCTTTAGTAAATCCACTTTTCGTTCTAGTTCATCTGAATTCACTTTAGGTCGCTTGTACAGTCTGAGAATTCTCAAGCAGACGTCTTGAATGTCTTCTTCTTTGACGGAGAATAATGAAAACCAATGTGGATTGTTAGGTAGGGCCAGGTTTATTTTCCGAGCAGTTAAATATATGCAGGCGCAAGCTATAGTCTCAGGATGAAATCTCAAAAAGACATCAGTCCTCAAAGCATCGTTCATGTAATTCCACGAGATTTGCATTAATTGTTTATTTTTTTCATAAGTCAGAAATTGTAAGTAGACTACGATCAGCTTGTGCGGATGCTTAACGTGCACACAAAATCCGAGCTCTTTCAATATTCGTCGTTCCGCTTTTATAACTTGATTCTTTAGCTCAATATAATTGTTATCTAATATTAATGGAGCGATGGTTTTTTGCCCTCTCACTTGTTTTATATGATGGAAAACGTTGATGACGTCACGAATCCTGCAAGGCTTTTCTTCTATTTTGGAGGCCAAGTATACGCTACCCATAGCCATCACTTCCATCGGATAACGAACAAACGACTTAGAATAGTAAAATCGTTGCAAATATACTTGTCCCGTAGCCATCGCTACTTGAGGTAACCGCAGTAAAATTCCAGCAGTTTGAATTAGTTCACAGCCTAATATACGGAGATCGGTTTCTGTTTCTATATCTAATCCGTCGGCTTGCGAAGGTGTCTGGACAAACGCTTCATCGGGAAGCAGGCAATTCTGTAGGGTTAGAATAATTTTTCCGTAAGACTTTGGAGCTGGTTTATTTTGAGGAGGTGTTTTACTTTGCTGTGTCGCCGTCATCTTTGTAATTTTATTCAATGATTACTCGTACAATCATTCGATTTAACACAAATTTCAGATAACATGGAATGCTAACTTTCGTAGCGAATTGTCAAACGAATAATAAACATGATCCACAATCAGTCTACGCTATAGACAAGATAAATAGTCTATGCCCATAAACTTCAAAATACTATGGACAACTTACAACCTAGTCTATGGCTTATAACTTTTTGGCCTGTAATATGGTACTTAACATTGAGACAGAGATAACCATTGAGATCAGAATTGAGATCCTGGCGTAGACGATAGGAGGACGCGGTATATACTGGCGAATAAACCGTTCAAGCAATCCGGCATCCAAAAGTGGTGTCACTAAGGGCTAGGGTTGTCAGACGTCCCGATTTATCGGGACTGTCACCGGTTTTGAGTCTCGTGTCCCGGTGTCCCGAACAAACCTTTCGAAACGCTCAAAAGTCCGGGTTTACAAAATTTCAGATTTTTCAACTGTCACCTCTATACGTGAAAAGATAAAAATAAAAAACGAGTCACGCTGATCATTTGGGCAAATCGGTAAATCCTTGGGATTTCAGATTTCGAAAATTCTCGGAAGAGCTAAAAAAAAACGCCAGCGCTGGAAATTTCTGGGCTTTTGAAATTGTTTGAAAATCGCTGTCAAAACAAATTTCGGACGGGGTGTCCCGGTCTGACAACCCTACTAAAGGCCTCCATTTACTATGACTCCAAATAGAAAAAATGTCAGGAGATGAAAGCGATTATAGACGACGTAATCGTTTTTAGTGATGCAGGTTTTTAAGAGCACACTCACGTAGGGTTCACCACTCTCAACTGTTTAACTAAATAAATCACTCTTAATAGGTGCACTGCCGTAGTCTGAATTTTGGCTACTTTGAATTATGAGCAAGCTTAAACAATTTAATGTTTTCCATCGTTGGAGGAAACTATGGTTTTGTTTGAAATGTATTTCACGAAACACCCCAAACTTCAGTATTATTTTAAATACACTTAGTAAAAATTACCAGTAATTACGATACTACACGACCTGATGATCATTCGATAATATTTGCGATGAGAAAAACCAGTCTCAATCATAATAAATTATAATTATCATTAAATAATATCTTGAATAAAACAGGTTGTTCGCCACTGCTAAATTTATTTTCCAACGGTTTAACCCGTTCTAATTGATACAACTCATTAGTTAATCATTTGTTAATGCAAATGTCATTTGTATTACCATTGTTTGTTTGTCTTTCTATCATCCCCTCCTTGACTCCCATTTTTATTTTTATAATTGAAGTATTATAAAATTAAAATCATTTGTACTTGAGCAAGCATTTATGAAAGTAAGTCTGTCTGAGGATGCCTTTGAAAGAGGCGAAACACGTGTCACAGTTTGTAGCACAATACGTGGAATAAGTGTTTTTATATTAAAATGAATTTTCACAAAGTTGTCGCCGAATCCATCGACACTGGATAGGTTTATTTTTATTGAGACATTGTAAAATTGTAAAGCCATAACATATAGTTAAAAAGTCGCTTTTACTCTTTTTAAAATTATAAAATATTTTACGGCAGGCTACCTCTGGAACTTGCATTGAAATGTTATTATAATGATATCAACGGGTTATAATAAACTGAAATTTATTGTCGCCTGTAGAAATATTTTTACCTACTCTTAAATAGTGGTCACTGTGTCGATACGATGGCTTTTGTTTGCCAGGTTTCGTATTGAAATTAAAAGGCAAAAGAAGTTTTAATACTGAAATAAAAAGCCCATGGCATCCCTTACTTACCGGACGGCGGACGCCAACCTCTTATATTTGATATCAATTTACAAGACATGATATCCATAATGGACGATGGCGCCCCAGTGTGCAGGCTCCTAATAATAATGGGTCGGTATCTAATTCAAAGTGTGGTCAGCAAATAAAATAATTGGTCAGTAGTATATCAAAATGATCAGTTAATATTAATATTATAAATTTTGGATGTATATTTTAATTATGTGCTGTTATATTTTTTATTATTTGGTTTTAAAGAAATGTAGATATTTAATGAATGCTAATGTACTTCATTCAATACTACAGTAGTATGATATCAGGTCGCGGGAATTTCTTGGGACGTGAAAAAAGTCGAGATCTCAGCATCCCAAAGGTAACCTGCTAACAAATATTGGTTCTAGTGCTCTTCCTATGCAGACTGGGCGACTGTATGCAGTTGTATGGGTTGAGGCGTTGGCGTATGGGGATAACGGACGCCTTGTGATAACATATATTATAAGATATACTGCCGCTTACAAATGCACTTTAAATATATCGCTCAATGTTCTAGATTTTAAGGGTGTATCTCACACACCTAGCACACCCCTGAATTCTGTTGGAACAAATACTTCTTTTCTGACATTACAATTCAGGGGGAACCTTGCCCGGCTTGATCAGCTCCTCCATTCCACTCTGTCCTCCGCTTTTCTATGACTATCGCTGACCTTCAATACTCTTAAATCTTGTGACAACATTCATTCAGCTAAACTGCAATTTTATAACGCTTCGTTCTACCTCAGGAGAAGAAAATTTGAGGAATATAAAAAGCTTTCATAAAGCCCAGATTTTAATACATACTTTTATTGAATACAGTTTTAGTTGGGTTAAAACTGACACAAAATGTACTTACATGATACTTGATTGTGATGTATAAAATAAGGCATCAAGGCGACAATTCTTTTTATTTTCAGGAAATCATTTTATTCAATTCAAAATTACTGTATTCGTTGATTTGTGATACACTTAAAGAGGGTCTAGTTGTGCTAAGAGCTGTAACAAAATATTTGTAACTGATTTCTTTCACATCCATGCCTTCATTCGACATCGCTAAAAGAGCCGCCTCTGTACATATATTTTTCAAATCAGCCCCCGAGTAAAATCCTGTTTTACTAGCTATTTCTGAGAGTAAAATATCATTTGCGAGCGGCATTTTGCATGTCATTAATTTCAAGATCTCAACTCTGGCATTGAAATCCGGCGGTGGAACATGAATGTGTTTGTCAAAGCGTCCGGGTCGCAGAAGCGCCGAGTCTATCATATCCGGACGATTAGTAGCACCAATGACAATCACCCCATCGTCTATTCCCTGAAAATAGTAATATAAAAGATGAGCAGAATATATTTTAATAAATACTGAAACAATGTATGTAGTTTTATTTTATATTTTGTCTCATTGTATTTGTCAAGTACATGGCGAATTGGCGGCAGCTGTTATGTCATGTACTATAATTTTAATTTTTAACAATCAATAAATAAATATCACACGAGTGAGTTTAGATGAAATATTTTAGCAGATTTATTTTATATCAAGTATGCATGTGTTTAACCACTTCTATTTGATTTGTACCAGATTTTTAAATATATAGTATACATATGTATAATGAATAGACCGTTTTTTGGGTTTACGATCAAGTTTTTAATGCAATTTATGCTACTTAATGATTGTCAAACTTTGAATGCACATGCCACATCATTTATTGACGCAACTCAGATTTCATACCGACAGAAATTCTTAAAATGTGAAACATTTTATATATGAAAATATCTCTCAATTTGAGAGTTCAATAGTCAGGAAGTTGTAAAATATGTTTCAATTGTGTAGAGCACAGCAAATTATTTTGATTATTCAAGTTTGATAATGCATCAACATGCTACAATAATTTAAGATTTCGACTGAAGGTGCTTGGTGGAATTTCAATATTAAATTTGAAGATGCCGAAAGGCGAAACCCGGGTCGTTAGTGACAAAATCTGTGGGAGTGTACATAATTTGAACGATTCAAATTTAATGCTACAATAAATTAAATATGTTCAAAAAGAAACTTCAACTGGCAGACGGAGTCATTACGATGACCACTAGAAATATACAGGTTCACTAAACATTGATTACCTCTTTATCACAATCAGTAGTGGTGACATTGTGACCAACCCCATCCATTTGGGTTAGCAACGATGCGATAACTCTTTCTTGAACGTCTGAGCTGCCACCGCCGGAAGTTCCTCTAGATCCAGCAAGAGCATCTTAAATTAAGAGGGACAGAAAGTTGCAATACAGTTATTAGATTCACACTTAATGCACGGGTTGGTTATCATGCCCTTAGATAATATCTAAAACAGACAATAATTTACTAATAAGCATACAAACATGCCACTTATTAGTCACTATATTTATTATAATAACAAATTTATTTTAATAACTAGAGTAGAACTTGGTTATTACGAGGAAGATATAATATATATCTCTGATATAAGGATTACTCGTTATATCAGAGAATAGGTATTTTTAAATGCTTACAAACATACCCATCACATGAAGACATGAAGTATCTGGAGCGGTCACATCACGCAACAAGTCGCAATTCAAACAAAAATACACAATTAGAATTTATCTACACACCCGTTTTCCTATAAATTGTTTAATTGATGCTTGTTTCATTGTTTTCACACTCTTTGTTCTTAAATTTCCCCAAAGTACTCAACCAATTAAAAGACTTTTGGGTGGTGTCAGTGCACTGTGCAAAAAAATCGACTAGATCGTCCAATATATCATGAACTCTGGAAATCGTCGTTACTGGTTTGGATTTCTCTATTTGACATTCACTGGCAACACATTCTATTTCACAAATAATTTCCACCTTTTCACGAATTGAGACACACTTTTTATTATTAGTAGATGTTTATAATTTTAAGGTTAGTTTTCAGCTGATCTTCTCTACAATTGATCTGACATACCCCACCTCATAATGTTTATTATGTCATTTTCCAAAGTAAGCGTAGAACATAAAAAATCTGAAATCCATCGTAAAAATCCCCGAAACAATCATGTTATTCATAAACTACAAAAGAAGTTGTTTATTGTAATGCAGTGCTGAGCCGCCGGTGCTGGTAGGTACCTATTGACTTCACAAAGCTTGGATTTTTTACATGCAATTTCAACCATATGCATGGATACTTTTTCAATGTTGTCGGTGAAAACACCAATTAGGTACTTAAATACTTAACTAGTGTCATAAATCTAACCCGATCCTGGCGGCATCGGTCTAGTTAACTGCCGGTTGGTATTTTTGCTTGGTATGCCCGAGAAGTACCTTGTTATAAAAGTAAAAAATGTATGTAGAACACCATAAACAAAAATGTCAACGAATTTTTCCTCATTACATCCGAAATCTCGCTATTTCTGTGATCGTAATAACCGAGTTCGACTGCATATTTTCTCACTATTTTTCATCACCAATATATAATATGAAATGAAGTTGAAATTCTGGTACGCAATTTATGGTGAAACATATACATTGATTCAAAAGGGCTGGGCTGTCAACGTCAAAGGACGTCAACGTCTTAGTAACTATTAAGTAAAAATTAAGAAGTTAGAACAAATTTGACGACAAATTATATCAAGAATAAAACTATTTCAAAGGTACACTGATCTGGAATAAACCATACTTTTAAAACTAATTTCCAGAATTTATGTGAATTTTATTAACAAGGAAATAACATAGTTCCCTCTTATAAGATCAGTTTATGGTTTGAAAAACTTGGCAAAAGAATGCGGCATACCTATTTCATCTATAAATAATATACACGGTGAATTTTGTCGAGCTCTTTGAAAGAGTTGAGCAATCAATCGTTCAGCATCTCCAACGTAAGGTGAGTAAAGCTCGGCTGCAGATATTGACAGGAGTGAAAATGTGCCAGCACCTGCCATTGCACGCACCAGAGAGGTTTTTGCGCAGCCTGGAGGTCCATATAACAGCACACCTACAATCAATAAAGCAATTTAATCCAATTATAAAGCAAATATAATTTGGTTTTTCTAAATATTGTAGTTAAATGAATAGCAATTAATGCTAAGGCTTGAAACAATACTGTTAAAAATAAACAACTAATAGTCTATTGAAGATTTCTCAAAGATAATTTGGTCCCCAGGGTATGGTAAGGAAAGATATAGCTGTTAGGTCATTCTCTTCTGTACACCTCGTATTTAGGATCAGATAGGTTTGGTAAAGGCCGTCAACATTTCAGCCTTCTATTTTCATTTGTTAAATATGCATAAATGAATTTTAAAAATAATGTATGAACATGCCCACTGCACAATTGATTAAAACGAAAGCTATAGACTTCCTACTAAGCTACATGACTAATTATCGGCAAATCTAAAGTATTTCATAGACAATATTGTGCCATATGAGTTGTATCTTATAATAATTTTATAATTATACAAATTCAGTAGCTTACCTTTTGGTCGGGGAATTCCTAATCTTTTGAAAGCATCTCCATGAATAAGAGGCCATAAGATGGCCATTTCCAAGCTCTTCTTAATATTATCTAGGCCAGCTAAATCACTAAAAGATGTATGTTTTCTTGTCACAATACCAACAGTACCTTTTAAAGAAGCAGGAGTCATGTTAAGAATTATGCTTCGAAATTCATTCATCCAAAATTTCAGGTCAACAGAACAGTTACCAAACTAGAATGAAATAAATAAATAAAATCAAAATATGCAATATCTTTAATCATATTTTTATGGTAAACATGGTAACTTTAAAATAAAAGATGTGACATTTAACAATTTCCATGTAAAAGTTGTACTGCCTTGTATACAGGTCAAACAGTAATAAATTTGAATATAAAAGTAAATCGATATGCTTCCATGTAGCCATTGAAATTTTATTTCATAAATCCATGTTGGTTATTTATTATATGAGAAATTTTAATCAAGATACTTTTTTATGATTCTAACAAATTTAAATGTCTTTTCAAAAGAGCATCTATTCAATAGACTCTATTGAACACATACTTCATTTTTTTGTTGTTTCCATGCCATAGCTTGGTAAAGAGATTTGAGGTCTGCTCCAACATATCCTGGTGTCATGCTGGCAATTTGTTCACACAACTTCTTGACATCTTCCTTCATCAAAGACAGATTGAGTTTATTGATTAAATTCTTCAGTATTTCAATACGTTGAAGCTCGGTAGGTGGGCCGATATAGATCTGAAAGATGATTTATTTGAATGCATATTCAGTATAACAATGTTTAAAATGATTAGATATAAGTATTTGAGTACAATTAGTCTTAAATCTTGATAGATACCATGTGGGATTGTCAAGTGTGGCACATTACGATACAGGATTGCACAAATTTATTCATACTTATGTATAAGAAAGTTATGATTAATTGATAAAAAAAATCCTCTGTTTGCTTTGGACTTCAATGTAATTTTTTTATTTGGTTTCATTTGTCGATATGCCTACAACATTAACATATAAATCATCTCTCTGGGGTGAATGAGTTAAATTTTATTCTTTATGGTATTCTATTAAATCTATATTCTAGATTTAACAACTTATCAAAAATCTGTGATCAGGAAATATTAACCTCTGTTTCAAGTCTACCGTGACGACGAATTGAAGGGTCCAGGACTTCAGGTTTATTAGTGGTGGCTATTACAATCACTCCAGGAATATTTTGGGCACTGTCCAACAGATTTAAAAGTTGAGTTATGGCTCTCTGTACGTGACCACTGCTTCCCTCTCGTTTTGGACAAAGTATATCAACTTCCTCCAGGTTAATAATACACTTACCTATATTGAAAAAAAATTCAGCATATAATTCAAAAGAAATTAATATCACAAGCAATGTTCCGTCTATGAAAAGAGGTTAGCTTCGCAGAAAATTCAAAGACTGCGCAGCCCTAATCCAACAAATGCGCGGTATAATTTGTCATATTTAATATAAAAAATTATGTTTTTTTTAGTTTTTAATTGCTTTATAAAAAAAATGTTATCATTTAGTTATTAATAAAAAAGTGTTTACTAATAAGTATGTATACTAGATAAAACATAGGAAATAACATAACTAGTTTAACTTTTTAAATAAAATAAAATCAAGCACAAATTTAAAAAATAATCAGCGCTAATAAAGTTCATATTTTTATTTAAAATTTTCCATTTTTTCACCATCCTTACAAATTATCCTTATATTTTTTACCCCATTTAGATCAATTTCATGACCTGATCTAAATCTACATGTACAATTTCAAATTTATTTCGGTTAATTATAGTTATTCCAATTAAAAAATATGTACATTTGAATAGTTGTATTAGAGTGCGTGTCAACCCGAAATGAGTGCGCGGGGGTTTCCAAATTGCTGGTTAGAGGGAACATTGATCATAAGCTTAAACTACAATTTTTTAGTTATCTTTGTCTAACCTATACGTGATTATTAAATCGTTGATGGTTCTTTAATAGCTAACCTTTTAAAACGAGCATTACTTTCCTATATGTATGTATATTATTATAAATTCGACTGTGGAAAGGAAAAAGGACGTAACCCACAAACAGCAAATTTTACAGGAGGCACAAAAAACGTGTTTTGATGATTTTCGGCCATATGCAAATTATAAAATAAACACAACCTTGAAGTACATGGAAACTTCTATACTGGTTTTCTAAATTGTCTAGGAAAAACCTTTTTTTCAGTCTTTTATCTTGATTTCAAAATTTTTGGAGGTGAATTGAATCCCTAGACTTTATTATACATAATAGGACCGTATAAATCCAGCTGTGTGGTAGAGTGTTCAACGTTGTTGACTTAGAACACAAAGGTCATAGATTCGTTTCTCAGTACGGACAGTTTTTATAGATTTCTGTTCAATCATTAATGTATGTGATGTCTTGAATTCCCCTTACCACCCATCCAATCTTAATAATGGGACATAGCGAGAGCGATTAACTGACCACTAGTCCTGTCGTAGCCCTATCACTACTCTCTTTGTAGAAAATAAAGGTTGAGCAACTGAATAACAAGCAGTTCTTGTAGAAACTCTTCTGTTGAGATAAACTACATTAGGAATCTATATGCCCCCATTGGAATTGGACATAGTAAAAAAAAAGAAAATAAATAAAGGTGAGTAGGATCTCTATTGTTCGTACTTTTGTTAAATAAAAGGTATTGAATGTAAATCATAAAAGAAATAAAATTATCTTGCAGACACTACTTATTGAATTTATAAGAACTATAATATTTTGGTCATTTTGTTTGCGAATAGTTTACCTGATATGTTGGCATACTGAAATGCTTGATCAAATAAATTTCTTAATGCTGATTCTGTTTCACCAGGTTCGCTTTGGTTTACTTCATGTCCGTGCACAGTCACAATCGTACAGCCAGTAGTTTGAGCGATCAGTTTTACCAAGGACGATTTTCCACAACCAGAAGGACCAACAATAAGAATCTGAAATTAATTAATGATACGAGAATTTATGGGCAATTTACACTTACACTTCATGAAACATGTTTAAAATGAAAAGACTTGTTTTAATCAGTTAGTACTGTTCTTGGTTTTTTATTGCTTTTGTTTAAAGGATCCTTACAAAATAACAGAACAAGAATCTACTGTATAGCTATTTTAAAAAAGAGTAAACTCCATGTGATGGAATGACATGAAAGTGCTTAAAGGGTATGTTTTGCGACAGAATACAAGTGCCTAATGATTAATGTGTAAGGAAAGATGAGCAACTAATCTTTTGATAAATTAACAATTATTGTCGCAGGTTAAAAGTTGAATCCACTACATCACCAAAAAGTGGCAAAATTAAGTGATAATTACGATTATTATATTGATAATAACACATTGTTCACATAAGCATAAAAAACTCATTAAATTATGTCATATCCAAGGCAAAAGATGAAAACTATTCCAAATTAAATTTGACTTTATTTTTGTATAAAAAAGTAGTCAGAAAAATAAAATTTTCTACAAATCACCAATCGAGATAACTAAAGCTTGGTTGTCAACTCTGTGTAGTGTGTAAAAATTCTGGAATAAACATTTTCTTGCTACTTGCGTGCAATTTCTGCAATCCTGTTTCCTTTTACTATGTTTTATACCTGCTTTTATGTTGTAATTTTCCACCGAAATATTTAAAATTCAATTGGATTCATAAACGTAATCAATTAAATTCATTACAATGAAACCTTAAAATCAATTTATAGCAGGTATCAAATATTTAGTGAGCACCAGCAATTACAAATATTACATTTTGAAATTTGGTTGAGAAGCTCGATTTTGTTGAGAAATTGAGAACCTATATTGTAACTTTATTTATATTATGTGGTCAGCAACATTTCCTCTAAGTTGTGAATGTGGCCGCACATTAGTTTAAAAAGCCCTGTGCACTCTAATACAACTATTCAAAAAATATTTTTTTAATGGAATAACCCTAATTGGCCGAAATTAAAAAAAATTAACAATTAGAAAATTCATCTAGAATTAAATTCTTATCTTTTATCAATTCGAGAAATTGATCTAAATGGAGAATATAATATAAGGATTAGTTGTAAGGAATGACATGAAAAACTAAAAAAAAAAAAAAAAAAATCAGTTAATTAATAGGCAACTGATCATGTTTCATTCTGCTTATTTTCTTAACTTATGCTAAATTTTATTAGATGTAAAAAAAAAATAGAATGAGCTGTTATTTTGTTAGTAAAACTTATTTATAAATTATCAAATGATAAATTATGCCGTGAATTTGTTGAATTGGCCCGTGCAGCTTTTCAATTTTCCCCACAGTTAACTTCCTCTCTTAGAAAAGCAAAATTGGGAAACCAGTATAGTTCGATAACATATCCTGGATTCATAAGTATATAGTTATATTGTGTCAAATCACCATAACAATACCTGCTTAGTGGGAGGGAAGCATGCACTGGCACCTATCTTATGGTACAAGGTATTCATGCTTATTATTTGATTTAAAATATCTAAAGGTCTATCCAACCCAAACAGTGGAGCAGCTCTAGAATTCCTTTGATCAAATTGATATTGAGTAATTTTATCATCCAATTTGATGTTTGTCTTTGTATTTACTCTTCCAGGAGACAGCATTAACTCTGTGTCACCCGAATTAAATGACACAATTATTTTATTGATGCCAGCTCGTTGTGCTTTCGGTAACGCCATCAATGAAATTATACAATTATGATATAATATCACCCTATTCAAAATGTAATTTTTAAGTATTCTCATAAAGTCAAATTCTCTACTATTCCATTTTTCAAATGACTTGAATGATTCAAATATGATCTGAATACAAATATCTTTCAAAACAACGATATCACGTAATTTAATTATTTTTTCCAGAGAAATTTTTCTATTTCTATGTTGGACTAAGGCATTTTCTTTCCTTTGCGAGTGAGGAATTTGTGTAGTAACATTAATTTCTATTACACTACATTGAAGCAATTTTTTGCAATATGTTCGACATAAATATGAACATGAATCGCAGTTTATTAAAACAATCTCTCCGACTTGCAAATTTAACCTCAGAAATACTTCGCGAGAAATGTAACATTTTTGAAGATTAAGTAATTTTTCGCTCAAAAAAATTAAAGATAGTTCAGTGTCCACTTGTAACCTCTCAAATTCTTTGGACAATTGCTCCATACTTTAACCATAAATAATGATTGCTAGTATTATAATGTGAGAAAAATTGAGAATTCCGACATTGGATTAAATTCAATTCGTTCGGCCAGTAATACAATCATCTTCAAAAGAGGCGCTCAAAACCTTCAGAATTTGGATGTCAGAAACTCGGTGTCATATTCACGCCGCAATGCGTATTGTATATTGTCTCTGGCTTATTGTAAAGGTCTATGGTCAGCTATTTTATTTATATAATCGTCGCTGCACATTTAATTTGTCCTATATGGCAAAAAGTATTTTCCGAGATAAATAAAACATAACATAACATAACTATTTATTTATGATTTTTCTGATAATAAATTTTTATCTTGGGTTTTTTATTGAAATATTTTAATTTTCCGTATTTTGTGCACATATGACAAATTCTATGCATTGAATTTTGTACATATTCAATATTGAATTATATTTTTAATACCGTACTATTTTGAAACAATAATACTGTTTCACTGTAATCATTTCGAATTGGGTATATTACTTTTTTTAATATTTAAAATGTAAACAGCCACCATTTGTTCTACTAGGAATGGTTCTTTTACGTATTTGCTTCCTTGTATTTGTTGCCTTATACATCAATTTTATTTTCTTTACATTTATCAACATTTTTGTGCTGGGACTTTTCTAGAGCTCACATTTATTTCAGTTAATTGCAATTTTGACAATTCAAAAAGATGAATAAAGTAAACAAGGTGCGCAAATCAAGATACAGGTATACAAAATTTAAATAAGACTAATAATCATTATTCTCCATTCCAATTAACCAATATACCTATTTTAAGGAATTATAAAAAGAATAGTGATCAATAGAGATTACTTGGACATATTGAATATTGATTTTTCATTTTATAATAAAGTTACTGGGGCATAAATATGAATATGAAAGGCATTGCGATATTGATGCAAATATTGCTAATCACTATTCAAACAGATATTTAAGTTTTGTTATCATATTGACAAAAAAGTATCATGCCGTTTTTTTATATATTTTTTTTTCAAATGATATAAAATTTTGAATTTGTATAAAAAAATATACGCATCGAATTACATTTATAATTCATTTTATATGTGGATTCCAAGTATTTTGTTTTTTTTTACCATGTCCGCTCCCAATGTGGAGCATATGGACTCCTAATGGAGTTTGTCTCAACAGATGTGTTTCTACGAGAACTGCTTGTTACTCAGTTGCTGAACCTCTCTTTTCCCAAAGAAAGTGGGAATAGAAAGATAAGTATTCCAAGTATTGCGATGAACAAATATTTTTTATATTATGACAAATAAGTAAACATAAAAATTACTACCAACACGGCAATTATACTGTTTTTGATATCATGCAATTTTATCCGCCTTATTTGTAAGTTATATGACTTTTTAAAACATTTTACAATCTGTAGTTATAAAGTTGTATACACCTCAAAGAGCGAAAATAAATAAAACATGTGGTATCGAAACTATTATTTAAAATACCCTTGTTTCATAATGCATTTGTACATATTTTTTTCATTAACGATAATATATAAAATAGTTTTGATTTTCTATTTTTTAGTCTATGACAACTTGCAGCAATGACAGCTGTCACGTGTGATGGTGTCATGTAAGTTTTTGAAAATATCAATAGATTTATGCATTTATAGCATTATGACTAACACAAAATTTCCAACAAAATGTTGTTCCGAAGATTTTACACTAACATTAAAATTTTATTATGAGGGTTATATCATTTCTTGTTAGGTTATGTTGACTTGCGAATTGCCGTCATAATAATAGTTCTTCCTGTCGAACATGTATTTCCTCTTGGACAGATTGAAATCGAACATTATATTTGCCATTAGTATGCGTTCTCTAACAACGGCGCCAGCTACTTTGAAAATTATGTTTCAAAAAAAGTATTACACTCGAAACAATATACGATGTTGTGTGAAATAGAAGTAAGTATACCAGTGTAGCGTGTAGTCCACAGCACGAATGGAGAATGGCGGAGTCTTAAATGACTGACTGCCTAACGTATTTATGATTCTGAAAGAAATAAAGCACAATATATTTTTGAACTTATCTAAGATTGAAGTATATTACTATATCTAGACCAGGGGTCACCAAACTTTTTGAGAAGCGGGCCGGATTGAACTTTTTAAAAACTAAGTGGGCCAGACGACAAATAAATTCTTATTGGAACTCAATCAGAATATTATTTCATTTTATGTGGTCACATAATAATTAGAATGGAAACAAATGTTTGCCCTGCTTAGAAGTTCAATAAAAGAGAATATTCGAGAATTTTTTGAGTAAACGAACATCTGGTCGTCTCGCTTCCAATTTCTATCCAACTTCCTTCACTTTGAGTCCCCTACCAGATAGTTTTACGACAATAGATGATTTGAAATAAATAGTTGTCGTGAATTCACAACTAAATCATGAAAATTTATATTTCTTATATGAATAATTTCTATGCAAAAGTCCAGAACTTTTCGCGGGCCGGATGAAAATCTTTGGCAGGCCGTAGTTTGGTGACCGCTGATCATAACAAATTAGCTGAAAAAATAATTGATCTCAATATAATAAAGGTATTCAAATAATATCATTCCGTCTAACATAAACAGTAAAGCATATTAATAATTTTTATTCAATTATAAGTAAACATATTTCTTAGGATTACAATTTGTTCCAAATGACACTAAGATAAATGTATCACAATAAAACTAGAGCTGGTGTGGTTTTACCATTATATCCATTTTAACAAATGCTCCATTTTAAAGAAAACCCCTGAACGACATTACCAACGATATTTACAAAAAATTCAATTGACGTGATACTAATTATGAGGGAATGTTACGCTAGTGCCAATGTAAAGCTTTCCCCTCTGAATATACACAAAGAAGAAGTCTTAAATATTGTTTTAAGAAAAATAATCAACATTTTTTATAGCTAATATAAATATATGTATTAATATATAAATCAATATACGATCCAACCTCAATATAACGAACAAAATTTAAGACAATTTGTATCTTGTATACGTGAGAAATCTGGTATAAGAATTTTAACTGTTTTAGACAGAATAATAAGTTTTAGTTAAAGTGTGATGTAGATTCGAACGTCATTACCAGAAGTCTTATGAAATTTGCTTGGAAAACATAGTTTTATGAAACGGACTTTCAACGTTAACAGACACCCTCTCACCCGCATTACTCCATTGTGTCGAGGTTCTACTTTCTCTCAGTTTAAAATTAAGTTTTATACATATTCTACTTTTTCAATATTTAATTCAACTTTCTATAATTGTAAAGTAACTTCAAGTTTATTGAAAACTGATAATTTTAATCTAGTGGTAGCTTGTTAAATAAAAAATATTGTAAACTTATGCTCCAGTTTATAAAAATATAATGAAGAAAATTCTTGGTCGATCAAATCATTCATTAGATTTGTGCAGCATTAAAATCAGAATATTTTCATCTTTTCATTTTTGTATTTTTTTTATTCTAAATTAAACGATACTCATAACAGTCCCAACGCACATTGTAGTTCATTTATATTGAAATTGAATATATAATATTTGTTCAGTGTATTTAAGTATAGTTAGTCAAATGTTTTTTATTGATGGTAATACATTCTATTAATCACTTTCTGTTTTATAAACTATTGTCAAATCAAATAATGGACACTCTAAATCAGAAAATCATTTAGTATTTTTCATTATTTTTTCACCATATATTACAGTGCGGCTAAGGGTTGAATTACCCCTCATTTTTTTGCATTAAAGGAACAGGATATCCGATTGCTCCATTCAATCCGGTGATATCGCGGTTGGCGGAGTCATCGCCCCCGACTTTTCAAAATCAAGAAGACAATAAGAAAAATCGACTCGCGGCTCGTCGGCTGTCGCCTTTTCAAGTTTGAACTTTGTGCCCGTATGCATACACACACGCGAATACCCTGTCATTGTATACGTACCTACGTCAGTCGTAGGGTTGTTTTCACAGGCCACGCCTTCGATCGATACTCACAGTGGGCTATTTCGCCCGCCACCTGCAGCCGGAGCATGGCTCTATCTACGAGACACCTCTTTTGTCTATTGCGCTGCGAGAGTTCGCGGAGCTCGTTGTCGCTTCTCCCGCGTTTACGGATCGCACTAAATAAGTGAATTGTGAATTCAGTCGACCGTCGTTCGTCCGCCGTTTCGCAATCGATTAGAATTAAAAACCGTTCGTCCCGTAATTCGTCCACAAACATTATGTAATTTCACAATCGTGTGAGCTTGAAAACAAAGATACTTTTGACGTTTCGCAGTATTCGCAACACGTGATCCACTGTGATATGACTGTTTGTTTTGCGATAGTCTTGTTTTCATCTAATAGTGGATCAGTGATAAAGACCGCGAGACGACGGTCTAGTATGCAGACATGAACGACTCAATTTTGACGTCCGAATAAATGGATTCGCCAGCGCCGAAGCTGTCAAGAAGTCGATGTGACTACCATGCCGGATGGATCCTCCGAAGAACCCGGATCCTTCTGTTCGTTCCAAGATAGCCAGACCGCACCTGAGCGGAGGAAGTGGCGGCGGATCCACGGTCTTCAGCCGCCCCTGCACCCGCAGCAGGCGGCGGGCTGGCTGGCAATCGTCGCCTTCGCCGTCGCGTGCTTCGCCTTCCTCGTCCCGGCGCTCGCGGGCTCCCTGCGTTCGCCGGTATTTTTCACCTTTGTTGGACTCTTCGCGTTCCATATCGTGTCCCATCTGACAGCATTGCTTTTGGATCCCGCCGAAGACGAGCTCCGAAAGATCGGGTCACATCGCGTCGTTCCCGAGTTCGATCGCGGAAAACACGCTCACGTAATAGAAAATGGACGCTGTCACTTGTGCAACATCCTCACCAGCGGTCCGAGGACTAAGCATTGCAGCGTGTGCAATAAGTGCGTCCGCCGCTTCGACCACCACTGCAAGTGGCTCAACCACTGCGTCGGCGGGAGAAACTATGTAGCGTTCTTCATGTGCGTGGTGAGCGCCGTGACCGCGGCCCTTGCGGTCCTCGCCGTGGCGCTAGCTGAGCTCGTTCTCTACTATGTGGAGCCAGAGTGGCTGTCTCCCTGGGAATCCGTGTACGGGTTCAACGATACGATGGCCAATGCTACGGCGCCGGAAAACGAGATCACCAAAGCTCTGGCGATGCAGGATACGATATTTTTGTTGATAGTGGGGATTCTAGGCCTCCTAGCCGCCGTCACTGCCGGCCTGCTTTTGCATTTGTGCTTTTTCCACGTATATATTTCGTTTTTGGGTCTGACGACTTACGAATACATCAGAAACTATCGGCAGCAGACGATGTCAACTAATCCGCCACCTGCATCCGAGCAGCAGCCCGAAGACGCCGTAAAAAACAAAGTTTACATATGTTCAAATGTTCGTTCTACGAATAGAGAAAGTGAACTTAGACATCGTCCATCTAGCCTGTACTGTTGCAATACTTCGAGTGAATATTATGAACACACCCACAACACTTACTACTTTTGTTCCGTCTTGGACGAAGCGGGCCCTCCTGCGGGAGACGTTTTTGCTGCTAAAACTTTTCAATGCTGCGCAGAGACCAGGCATTACAGGCCTGACCCCCGACAGTCCAACTTGGACATTGAACAAGTCAAAACTGTGTCACAGGGTTGCACTGTTTGCACTGTAAAAACTAGGAAACAAGTCAGTGAGAACGGCGCTAAATCTTGTGTTATGAAAACTATAAATAAACATCACAGATGGAAACGAAAGTGGAATTGTTGCTCAACTGTGCCCGAGAGTCCCGTCACCCCTGAAAACACAATCAATTCAATACTCTCGGGGGAAAATGGCATTCATTCAAATTGCAACCAAACTTCTAACGATGCTATAGCGGTTATCTCTGGAGGTTTAGAATACCAAGATCTTACAAACGCGGGTAACGTCTCCAAGGGGGACGCCGACTCTGAGTCTTCTTCTAGAGATCAAGGGGAAAGGTCGTTTTCTCGACCGTGGTCCATGATACATTTCCGACGAATGTATCGTGCTCTCAATCGAATGGGGGTTCGCAGACAGCGAAAGAGAGTGTCAAAACAATTTCCTGTTCGAGGCAATCAAGTTGGACCAATTGCCACTGTCCATATTACAGATAACGACAAAGAAAATCTTTCAGAGCAGTTCCTGGAACGTTTACGAGGCGATCCGGTCGTGACAAAGCTTCCTTCGTTACCGCCGCCAGTCAGACGAAAAATCAAGAACGTCACAGACCTTCAAGAGTTGGCCGATTCTTTGGCTACGGCCCAGATACAGCAGACGGGTCCGATGTGGAGAGGTGGAGGAATTCCTCCCGCTGGTTATCGCAGAGGACGCAGGAAAAATCTCCACAATAGACCCCGATCGCCGACCTTGTCACCTATTCGCGAATCGGGGCTCTCGAATCCGGCGTCACCGCAACCCTGCCGTGCAGCTCTCGCATTGTGTCCCACTAGACCTTCTTTACCACCGGATACATCAGAACATTGAGAAAGATTTTTGCAAGCATATGTGTGTTAAAGTATAAAAAAATACGATAGATTGGTCATTAATATCTAGAACGTCCCCCGAATATATAATTCGATACCTTTCGTGCATTCAGTTCTGAGTGAAATTTCCGTGCACGGTGCTTTGTGTACACAAATTTATGTTACGCTGCGTGCGTATAATATAAAATTATATCGACTAAAGCTCGTCAATATGTGTTATGAATATACGAAAACAATTCTTATGAATTTTATATGAAATCCATTTATATAGTTAGTATTATCGTTGGTCCTTTCGGTATGATAATGCTAAATAGATTTCTCGTACACGTCAATAACGGAGCACGACTTCAATGTGCTTCATATCGGACTTATTAGAATAATAATATTAGGAAATGTACTCCGATCTGATATACCTTCAAACTATACAGAAATTCGGAATGACTCCGGAGATTTTAACGTTTATTTTATTTTCTTGTAAGACTATTCTAAACCCAAACGTCAAATTATATTTATGAAATGAACTGTCAGATATTACTATTCGACTCGCTATCTTTTTTATTCGATTTCATGTTGTCTTTGGCATGAACCGTTCAAAATGCATTTTAACTCGTCTGTTACCAATTTGTCTCGCGATTAGAATTGCAGTCCCGTCTAATATGAAATCCCGTGATTCGAAACAAATATTTATTGTGTTTATTGTTACGTCTTAATTGTAATATAAATTAAAAGAATTTATTCAAACTGTATTTGTTTAAATGTGATTGAATTCGAAAAAATCTCAGATCGAAAAACGGATAGGTAGTAAAATACTTATTCACGACAGAATAAAAAACAAAACAAGATACTTCGTCATGGTAACATCGGCCACAGAAGTTTGAATTTCGAATTAACGTCTGTATAATTTTCATTATGAAATATTTTTGTTTAATATTGTGAGTGACATCACTGAATCATTCAGTCATGTTCTAAACCCGATGGCCGATCCAGAACTTAAAAAAAAGTATATAATTCAAGCTCTTCAACCAACTTGAGCTGATGATATTGGGAGTGTCAATACGACACATAAATAATTATGGTTATTCCGCCCATGGAAAAAAAGTCCGACCTGCTGCCTGTTCTATTGTTAATTATTATTATTAATATTGTCAATATTGTTATATAAATAAAATAATCAACTTTTTATCTATTGTTAATATTAAAGTAATACGTACCTACCCTAAATTTTTGTAAGGGAAAATTTTTAACTATTATATTTAATTTGTAATATTATGTAGCTTTAATCAAATAACAAACTATTTTTCGCTGAAATTTATCTGAGAAGATGCATTACTCGCTGAAATAAATAAGGTAATTAGTTTTATTGTCGACCTTAATTCAGTCAAGTTTGCCCAGGTAATGAAAATAAGAAAATTGCAAAATTCATTTGAAGCGAATGTGTGTTTGAACACTTGCCAAACTTTTACATACACCCCTTCAGGGTGATTTTCGTGAAAATGTAAATATAATAATGTTTAATTGTATTTCTATATGTCATCGATATTAAAATATATATTTTGAATGATATCTGGAATTTTCATTTCTGAATACACAGCATACCTAACAGATTTAAAAAAATCGCATTTGGCATTTGGTAGAACTCTATTATAATAAGGTAAAAGGCAATGTCCACCAGAATTATATAAAACAATCGACCCATGGATTGTTGTGACGATGGCTTTATGTTTAAATAACCGTCAAATTCATTACAAAAATCTTGTAGACTAAATATAATAATTTACTATTTTTTTACATTTTTATATGTGTCGTACATCTTCGAAATAATAAGCGAAAAAAGGACCGGTTTTATTAAATTTAATTGAAATTATTACTGAAAAATACTGACTCACTGATAGAGCCCAGTACTATTTTTATTTTTTTAAACGTATAATACTGTACATATTATATTATATTTTATTATCTGGCATCGTTGACGAAATGATAACGAAGTTTCATAAAAGAGGTGGGTACAATAAATAATTAGTAAAATGTCTTTAGACATGGTGCTATATGCCATTGGTCGGCAAAGTGCGGCTCTTTGCCCCCTTAAGTGCGGACATTAATAGACAGATTTGGCTCCCAATATTTTTTAAAATTGTTTGTAATGTTCATATTTGGCTCTTTGGCGAATAAGTTTGCCGACCACTGCTATATGCGATGCTACGTTCGCTACATCTGATTAGGGTATTTATTTAGCTTAAAGGGATCGTATGGAAACTATTTTATAGTACTATATTGATGTAAGGATCTACTGGATTTAATGCTTGTAATTTGAAAGTGTGAAGCTTATCAATAATTCTATCCGTGTGACATTTGCAGGCTGAAGATTGAACATTATTAAAATTTAGGCTCTAATTTTTGTGAATAAATATTAAATATCATCTTTTATTTTAAATATATGTTTGTACGAATTTATGTAATTAGTATTCGGTATGCTACACATTGCGAGGAGTCTTTTTAAAAGGCCATGAAACCGTATTTGCCATGGGTCAATCTAATCAATGTCTCGTGTAAAAGCTACATATTAAATTAAGGCAACCACTAGAGTCAAATGATCATGTTGAACCGATTTTTGAATAACCCCAGCTTGCGTGCAAGACTAATTTGTTTCTATGTACAGCTATAAAAAGGTTTGTACAACGAAAATAAAAAAAAAATGGTTTTTAATACTTTGTAAAATCGTCGACCGAATGCCGAAGCTATTAATTTAGAGCAAATTAACACGCGAGATATCGTCAGTATAGGCGACAAAGCTCTTAACTCCAAAAACTATGTTTTAAATTTATGCCAGTCTTCTTCTTAATACATATTCTGTAAAATTCAAAACTCACATCGCAATGTTTTTTTTTACTACTTAAAACTTTTTTTAAAATTAATTTCATGTATGAAAAATAGTAAAATAAAAACAAAAGGATCATTAAATTTTACGCTACAAACTTTGTACTCTTGGCTAATTATGCAAATTACTTACAAGCAAACCGCACATTGCCATTTCGTAGTGAAATTAATACTGTACACATATACCGTTCTTATATTTAAAAAAAAGATGGCATACCACAGTAGATATATGACAAGGACTGGTTTTAAATATCAATCGCTCACCCTTCATGTTATGTAAGGATAATGTTAGGAGATAGATTAAAAGGGACGACAACCATGTTTATTTCGATGCAATAAATATCGGTGGTTAGAAGTTGGAGCTTTTGACTACTCTAGAACAGTACCCTGGTTACTTTTCAATTAATTACTTTTATTTAAATTAACTTACAAGTAAAGCAAATTTTATCAATGTAAAAAAAGTCTAAGAACGATGGTGTAAAAAAATGCTATTGCCTACAAATATCTCAGGAGTGCCTTGCCGATGAAAATATTAAATTTAAATTTTAAATACGCCGTGGCATTAGAATAATACAAACACGATTAAAAAAAATGGCTTGAGATAGTACCTTATTTGCAGCAGTTTGCCAAGTTATTAATACGCATTGAAATCTTGCACATATGGAATACTGATTAGATAGTTAATAATTTAAATTTTGTTTCAAGAATTATTAGTTTTGTTGATACGAAATTTTCTAAATAGACAAAACGTGTTTTTGTTTTACACATAATGTGTCGACATTTAAAAATTTAAGTAACGTTTATTGAAAAAAAATGATATCTAGAATCTAACCCAAAATAGCGTTAAATACAAAATATCGCCATCTTTAATAATACATAATAGGAAACAGAATGATTTAATTGATATTTTAAATCGCTGTATGTTTTTAAATGTGGTTTTCGCACAAAATCCTATACGCCTGGAGGATAAATTGTGTGGAAATATTTGTCTTAGGAAATTCATTTCTTTCGCCACCCAAAATAACCGTCATATTCGATTTAAAATAAGATGGAGAATTTAAATAGAGGAACCTCAAAGAGATATTTCGGTGTACATACAAATGTTGAAAAAAATCTTGAAATGACATTGTAATGCGGTTACTCATAAAGACTTTATGACCACTGGGACTGTATATGAATTTTCCTAGGTGAGAGAGTTGGGGGCTAATTTAAAAATAATGAAAGCTTTTTAGTAATTGTCAACATTCTGTATCATTTGTATCGCTATCTTCGGGTTTCTAACCACTTTTCTAATGAATCTAATGCACAATACCAGCAGTCGCCAACCTTTCAAACCTCATGGATCCGCTAAACTCCATACACCACAAAAATGTTAAAACAGAACAAAAGTGTTTTAACGTATTTAAAAAAACAACAATGATTATATTAAAAAAAAATAACATTAAGATATATTTAAAAAAAAAATTGAAATTATAAAAGCGCTTGTTTAATTTAAAAAAAAGCTACATTCTTCAATGAGTTGATGCTTGGTTCTAATAATGTTCTAACTCCGCGGACCACTAAAATTTTCTCACGGGCCACTAGTTGGTAACCGCTGCTCTTGTTAACTCACTCACATATGCCCTTTTGTCTTTCCAACATTAATATTTGCTTATAAAAGGAAATATCTAAGACAAATTTAAATATGATAACACGATGGAAACTTTTGAATAGAAAATGTACAGATGAATGCGGTAATGACTAGCACGTTTGAATAAAAACACACACTAAAACTACATCAGGTACTCAGTACTAGGGATTCCAACTATTCGTCATTATCAACTATTCGAATATCGAATAGTAAAACTGAAACTATCCGGATGTATTCGGATATCTGGATAGTTTTTAATATATACATACCTTATATGTTTATACTAAAATATTACATTAAATAGTACCTACATTAAAAACGAGCTCATTTGTAATAAAAGTCATTTATTTAAATTTCAAAAATGCATATTTAAAAAAAAATAAAGCTTTAAATGTTTCATACTTTAAATTTGTTTTTAACTTAGTTTTTAATTGTTCCAGGCGTTGAAAATACTAGTTTAGTAGCATTTGACATTAGCTTTATTGTTAGAATTGTTTTAATCAACACGTCTAACGTTTCTGTTATTTTTTTAATTGATCCAAATATATCATAAACAAAATATTTTTAAAACTTTGATTTAAAAAAACATTATAATAAACAAGGAATAACCGGCTGTTTTTGCTAGTAGACAGTAGGAATGGTGTCGATTTCTGAGTTTTTACTTAATAATCGTATAACTCACACGCAAAAAGATATTGATAACACCCGAGTTGGGTGAAGGAAAAAACACCACTACCTGGGGAATTCATAATTATTCTTTAAATGTGAAGAAATTGTGATGTGATCTTTCGTAGATTTTGTAACATATTTCATTAAAAATTATTACGAATACTATTCGGATAGTTCCCCAAATATCCGAATATCGAATAGTTGAAAAAGGGCTGAATATATCCGGTTATCGAATATTCGAATATCCGGATTAGAATCCCTACTCAGTCCCATTAGCCAGTACTATTCATATTTCTTATAATATAACTTATTTCTAGCTTTGTGTACCTTCATATAATATTACATTATAGACGTGCGTACAAAAGAAACTCTCGGTATTCGATGGAATACGTACTGACTGCTGACCCAACCGATTAAAAAAGCATTTGGGATATTTTCTCTAACAAAAGCTTTGTACCTTTATTTTTCTTTCACATATGCGTGTCACTAAGTTTTACCCATGTTTGTAAATTCAATCATTACCATTAGTAGTACGACAAACTAAGGTGGGCCCGGGCTTCATTTAGGAACTCTTTCCACGTGTACCTAGTCAGAAAGACCGCTGCAAGTTATCAACATATTCTATCAGCCCTGCGGTGCTATTCCAACGTACATACACGTATTTTTAACTGTCTGAAATCACGTTTTGAGTATCAATATACTCAGTTCATAATACGTGTATATGCGCGAGAATAATACCGCTGGTTCATAGCTCAACAAGCGCAATGCGTCGTACGACCTGTGGACATCAGCGTTGTATATTTTGCTCCAGTTGATTCTGTCCGATTGACTTAATACGTCCGAAAATCATTTTTGCTTAACTATGTTGTGTAGTTGCTAGAACCACGCTTTGTGTTGATTAGCATTAATGTCGATACTTCTCTGCGTAAATCTTTAAAATTAATCTATTATAAATGTGATTGAGAGTCAAGTTATCAATTTTGTGTCTTTCTTCCTTTAGTTCACCTCACACTGGTCATTGCTGTCCATGTCCGTGTGACCTATACAGACTCCTAATTTTCATGTGAACAAAGCTTGTTCTTAAGAGAACGGGGTGTTATTCAGTCGCTCAACCTTTTAAAGGGTAAGGGTAGAAAGGTGGTGCTAGAAAAGGATTAGTAGTCAGTAAATTATACTCCCTATGCCTCGTAGGATAGGATGGGTGGGAATGAGTTAAAGATTTATAATGCGACGTGTCATTCAATTGATTGACACTAGAGACTGTAATACCGGACAAATATATCAATACCGTTATTTCGGTATTTCATAATTAAATTAAATTAAATTAAAATCGGTATTTCGATATTTCTTACAAAATACCTTCATTAAAAATGTACCATAATCATCACGGGTGATTTTCATCACTTACTTACGGTTTCTTAAAATAATAATACATCTTTTAAAGTCTCGCCAATTCTGAAACATGTCAATATTGATATTACTCTTAGCAGTTTTAACCCTTAAATGGATTTTTTTAAAAACATATTTACCCTTTATTCTTATACCCAATGGTAAAATACATATTTACTCTTAATATTGTTTTAATATATGTCTTGTCTACACATGCTAAACCATTATAACCTTTATTCTAACAGAGCAAGCTAGAGTTTTGGCAGTCTTTGATTTTCGACAATTTCGAAATACAATTTTCACAACAAAAAATATGGTTTGTCATAATAACATTAAGTATAAAAGTTTAATTGTATATTTAATAGTTAATTTTATTACAACAATTTTTGCCTTTTTATATACTGTATAAAAATCACGTTTTATGCCTCTAATTCCTGGGTGCTTATCAAAAGTATTAAGTGTTTTTGGATAAAAATATATAAAAAAAACTATTGATTTTTTTAAATATATATATTTTTATTTGAAAATTGAAAATCATGCATTTTAATGTTAACATTTGTAATTTTTAAAACAGGTATTACGGTATTGAAAAACACCATGAATACCGTGATAATACCACTACTGCAATCCCTAGCCTGAATATGTCCACCGGATAACGAATCAAATAAATTGCGATACGTCACAATATGGCCAGTAGAAGGACATGAAAACTTTTGTTTTTTAATTAAAACAGAATTTTCAAAGTGCCCTTTGTTTGTCACAAACAACAAAGTAACCCTAATCGTCGGCGCCCACGGATTAATTCAGCCAAGTCACTTAATTCTGGATGTCACAATTATTACGTTGTACACTTAATTAAATTTTTGTATACTGATTGAATTCATGGAGATATACTTACTACAAGTCTAAAGCGGATATACATTTTCAGTCGGTAATCATGTTTGAGTTGATCTAACAATTATAACATTTATCATACAAACATCTCCCTTTGCGTTATTTAGAGAAAATGGTTTTACTTTTAAAAAATGAGCTGAAATCCAATTATTGTAGTCTACGTCCGTCAATTCAAAAGCGAAGGAACATTTCCTGACATTTTATATTAGTCGTACTTTTTTGAAAATAGAATTAGATCACACACAAGTGACGCCAACGTACAACAATGGCGTTAAATTTACATAGGAATTGCGACGACGACTTTTCATGTGATAATTCTATTTTAACATTTTTCTGTCGTCCATCATTAGTGTAATAAACATAAAATAATATACATAACAAATATTATTACCTTCGTAATAATTCTAGACGTAGACATAAAGAATAATAAATTGTAGTTTGTGATAAATTAACGTTACCGAATCGAATTTATTTTCAAAAGAAAGTACCTATGTAACTAACATGCGTAATGCTATTTATTTTCTTCTCGACCTTGCCGCTGAATAGATGATTGATTGTTCATATTAAATAAGAAATAATTCAGATAACAAATAAATTAACAAACTACGGAAATACGCTGGCTTGGTGATGGTAAATAATATTTCATTCTTTTGTCGTATTTTTATACACAATGCTATATCGTTGCTGTGTTATTTGTATATCATCATTCTCATTCAAAATGAAACGTTTATTGTTAAATTTGGACATCATTAAATGGACAGTAATAGTCATTTATTTAGAATGACAATCGTTATAGCGTCCTTGTATTATACATAATAAGTTTTGTGGTGGTTAGGTACATCAACATATTGTTAAAATTAATTACCCAACCTATTGAATGAGTATTGAATTACATAGTTTGCCGGTCTCTTTTTATACTATCAAATCTTCAAATCCCCGAACGAAAACATGCATACATTGATTTCTCTATCGATTTATAATTTTGTATTCAAGGGGGTGAATGTCTGTAATATTTAAATTCCTCCTCACCCACCTCATTCTCAATCCGAAACCATCAAACTATTAAAAAAAGAAGATTATTTTAAGTATTTTACAAGCCACAGCTTTTTATCATTTTATATTCTAAAATAAAATTACATAAATCGATAAAAAAAAAACTTTTGATGCTCCATAAAGTATCTATATGATTAAAACAGTTAGCTGATATAGTTAGTATTATTTGTGTATATAATGAAGAAATTATCTACGCTTTCGCTTATAACATTTTTTTTCGCAATTATCGTTTATGTTTTATATAGAAATTTGGTACTTCACTTTGTCTATTCAAATTACCAATTCTTTGTTTTTAAAATAACAAATGAAAATTGACAACACTGAAAGGATATGTGAACATAAAATTAGAACGTTCTATTTTTGAAAATGAATTGGTGTAAAAAATAAGAATTGTTATCGAATGAAAAATATGTATTACTAAGATTTTTATGGAGACAATTCCAGCAAATCATGCATTATTTATTATCAAGGGAATAATTATACACATTTCTTAACAAATCACCACGTAAATATTATATGTCCATATATCTTAAAAAATCTATACTTATGTTTAATATAAGATATATTTTAATCAATTATATTAAAAAATAATTAATCTGTAAGACAAAATTGTAGATTATTCTCGTGATAAAAATAGTACTTATTTACGTTTATTTGTAGACGACCTAGAAGCCAAGTTAATATATATACTATCATCGGTAGCTATTTTTTTTTGTGTTGTTTGGCATTGGAATGAAACTTTTATAAAACTTTCGGTTATTGGAATATTTGAAACCAAAATGCGGCGCCAAGATTTTTTCAGTCGATGGCCGCGTGATATTGTTATGATGTATATTATCATAATATTATTTTGAATATATCTGATTATCGCACAAAATAACTAACCGTATAAAAATAGTGAAAGGAATATTGCACGTACTATGAAATATCTGTTAAAAAATATATATTATATGAGAAATTTGAAGGGAACTTGTTATTACGTGAAAGTTTTCATATTTGGATACGTCATCGGATGTTACTGTTCCCTTTAATCTATGCAGATGGCAGTTTCCGGTTGAGTTAGCTTATGGAATGACGATAAATAAGTCGCAGGGTCAAATATTTGATAGAATGAATCTTCTTTCACAATCGGTGTTCACTCATGGACAATTGTATGTAGCCTGCTTGAGAGTGAGGTCTGAAAGCTCTTTAAAAATACAGGTGATTGAAAGATCGCGACAGGGGAAAAAAGAACGTGGTTTAACAGAGTTGTCAAAACGTATAAATTAACATGATTTTATTTTCATTTTATATTTATTCCTGCAATAAATGTTTTTTTTTATTCCATATCCGCTCCCTATACGGAGCATATGGTCACCACGAAGTTCCTCCACGACTCTCTATCTCCAGTCAGTCTCCTTGCTTCCTCCCAGGTCATCCCAGCGTCCCGCAACTCCGCTGAGTACATCCTGAGAATGGTCATCAGTGGCCTTCCACGACGCCGGTATCCATCCGGTTGGAAGAAGAGACAGACAGGGTTCAGGCTCTCTTGAGGCATCCTTAACACGTGTCCAAGCCAGGACCACCACCGCTTCTTTATTTTGGACGTAATAAGAGGCTGGTTAGTCCGCTCTCTAATCTCCGTATTCCTGATAAAGTCAGACCATTTCACTCCAAGCATTCGCCGCAGGCATCTGTTTTCGAAACACAGTATACGGTTACTCTGCGCTTTCCTAAGGTGCCATGATTCGCAACCGTAAAGAAGCACTGTCAAGATACATGCGTTGAACAGGATAATTGTATACATGATTGAAAACAAAAATGACGTGATACGTCGAGTGTATGTAAAAAATACGAATATTTGTCTGTATGAATTTTAATCAACACATCCAAAAATATGTGTTAAATGATAACTGACTGCTAAAGTAAATACCTATACATATACGAACATGTGTTTCATATCTCTCTTGCATGCTTCCTCGTACTAAATATATTTCCTGTATAGAACACGATCGTATGTCGTGTAGTAAATATCATTATGATATCGTTCTACGAGACGTAATAGTGTATTGGTAGATAGTCAGGATTGTTGTCTCTTTCAATCGATTGTAATCGGCTGCAGTGTTTGTTGTATATAATGCAGGTTGTTCAACCCTATCGCTAGGGATGGCATCGACTGCGTTATTCACTTTCTCAGATATCGTAAACTCATAAATGCTCGTATTGATTATTTATTAATAAATGCGTAGCTATTTTAAGTATATTTTGAAGATGCGGTTTTGTTTTGAAGACACTTTTATTTCATTAAACATCAACCTAGTTAAGTAAAACATTTAAAAGTTTTCTCCAACGCTGTGGAGAGTTGGAAAAATCTTGCGACTCCAAGCCATAACAAAAAAATATTTGTCTGTTCATCATATTGACAGGTGAAATGATGACTATATACAATAACTATTCTAGTAACTAGAATTATGTGATGATGTAACTTAAACGGAAATTTTTTAACAAATAAATTCAAAGTTGGAGTCGTTTTTTTTACCTGACTCCTCAGTTCTTGTTTTCACATATAACGCTACACTGAATGAATTTGGTTTTGGTAAAACAAGCAGAAAAACAATGTTATCAATTTTATTTTGGATTGAAATCTAAAATATATTTTTTTAAATCCATGTCTGCTCCTGAATGCAGATTTGTCAACGGATTTTCTTTCTACGAGAAATGTTTGAATACCAGAAAGATAGGAAAAGGACATGGCTAGTGATTTACTAATCGTTCTCGCTAAGCTCCGCTATTAAAGGATTGGTAGGTTAATAAATAACATGCCATTAAATATAAAACGAGTTAAAAAATGCTGTTTGTTTTTTTCTCTTAAATTGATCATTTTTAATGTTAAGAGCGTTTTTGTTCATTTACTGATATTACAGAAAATCTTATATTTACTGCGATGTAACTATTATCTACTTTTGATATTAAAATCGTGTATTGTACGTAAGGAATTTTGAAAGATTATTTATCTCACAGTACTACTAGTATTACATTTCTTTGTATGTATTCTTTCTCTTCAGGAATTCTTTTAATTGAGAGAAGTGTTCCCATGGCAATATCACGTTAAGGAAAGTTGGGATATCTTTACCCGTCCTTCAAATGCCAGACAAAACCAATTATATCGTTATTTAAAGATAACTATTACACAATATTTTATTTGTACAAAAATAAAATCTTTTTCGATTACTATTTGATTATCATTTAACCAGTATATTTATAAGAAATGATATAATTATTTTTGAAACAAAAATAAGCTCAATTGTACATGAATATATGACGTTTTCTTATCTTCTTTATTGTTACTAAGCTAGGTTTCTTGAAAATTGCTGGCAGCAGATGTTCCAAATTTTTACATAAAAAAACAGTGTTGTGAATTCAGAGTCGTGGAGTCAGATTGTTTTAACAGGAGTCGGGATTCGAAAAAAAATAATTCAAACAAGTAATATTCAAATCGCTATGGTCAAAGTGTCGCCACCACATGCTAGTAAGCCTAAAAAATCGTGTTTTCACTTAAGGTCAGAGTCGAAGTCGTTTTATTTTTGAACAACTCTACAGCTCTGATATAAAAGTAACTATTCAATTGAGATAAGAATTAAACACCTTTATTTATTGAACACCAATAATCAGTATTTATAAGGAGTTTTTCCTAATTGTTTCATCACTTAAAACTTTAAGCTGGCAATATCTTTATTAATACAGTGCTTAGATAGAAAATTTACGTCAAAAGGATATAAAGTCTAAGCATTACCTACATTAAAACGAAAAAAGCCAAGAAACTGAAAGCTCGCTTCGAAAGCTTCATATATGTAGTTTGAGTATTTAGGTATAGACAGTGAAAAAGAGAATATATTTTTTCTATCTATCATGGGCAATTCTGCTGGGACAAAATAATCAAATCAATCAAGATTATTAATATATTTATTTTCAAAAGGTTTACCAACGATTAAGTTCGTTATCCAATACACGCCACATTTTTTATTCATTTTAATCCTTGCTACGCCTTTCGTTCGGGGATTGTTTAATCGTTAATGGATATTTTTTATTCAGGATACGGACTCAGTTGGTAGATAGATGTTTGCTGCCATATACAGTAAATTTATTTGAAATGTCGAGTTTTTCCACCCTTCAAAAGTCGGATCACGTTCAATTGGAAATCTTATATTTTATTAAAAAAAAAAGATCTTATTTCAACGTCAGGCTGCTTTTTTTGAATATTGAGTTATTTGATTCAACCGTTCAATACGTAAATTGATATTGCTTAAATTATTGGAAATTTGTAAAACGAAACTTTCCGTTTAAAAGTCGGGTATTTGATGAATTCATTCAGATATGTTTTAATATGATTGTGAATATATTATTCTTTTCAATGGAGTTGATCGCAAAATTTCATAAATATGCCGTCAGTATTAAGTACGGATTTAACTTTTTCTATATCAGTGGTTCTCAAAGTGGTTCCTACAGACAACAGGGGTCTTTGATAGCGCTAAAGGGGTTCGTGAGAAATTAAAATTCACATGAAAGTGCGTGGAAAACGTTGAAGGGGTCCACGAAAGAGTACATATAAACATATTCCTGACACCTTTTTTATTAACATAAAAGTTTAAAAAAATTAAAAAAAGCTTTTTACGACTTCAGTAAAATATAATTATAGTAAATAAGAACCATGGATTTTTCGTCGAACATGAATAATCTAATATCATCCCATCAGGTTCACATTCTTTTTTAATATCACCATTTACCATTCAAGCATTAAAATTAAATTGATTATTTCACTTGGGGGGTCTAGGTCAGAGATTTTTGATTTGAGAGAGGTCTATGAGCATACTACGTTTGGGAACCACTGCCTTAAACGAAAATTGTTTACGAGCAGAGAATTACGTATTTAATTAAATATTTATTTGTATTTTGTTGTACCTGTTCTAAATGTATCTATGGCTTATTGGAAAACCGAAATATTTATCCTTACAATCATGGAAAATCACCTAAATCAAATAAATCTCTTTCTTGTACCCATCATCGTTTAAAAAAATATTATTGTAAAAAATCATTTTTCCAGTGTACCCGTCTCTCATAGTAACTATCGTTTCAGTTACCGCCTATCAGTAAAGTCACTACTGTGGTTACAATTCATAATTCAAAAACGGAATTCAATAAAATCATACTGTTCTAAATATTTTAATTACTACAGTGTTGCTAGTTTGCTAAAATATAAATATTTATTTTGTCTAAAACATATTTATATTGCTTTTAATTAACAGATTGTATACGTTACTCTAGTACACATTGAACAAAAATATACTTAATACGATACACGCGTAAGATTATAAAATGCTGGAACGTAAGTGAGTAAATAGTCATACTAAAAATGCCCTTCGTCATTGAGAGTTGTTTTCGTAATGCGGCAATAAAGCCAACAAAATAATATCAAAGGAAAGCAGTAATGCCTAGGAAACCAATCAAGAAATGAAAATTACGCTAGCTTCATCTTAATATTACATAAGGTCACGTAAAACATTGAAATCTATTTTGGAAGATGGCTTAAGCCCTAGATAATCCACAGTTCACCCAATTTGATAGAGTGGGCGATAACCATCATTACATAATTGTAAGATAACGTTATAAATAATTTGATTGGACAATTGAAGAACGGCCTCATGGCAGGGTTAGTTGTCATGTACTCAATCCTTCACTTTTAAAAACTTTTCCATTCAATTTTGTGCTTTGATGACGTTATAGTATTTTATTTTTATAATTGAAACACTGTAAATTGACATGAGCCATAAAATTTTAGGAAAAAAAATGTTTGATGCACAATTATATTGCACATGTTTTATGATTTAGATATACTATATTTTATATATAATTCATCATACCGAAGTTTTTTTTATTCATTTAACAAAGAATTTACAACATTACTGTATGCAAAAAAATCACAGCTTTATAAAATACATTATACGAATTTTCACAGCAAAGGAAAATGCTCTACTTGCAACACTCAA
The DNA here is from genome assembly GCA_031772345.1 of Himalopsyche anomala. Lineage (NCBI taxonomy): Eukaryota > Metazoa > Arthropoda > Insecta > Trichoptera > Rhyacophilidae > Himalopsyche > Himalopsyche anomala. The sequence goes on along the minus strand of CM062826.1, from coordinate 14,690,337 downwards.
AATAAATGTCTTTTGAAACGTTAAATTATAGGTGCTCTAGATCAGGGTTTCTCAATGGGGGCCACAGAGATTTATTTTTGTTTTGGGGAGCCACAGCACAATTTAGCGGGGGCCACGGGCAAATTTTCCGAAATCCCTAAATTTCTGTGATTTTGGATTCGAAATTCTCGGAAAAGCTAAAAAAGGTCCCACGCTGTTCATTAAGGCAAATCTGTAAATTCTTGGGATTTTGGATTCGAAAATTCTTGGATGACCTAAAAAAAAGAAAGTCCCACGCTGGTAAATTTGGGAAATCCGCAAATTCCTAGGTTTTTGAAATTCGATTTTTTATGGGAAGACAAAAAATGATATGGAGCCACAGAAAAATAAAGACACTCAAAAGGGGACACTGGCCCAGAAAGATTGAGAAACACTGCTGTAGATAGATCTGTAGCTACATTTTGTAGTACCTACAAACCATTTTCTTTTGTATCTCATTAAAAAAGGTAACTTTTTAGGAGGCCCTTGTTGTATTTTTTTGCTATTTAGTGTGTCGAATAAGATTAAAAATCTATGGGTTTAATTATCGATTTAAAGGCAGCTGTGCAATAATCGCAATGATTGTGTAATAGCTGCAATAGGTTAAAAAGAATATAATTAAAAATTAAATCTTCCACTAGAATAAATCTATACAACAATTCTGTTCGAAATTCGAAACGAAGTAAAGAAAAACAGTTGAAAGTTTTCTTCGGATACTTAATTTGAGTTGACGTGTCGCTAGGCACCGCACAGAAAGACTCGAAGTTCTTTTGTCCGCTAATATTTTTAGAAATTACATTTTCCGAGGGATAGTCTTGTCAACTGGTTGGCGTCTGATTTATTCTTCTCGGCATGACGTACCTATCCCCGAAGAAATAATGTGAACGGCTTTATATTTTAATTTGCTTCGCCTGCGCTATGAAAATAACAAGAATTAATTTTGTGAAATTAATTTGTAAATATTTCACACTGACGAAAATTTCGCATTCAGAATATTAACTTGAATTTATAGGCGTCATTAAGTAAAATATGGCGTAAGATACAATTGTCTACTCTTAAGGAAAGAATGTTGTTTTTAAATACTGGACATATTTTTTTTTGAAACTCAACTTAGCTGTCTATAGAACATAATATTTGAATCACGATATCGATGCTCTTTTGTTTCAATATTATTTGATGGATTGTTCATTCGAAATTTTCCTCTACCATATTGTATCGAGCTATTTTTTTACAGGTGCTTATTGCCGATTAATGATATATCTATCCGATCTATTATGTGGATGTATTTTTACCGGAAAAAAGCTTAGCATAAAATCAAATTTTGTATATGTGAAGCAAAACATCCCTTATGATTTAAATGCCAATAAACGTAATGTTCATTTCTTGTATAATTATCATTATCATCTTGACAATTTTTCCGATCCCGAGATTCCCGGGATCACCGATTGACCATAAAATCGTGTAGAAATTCGGGATTGAGAAATTTTAATCTAATTGCAACAATGCTCGAATACTAATGTAATTTTTATCTATCAAATACAACTATTATTATTAATCTCTAAAACGATATCAATAATCGAGGGATATTGTGACTAAAAGCAATATGGACGGTTCATAATATCGAAAGACTGGATCAATGTTGATGTGTTTGTTGCATGCATATCTTGCAAGTGCAATAAATTATTATTCATTCATTGTGACACTTCCGGAAATAAATTCTCCGCTGCTTTTAACCCTCAGAGCTTTGAATATTTATTAAAAATGTGATGATGCCGGAAATGAATGCACCACTACTCAAAACTGTCGTGGATTGAATATTTAAAAATATAAATGCATAATACAAAATATGAATTTTAAAAACTTCGATATTTTCCAAAACAATATATGATTGAAATATGATATTATATTTTCGCATAAATTAATATTTAAATCAATCAATTGTTATTAAATCAATATTCATGAATCATACATGTACCGTATTTCCTCGATAATAAGACTCACATTCTCTTTCAAATACAAATAATAAATAATAACATAAATTGAAATAAAAAAATCATTTTAAATCAGTATATTATAATTTTTTTTTTTCACATTATTTATCAAAGATCTGGATGGTTTTGCTTATCACTAGCATTATCAACTGTATCAATTTGAGTCAGTTTATAGGTCATAATGGCCGTGAAATATATCAGTAATTTGGAGACACCAAAATAAGGAAAAAACATAGTTCATAATCGAGAAAATACGGTATGCATTATTGTCAAAAAACATGTTGAAAAATGAAAACTTTTCTGAAAAACTAAAAAGAATATAATTTTACGATAGGATGGTTATTTAATTAGTAGTGGTACGTGTTGAATATAATATTTCTGACAGACTTTTGGACTATGTATTATAAAGCTGTCACGTAATACCTTTTTATTTTATATTGTGGACGCAAAAAATGTATTATGTTGTCTAAAGGGATGATAGAGTAAAATCTTCGTTGAACAGGAAAATTCGTTTATCTATTCACTGGTACAATATTATTCTTCCCAATTTTGCAGGTCGATGGGTAGAAAATTCGCTTCAAATGGATAGGCTGATAGTCAATTAGGCTAGAGACAATTATTAATTACCATATTCACGACGAGCGAAACATTGTTGTTAGGGTATAACATCTATACATAATATATAATACGACCTTGATTTTAGTTTATAAAATTATATAAAATGTGCTTTGTTAGTTTATATAGACAATGTCTCTACCGTTAAACTATACCAAAAAACGAAAGAAATTAATGGACTTAATCAAGCCGTCATTAGCTTGATAAGGTATACGCCGAAATTGCCATCAACCATATATAAAATAACAAGTGTAGAATTAAAATATATTTTTTTAATTTTTTCAACTTATTACAATGGAGTTCTACCAAGTAAATGCCGATTCAATGTTGTCGTTTGTAATCGGTGCAAGACTATTTATTATTCTATTATACATCCAAAATAAATATATTTTAAGACAATTTTTTAAAAAACCAACAAAGTGATATGATTAATAATTCCTTGAAAAAATCCGCAGAAATTGCAGTTAGGTACTGATTTGATCTGATAATATTATTTTTATTAACTTAACAAAGGGATCGCCTGCCCAAGTGACGCTCGCTCGTGCCCTCCGTGTCTTCACCAGCTAGGGTTGTCAGACATCCCTATTTAAGCGGGATTGTTTCGAGTTCAATAGGCAAATCTCGAGTCGCCAATAAAAAATCCCTCTAAAAATCCCGACTTTGAATACCGCGCAAATAAATCATTGATATGTCCCAGAGATACTGCGTGTTTTTGAGAAAAATAATTTAGCCTAATATACACTCGAATTCGATATTTTAAAAACCTATATTGACTCAGTATAGATAGCACTACACATGTTTATCAAAATATTGCTTATATTCTATTAGAATACCAAGTATTTAATTTTTTAAATGTCTTGGACATCCGTGTTCGTTTGCATATGTTCCGGACACCTGTGTCCGCTTGGTATTCAAGTGGTTAAGAAAATGTGTACATGTATAAAAATCTTCGAAATAGTGAATGTCCCGATCTGTGATTTTGTTAATCTGGCAACCCTGCCTCCAGCCCACCAAACCTTGCCAACATAAGACTAATATTTGATATTTAATGAAATGCATGTGGTATAAATTAACGTTACTTCTAGTAAATTTTGTTATCTCGTCTGTTTTTAGTGTGTATTCAATTCGCATTATCTTTTAACTAAACAATTTAAACGGTAAATATATATATGTGATAAAATAAAAAACAAATATTTTTCCTATTAACCGTTTTTGCAATGGACACACTATGTTTTCATTTCTTTATGCGAAACTTGTTATCTTTCACCGCCGAAAAAAATAGTGCTGGCACTCCTATCAACTATAAACATGACAACTATCGTGATCATTTTTTAGGTGTTCACTAGTAATTAATTACTGGTGGAAAGGCATTATATTATAAAATACTTTTCCACATTATTTATTTTAGACCAGGACCGGTTTCGCTTATGGATCTCGTTAAAATAACTTTTATTATTGCTTATTTACATTATAAAATATAATGTAAAAAAATCTATTTACTAATTTAATGTGACTTTTGAACTCAAAATAGTTACCTTTCTTGCTTAATTCATTTAAAATATGGTTCTTGTTTTTGATCTCAAATTAGTAGTATTCATTTGTAAGAGGTCAGAAACATTTTTATTTTAGATAATTAATAGTCATGTATTTATAATTTGTAAAATTATTTCATATTTCTATAACCAATTTTTCGTTTATCATACATTGTTATTAATCTTACTCAATTTTGTATAAATAACCCTTAATCTTTTTTATATTTCACTTATTGAATTCTCCACGTTCGAAACCGGTTAAGATCTAAAAAAATAGTATGGAATTAATATAAAAGTCTAACCTAACCTTACCTAACCTAACCTATTATTCTAAAGCTATCGTTATGTCTCATTTTAGGAGTTTAACTCGATGAGCTTATTTTTTGTAAGTCACTTGAGATTTACTCTATGAGAATAATTGAGATCACAAACACCCACGTCTTAGGATGTAATTGGTTTGATACGATTCAAGCCCACGTGAGTCCATATTGGGTACGCGTAGGTAATGCCATGATCAGTTTAGTGATCGCGGTGTAGAGTAATAATTTGCTTTTTACGGCTAGTATACTAATCCTGCTGATCATCGGGTATAATCTACCGGTGGCTTGTGCTGCTTGGCGCTTTCTTTGCAGCTGCCTGGGGAAAGTAACATATTGTTCCAGTGTGAAAATTATTGTTCAATAATGTTTTTACACAAAACATTTAAATCTGCTGGTACATAGAGAAAATATCTCACAGGCATCCATGCCTTTGAGTATAATTCAATAAGCTGATAATACTATAAATAACTAGGTAATGTTAAACGTAGTATTTTTCTGTGTTGACAATAATTACTTTTTTTACACGATTTAAAAAATATTACGTTTAATGTTCGCCGTTTAGAACGAGTTCTTGCAACAGACAGATTCTTTTTTATATAACAGATTTAAATATAATTTTGTTTTTTGAAAGTAACGAGCTTTTAGTTATAAAATACTTAACTATAAATAAAAATATCCTATCCATATCAATTTCTTTAATATAATGTTTGATATTATCAGGTACGAGGCTGCTTGTGATGTGTAAGAGGACTCGAAAACATATGGTTCGGAATGCTTTTGTTGCAAATTAATCATAAAAATTAATATTAATGACCTGTTCATTTTTTTTTCATCCAACCTAAATCAACGATCATGACGAATAATTTTCAAAGTTGGTATTGCAAAGTGAGATGTTATCAGTAATAATTATATTAAATTATTCTTTGTTGCTGATGAAAAAAAACCGTCCTGAACATTGACTAAAATTTGACAGTTCTATAAAAGACAGCGTTTCATTTATATTTTATAATTTTATTATATCGTTGATTATTGGAAACTAGTATAAATGATAGGATTACCATTTCAAGTGTTCCATAAATGACAAATTTTCCTGTTCAGATATATAATTATTCTATATCAAATAACTGTTTTATTTTAAATTCGAGCCAGCTATATATTCGATTTTCAATCATCAGTCATTCGAATACATACCATTGGAGTGCTGTATCACATAATTCACCGGTTGTCGGCTATATTTTCCCGCACTTGACAGGGGAAATGCAAAATGGCGCGCTCGCAGGCCAGGAAAGCCATTAGGCGGCAAATGGCGCGAGAACTGAAATGTCGCCAAAGGTTCTTTTGCAGGAAATGTCAGAGACTGTGATGGTTATTTTCGCTTATCAAAGTTCATGCGAAATATCACGGCTGGCTTTTTCAACCTGCCTTTCCGACCGTCAAAAAAAATATTCTTTACAAAGTTCAGACAAATGTGTTTCACCTTTAAATTTTCATATATTTTGCCGCAATGGTAACTAGACAATGTGAACCAACTTACGGTTTAAATTAAAATAAACAAGTCGATGTACTCGTGTCATGAACGGTTTCAGAGTTTTTATTCAGTTATTTATTGAAACCGTCGTTTCCCATTTGTATTCCGCCGCGGAACCCATTTATACGGTGAAAAATAAACTTGAAACATAAAACATTTTTTGTGTACAACATTAAAACACATTGCCGTCAAAAAAGTCTTGCTAGAAGATAATATACCCTTAAATGTTATGCTACATTTTTTCCAAAATGCTTTGTCATATTTCCTACACGTAATTGAAAACGAAAATCTTCTCCAATCGTTTTGTTAAAATCATATTTTTCTCGCCTCTAGATCTAGATACAAAATTGCCTTTGCAATACAGTGGAACCTCTCATAACGAATTTTCCCATATAAAACAATGTGTTCCATGAAGAAAAAAAATCATTTTTCATATTTTTAACGTATGTATAGCCAAATAAAATTACATACTTATAAATTCTTAAGGAGCGTAACAACCTGGAGTGCTTTTTAGATTTGCAAAAAACAATATAAAAATCGACTAGTTTATTATTTATGACAAATAAATAATTCTTTTTTACCAGAAAGCTGTCTAGGGACATTTTTGCCGACGCTTTTAAATTTAGTGAAAATTTGACAGCATTTTCATTGAATAAATTTGTAAAACGCACAGCCACCTCCTTATTAGAGTGATGCTTCTCAATGTACAATGCAACAGTTTCCCATGCTTTCAGCATTTCTCTTTTTGCGCCAGAAGATTATTGCTCTGCTACTTCATCCTGCTCCACTAACAAACTCTCCTCCATAACGACTTGCTGTGAGAAAAAAAAATCAACTCCACAAGCTCTTCGGAGGTCAGCTCTTGACTGTGCTCTTCCACGAGCTCATCAATATCGTTGTTATCCACCTCCAGTCCCATGATATTGGCCAAATATACAACCTCGTTGACTCCACAGGTACTGTTTGAAACTCCTCAAAATTACATTCTACAACGCTCTCTGGCAAAAGCTTTTTCCAAGCAGAAGTGAGAGTCCTCTTGGTAACCCCTTCCCGCGCCTTGTCAATCATCTTGAGGCAAGTAACGATGTAAAAGTGATCTTTCCAAAACTCTGCGTCACTCGTTAAGGGAGCATTTATTTCACAATCTGTTTTGCTCGTTATGAGAGGTTCCATTGTATTTTCAAATGTAAATGTCAATAACTTATTCGGTGGTCTTAAAGTTTTTACTCGCGCTACTCATTTGGGAAACGTTGATTTAAACTATCATCAGCCGCTTAAGTGACTCGTAATTCATGTCAACATTTTGAATACTAAGACAACTTTCTATATATATATTTATGAAAAATCTTAAACACGTGTCAAATAGTCGTCTAGCAAAACGTAAACGTAGCTCGAAATCAGACATAATAGGGGCCGCACTCCAGTATAATTTAATTAAACTGATGTGTTTTGTGATATATTTTTCTAACTTGTTGGTGCATGTTAAGAATATACTAATTTACGTTGGCTGTCTTTCTTTCGTTTTTATAGAACAAAAAAGCAATTTCTACAATAGTTACCAAGTTGTATGTAATTAACGTTAATGCAATATTGACGATAATTGAAATCAATAGTTCCCAAACTTTTTTTCCCTACACTTTCCACCATCATCTTGACAACACACAAACAATAAAATCGATAACTTGTCGCATATAAATAATCTAGGTAAAATATTTCTGCAAGAAAATCGGAAAATACGATTTCTGATGATATATAATACATTAGTACTTTCCAAACCGAGGGGTGCAGTTTTTAAGATTCAGAGAGCCGTTGCATTGAAATTTTGGGAAGCACTGGCAGATATATTTTGTACACACCGATTTGTCTAATCGCCGAAGTTCGAACCAAGGGCCTGTGAGCCGCTAAAAAGTCCCGATTTTGATGACAAGAAATCTGCCAGCCCCTATATAGAACCCATATTTTTACAACAAAATCCAGGTCACAACAATATCCGTGAGATGCACGACGAAATATGTATTATACTATTTAAACTATGAACTGATTATTAATTAGTCTACTTGTCATATTATCTATTTATTATATTTAATATAACCGAAAAAGTGTATTTTTATTGGCCTAGTTTAAAAAAAAAGTTCCTCAAAAAATGTCAAAGAGCCGTGTTATTATGAGTTATTACGCCTCTGATGGCGAAGCTTTATTTTAATTTCATGAAATAAAATTTAATGCCGTAATTCATTACGCTGAAATTACATCAGTGGGTGCAATTATTTCCCATGCGTGCTAACTTTTACGTAAGTACTCGCATATCTTTTTTACATACATGTCGCTGGCGGTAAAATAGGTTGAATTATATGGCTTTGTACTTATGTTTAGTTGAATATACAATATTATAGAGTGAAGCAGTAATTATTGGCTACGTAAGGAAAATTTCAGCTTTTTATTTTCTTATTTCCCGAACCAGAGTAAAAAAATTCGGAGTAAAGTAGAACCTCAATAAATAATAGACATCGAATATAACGGATAATATATGTCATTCGAAGACGAATATTTTTTTTTGTATTTCAATTTTTTAATATACTATTTCTTATATTCCAGCGCCCCCATATAGAGCTTACAATTTCCGTAAAATTCCAATTACCGTTAAATAATTTTTCCCATTTACCGTCAAAAGAAAATAATATACATAAAGTATGTGACCACTTTATATTAAAAACTGGCCCTAAATTAAAACGGGAATAATTTAAAGTATTTCCAAGATGAATAATGTCATAAAAATACGTACATATAATATAATTATGTCGTATGTTTTTACTAATATGAGAAAATGAGTAGTTAAATAATTACATATCCCACATCAAGCTTGGGTAACTTGATGATAAGTTAATAATACTAACTTAGTATTGGTTTATTCATTGATTTATTGATGTATTTAGTACATAAATTACTTTAAATACACTAAATAAAACTGCTTGATAACAATTTTATGAAATAACATAACTAAATATTTTTATTCAGTTTATTAAAAAAATGTATTTTTTGTCGAGTATAACAATTTTAGGGATCAAAATATACTCATTGAAGATGTTAATTTATATATTTTCAAGTCTTAACCTGAATTTTGTACATATTTGTCCCGAAGATGAAAACTATTGTTCTGATTCAATACTATTATAGTTGGTCGAGGTTATTTTATTTGTAATATTTTTTTTACAATTAAATAAGAACAATTCACAAACAATGCAGAATATATAACCAAATACCTAAGATCTCATAGTACAAATGCACGTTTTGGTGATGGGTGGTAAATGATACCAGTATGACCAGTAACGATTGCGATGCTACCTTAAATGTGGCTAGAGTTGAAAAACAAAACTCCATATTCCAGATGCGTATCTGCAATATTCTTGTGTTTTAATTATTTTACGGTAATTGCCGGTAATTTTTCCGATTTACCGGTAATTACCGATAGTAAATTTAGTCTCAAATGCAAATCAGTGGCCTACTTGAACGATATAATGCGTATAGTTGTAAGAAAATGAAACAGGCGGAATTAAAAATAAAAAAACCGGAAGGCAGTAAAACTTTTATTATAACAGGTAACTCTTCTCCGTTGGTCGCGGCAGATATGTTCGGTAATACGCGATAATATCCGAATATTTATTTTAACTTCCTTATCATTTTATTACTTTGCGTGATACATGATTTTGATTCAGGATACGAAAATTAAAAATTGTTAGATTATTTATTAGAATAAAATAATATAACATGCTTTTTCGGGTGTGCGAAACTTGTGATACGTTACCCTATGTAATATGGTGATATTTTGTGTTTTGCATGGAATTAATATGCGTGTTTCGATTTATTTTTAACCGCGGTACTTAAGTAAGAATTCGTATTCAATGTAATTATACCTTAATAATACTACAAATAGAGACTAAATGTATTCGTAAACTTTGTCTACTGTTTCATACATCCTTATCATTAGCGAGTAAATGTTTTTTTTATCAGAGGCGCGCCAATTCGGGGTTCAAATGAACTGTAACTTTTGGGCGTGTGTGCAAGGGGCGGCATTACTTATATCTCATTTGCATGACATTTGTTGCTGGTCGGTTTATAAACATTATTTAAATTATTAACATTGACGTTCCCAACACCCTTTCACTTAATAAACACCAATGATGGATTGCCTGTAGCTAATTACTCGACAATAGATTATCTGCAAATCTTGACTTCCGCATTAGTGTAGGTAATTGAGGGAAGCAATACACCTAAATTATTGATTCTACGCAGGGTCCTTTGACGCCTAGTGCAAAGGGTAGGTTTTACACCGAAATTTCACCGAAAATTCGAATTTTGAAAATAAAAAAAAATATATTTTCGTAACCCTTATCGTTCATATGCTGCCGATGTTAAGGGAGGAAATCAATGCAAACTGCATTTTTAAATAGTCTTGGACAGGCGTGCGTGGGAAACTTACGGCCTTTTGATTACTCTGGTGCGGCCTTCTGGCCAATTCTGTAATTCTGTAAATTGTTGTAAATTCCTGAGATTTTGGATTTGAAAATTCGTGAAAGACCTAAAAAAAAAAAAGAGGTGTCACGCTGCTTATTTGGGCAAATCCGTAAATTCTTGAAATTTTCGATGTCAAAATCCTTGGAAGACCTAAAAAAAAAACGCTGATAATTTTGGGAAATACGCAAATTTCTGGGCTTTAGAAATTGGCATGAAATTGAAAGATTTCCCTAGTCAATGTTTACTGCGGCCTTATGTAGAATCAGAAAAATGAATGCGGTCTTTAGAAAAGAAAAGGTTCCCCACCCCTGGTCATGGAGGTGCTGTGAAAATTATAATTAAAATTAATTTATAAATGATTTGATGATTTACAATTGTTTATAATAGGTGTGAAATAAATTTCAACATCACTTTCAATATATAGCATATATAATCGTAATGGACCACCTCAATAGAAATGGTTTTTACGAAAACTGATTGTTACGCAGTCGCTCAAACTAATATGAACAGTGATTTCTTTTATAACTCGTTTTTTAAGGTCTGGTGTGTTAGGAGTATTGCAATTGTGTCACTGACATACCGTATCAAATTAAAATTGTAAATAAAATATTTGTATGAGACTTTCCGTAATAGGATTCGAACGGGCGTGTTTACCACTCAACGATTTGTCTCAAAAAGTGTTTTTATTTGTAAAATATTTTGTTTTGTTAGAGACACTCTTTTGAATACTGACAACATAATGATTCAGTTTTTTATACATTATTATTTCTGGTCCCACAACCCGGGGCCGGGCTTACTTGGGAAGTCAAGCGGATACTTTTCTCTGCTCTTCTATTGCGCAAGCATTTTTTAAATGCTTGCAAATAAAAGCCAGCTGACCTTTGGACTGTCGGATCTATTATCTAGAAAGAACAATAAGTTTTGTTAATATGTTAATTTTCAAATGTCAAAACGAGGCCAAAATAACACTTGTTCCGCCTCTGATAACTGTAATTTTGTATTTTCGAATGAATATACATATGTATGTCAATTCGACAACATTAATCAGGTACTAACTTTACTTGTTTTAATTCCATTCATTTACAGCAGTCATGCGCAACCTTTTTCTTCTAGCAGGCCGCATAAAAATAAAGTATGATAGATTCGCATGTTTTAGTTTGTTTTCTTAAATTAAAATGTTTCTACAATTATTGTTTTCAGGACCAAATTTTCCCAGTCTCGGTATGTGGTTGCGCCGATGGTGGACGCTAGTGAATTGGCATGGAGGCTTCTCTGCCGGAGACATGGAGCTGAGTTGTGCTACACCCCCATGCTCCATAGCAATGTCTTCTGCAAAGACCCCAAATACCGCAGAGATGCACTCGCCACTTGTGGAGAAGACAGGCCATTGATTGTACAGGTAGATGTTCATTTTATCTATACAAAACATTCATAAGTTGAATATTTGATCTCATTATTGCTCAATTATCATTATTTTTCAATTTTATATCTAAATTGAGATCTCGTGAGTGATTTTTGGTAATCAGTATAAGTGATATTGTAACATTTGTTGATTCAAATTGTTTGTGATTGGCATTGCAGCAAATTTCAAATGAACTAGAAGTATAGAATTTCACATCACCTGAAAATAAATTGAGTTGAGTCAAGTATAGTCACTTCAGATTGAGCTTTTTTTAGATTAAAATATTGTTTAGCATTTGATGTGAAGTAACGAAAAAAATAATGTATTTAAGATCGCCTTAAGTAGAAAAGACATCACAAAAACCCATGCTCAAGATCTTATATGAGGCATAGTGGAAACAATACGTTTCCTGCCTAAAGCATATCCTTTTACCTTTACTTTTATAATAAAAGATGTTGGGCGGATGGGTAACAAGCATTGTTCGTTGAAAAAATCTTCTCAGATAAGCCCCACTGTGTGTCCATATTTTCCATATTGTTACGCTAAAAAACAACATTTGATATTGATTTGAACCTTGGATTTTCTAGTCACCTAAGTAAAGCTCCTACCAGTCCTAACCCTAGATTACAAAGGCGTATTCCAAAAATGACATCACCAACACTCATACATTGGATCTCTTATAAAATGTTGAAATCTTGACTATGTTAGATATTCAACCTGAACCCTTCTGAATGATATTCAGAGTTTTTAACACTCAGCTAGAGAAGCTGGACTTACTTCTTATGCTGCCATAATAAGCAAAATAATCATGATTGTTAAATAAATAAAATATATATACTGGATTGCAATTTATCTTCACTATCTGTGCAAAATTATGCAAACAAAATATTATCCAATCATTGAACTGACAGTGTTAAGTTCGTATCATACAATAGGAAATGCATGTAGTCTGTTTGACATTTATGCAAAAGTCACAAAACACATTTAGTTATTGTGATAAGGCTACAAAGCTTAGCAATTATCTGTTAATTTATGTCGTATATTACAGATAACATTTACTTCACACCAATTTGCACTTACAAAGTATCAGCAATGTATTGGCACACTTTCTATCATATTATCTGCAGTGTCAAATGTTTATGGCTTCAGTTGGATCAAACTATAATGTGATTTATCCAATATGTTTAATATGTTTTTCTTAGTGGGATTGCTCTTTATTGTATTAAATGGGTAGTTTAGGATCCTAGAGTCTAACAATAAGAATGCATGTTTATAGTTAAATATAGTTTTTTTGTAGCATAATCATATTATTAATGACAAAAAATGCTAACTCGCACACAACTTTTTTTTAGCTATAAGCAAGTCATAAATGATTATTAAAATAATGAAATAATATCGATGGCTTATTTCTTTAGTGGTTTAACTAGAAATTGGTTGTTTTGAGATATGGCTGACTGAAGTTTTTACGCATCTAAACTGATGTTTTAAAAAAGTGATCATTATTTGCCTCATCTTTTCAATAAATTGTTTAGTCATTTATTTCACTTCAATTTAAATTGATTGCAACATTGACAAAACCATAAAACGATATTTCGAGTTGTATTTATATAAAACTGAGAGAAGATTGTTCATATATTTTTATTTTTATACTTCTGCCTACTGAGAGACAACTAGCAATTTTTTCTAGTTGTCCTTCTATGGAGCTATAGAAGAGAGGTATTCCAATATAATGCGTAATATAATTCAAAATATATATTTTTTTACTTATCTTTATTTCAATATGTTCTTTCAGTAACAAATGTTAGTAGAATAATGTGTGTATAATTTGCTGAATTTCATGGCTACAAAATCTTTGTTTTTGTGAATAGTACGATCTAGAATCCTATGCTGGTTGGACAAGAATTAAATAAAACTAGCAAAAGAAATCTCCTGTAAAAGTATGTCTAAGATGAAATTCTTGCACTATATTATCCATAATTTCTGTTGCAAAGTTTTTGCAGTGATATCTGTGGACAAAAGTGTCATTACTATTATTTCAATTAAAAATATTTGTTTATTCAATGTCCTGAAAATAACCCAACATATTAATAATTCATTTGTCATATATAATTTTAAATAATTGATGTCTAAAGGGTTAATATACTGACCGCAATTCCTCAATGTTTTTTATTTTTCATATTTTATAATAACTGCTACAAGTTTTAAATATTTTTTTTCAGTTTTGTGGTAATGATCCTGACATTCTGTTAAAAGCTGCCCTTCTAGCTGAAGAATATTGCGATGCCATAGACATAAATTTAGGATGCCCTCAAGCCATCGCTCGCAGAGGTCACTATGGTGCCTTCCTTCAAGATGAGTGGCCACTATTAAATGAAATCGGTAAACAATCATTTTTTTTATTACATTGTTAAACCAATTAATAAATTAAATTATTTCCAAACGTGAGAATGTTTAAATTAGTTTCTACCCCTTCTAAAGAGTGTTAGGCATTACAAGTTTATCCATCGTCGTAATGCCATCCATTGGTTCCAACTTATTCAAAATCAGTTTTCATTAAGTATCTTCCCTTTAAATACTCCATTGATGTACACATGTGAGAAGTTATTGTTTTAAAAGAAAAAAAAGGAACTCCATTATTGTTAACAATTTTCTACGCCTTATCTGAAGTCTCATATTTGTTCAACAGTTTCCTACAGATAATAATTTGCATTGATGTTTCACTTTTCAGTTAGTAAACTTAAGAAATCGCTCTCTGTTCCTATAACTTGTAAAGTAAGGGTTTACGAAGATATATCAAAGACTGTAGAATACGCTCTTATGCTGCAAAATGCTGGATGTCATCAATTGACAGTGCACGGTCGTACGAGAGATCAGAAAGGTCCACTCACAGGATTAGCTAGTTGGAAACATATCAAAGCTGTTAGGTTGGTTTGATAATAGAATATCAATTAGTGTACATATTCATTTAAAAAATGGTAGACAGTTTAATAATAATTTACACCATATTTACACCTGGTGGTAGTGCCAACTTTCAAAATTTTTCTGCAATACATACATATACATTTACCAGTGTATAGATAAATCAAGACATATATTATGTATTGTAATGAAAGGCAACTTTAATTATAACCTCAATATCTATGTAATATAAATTAATTTAAATTAGATAAAATATCAAAGTATTTGGTTATATATATTTTTATCTATTTACCTTATTGCAATGGAGTGAATTTCAATTCGATCAATAAATCTATTTTGTTTACAGAGATGCTGTATCCATCCCAGTTTTTGCCAATGGAAACATTCAATGCTTAGAAGATGTCCATAGATGTATAAAAGCTACTGGAGTTAATGGTGTAATGAGTGCAGAAGGCATTCTCACCAATCCAGCTCTTTTCGAGGGTATCTCTCCTCCTGTTTGGGACGTAGCATTGGAGTATCTAGAACTTGTAGCTAAATATCCGTGCCCGCCTTCTTTTATTAGAGGTCATCTATTTAAGATATGCCACTTGCTGTAAGTGAACTATTTTAGATTATGTAAAAAATATATTATAAGATTGCTATCATATTAAATACATATTTATTTACAAAAGATGCTTAGTGATGGTGAGATGGTGAGCTTCTGACATTTTGAAAAGTTGGGTGATTGTCACTAATTTATCCAATTGCAATTTAATAGCTATATAAATACAATTATTGAAAATCTCAAAGCTTACCTAGTCATCACTTAATTGAAATTAAAGAGATCTAAAAAAACGATTTCGAATTGCTACAACAATACACAAATCTAAATCTGTTTGCTTGAAGCTAAAAATTAAATGCTGTTGTATGTAGATCAATATTTTTATGAATACAAAGAACTTTTATAACAAACAACAACTGTAATAGGTTCAAATTTTGATCAGGAAAATGCTTTCTAGCTTATCTAATCCATAACCTTCAACTTGCTCTCCCCTTTTCACTAACTATTGCATTCCGATAACAAGAAGAAGGGTTATACTGTGAGATATCCCAAACGACAAGGGTGCAAATTAAACAAGACAATCGGTTACGATGAAAAAATAAAACTTGATTCCATACGGTGTCTCTCTTTCAATTTTCAACACCAAGATTATGTAGAAATTTGAATCCTGTTTTAAGAAATCTATCTTTCTAATTATTTTCAGATTGGCAATGCCGACAAATTCTGAATATCGAGCGGCGTTGGCAGTGGCGCAAACATTAGATCAATTTGTTATAGTCATGAAAAATATAAAAGAAAAATATTATCCGTTTCATATTGGAGAAAAACTATACCAATGTGACAGTGATCCTAATGATATAATTGATTCAGCAAACAATGGTTCTGATGTTAGGGAAACAAACGATTATAACCTATGTTTACCTCCATGGATGTGTCAACCATACGTGCGTATTGCGCCCAGTGAGCACATAAAAAAAATGGAAGAAAAACAAATTGAGATAGAGGTAGTGTACCAATTATTCATTTTATGCCAAATTAATATGTGTGAAATTCTTCAATATAAGCCAAAATAACTAGGACATGTCATATTATAGTATGCATAGAGGAGAAAAAGGAATGATCAATTCATTAATGTCACTTTAAAATTCATATTTTTAAGAAAGTTCTCAATAATGCAAGTCTTCTTATCGCTCTTGAGAAAAGTACGAATTTTAGACCCGTTCCCTTTCGCCCAAAGAAATATTGAAAAAAAAGTTCTTAGATATGATGGATTGAATTCAATTTTATGCCCATCCTCTGTATTTTGGCACACATAAAGTAAGACTTAAACTCATGACTCACTTAACAGCTTAACGACCGCTGGACGCGTATTTCAGTCTTTGGAAACCAATAGTTCCTGGCCAGCAGACGCATATGTGCGTCCTACGTCATACATTCCATTCTATTGAAAAGTATCTGGAAGCTAGAAAATTAAATTTGGTAATGATATCTCAATTGGTATACAAATTATAGTGAATTTAGTCAAATTACAATTTTTTGCGAATTTTTCGCAAAATTGCTCGGCCACCAGGTGAAATTCTAGAAAAAACCTGCAGTCGTAAGCTGTTAATACTTTTCTATTTTTAACTATTTCCGCTCCCAATGTGTAGCATATTTGACTCTTAATTTTATCTCGATGGGAGTTTAATACGAGAACTACTTGTTCAAGATGCCCAACCTCTCTTTTTTTTAATAGAGTAAGGAACATAACGAGAGGGCCAGGACTGGATTAGTGTTTGGCTAATTGCTCTTGCTAGGCCCTTAATATTTCAATTTACTTATGGATTTCTGTTTGAAGGCGTGGATGTCAGTGATGTCTGAAATTCCCCCAATCCTAAAAAAATAAAATGATACTTTAAAGGGGTTTGATTTTATAATTAAAAATAAAACATGCCATGACAAATTTTCAGATGGTTGCTTTTGCAATGTATCATAGCATCAAGCACATCAAAACATTGGGTGTTATGCATCGAAAATGGGCAAAGAAATCTATCGGACCCTACAAGAAGATATCTAAATTTTTTTATTAAAGAAATCTATAATTCATATGTCGAAATATTTTGTTGCCCAAATAATTCACTTGATATTTTCTCAAAAATACAAGCTATAACCAAGAGTAGTTGATAATATTATGTTTCTTTTAATTTGTCTTTAAATAGATTTTAATTGATTGTTTATCATTTAAAAAGTTATTTCTACTCTTTATAGTGGTGTTTCTCAAAATCAATTTTAGAATGGCGGTGATGATTTAAAACGGCATTATGAAGACTCAGATGGTAAATCGATCACAAGGAAACGAATGAAAAAACTAAGAAGAATACAAAGAAGACCTCCTAAAACTGAATCTCACCAAGTCAAAAGACCTACTGAGATATGTACAAATTGTCCAAATCCTCTGGTACGTAAACAACTTTACTTATATAATTTTACTCAACAAACACTCATATGATTTTCCAAATCGTTCTAATTCCTAACCGCTTCCATTTCCTAAGTCGAGTAATCGAAGTATCAAGTAGAGAGTTTATTAACAACACTGATCAGTACAGCAGTATCAGTTTATTTTTGTTTAGTGCTATGGCAAGAAGTGAGACTGTAAAAACAATTGTTTTCAAATAAGAATATAAAATGCAAAAATCATATACGTGAAGCCGTTTAAAAAAACTAAATAAATGCAATGAATTAAGAGGAATTTGGTGTTTAAAAGTAGAAAATATAATAAAAAACTCATTTCAAAAATAGAAAAGTCTTCTTTACTTCTTCCCATAGAAGGAAGCTAGAAGGTAATTAGCGAGTGATAAAAAATCATGGAGGCACCACATACTCCACATAGGGAGCGAACTTATAAGATGTTTTAAGAAAGAAGAAAAAAATTGAATTAATTCTTATTTCTTTATTTTCAGGGAATGAAGTGTCTGGAAAAGTTATGCAAACAATGTTGCCGAAACAAATGCTTCAATGATAATTTAGATTGTCCTGGACATAGGATTCTTGTCAAGACTCGGCGAGAAATGGCTATTAAATATAACGCAGAAAGGAAATTAGCCGCCGAGAAAATTTCAGAAAACTCATTAAAAGCAAAAGAAACACATTTAGATATTAGTTGATATGTTTATGTTAATTACCTGTTTCTGTATCACCAATATTCACATTAATCTTTCAATTCTGATGTCTATTATTTTTTTTACTTCTGAGAAATTTAAAGCCATGACAAGCCCAAAAAGTGTACAAACCAAAACTAAAAATGAGTAAATATTTTTCTAAATAATCTCCTCTAATAACTTTTAATGAAAATTAAAGCTGTGACAATATGCATACTTTCAGCGAGTCTTCGTGGGTGCAAATGAAAGAAAACATTCAATATTATCGTATTAATACTCATAAAATATAACTGCCTGCCTACCTGTTAAAATATAAGTACTATAAGAACTTGATCGTTCGTTAGAAAATGATGTCGATTTCAAGATACATGTCACTTTTGATTTCTTTAGCCAATGCATTAAAAAAACAAATTGATTTGATAGCAATGTAAGGGTTATTTATGATTTTTTTTTATTCATAACTCAATCCAGACATATTTCGATTTTTATTTAACGATTTGTTTGTAATTCTAATTCAAATTATATATGTGCCGATTCTACTTTATTGGCTCAAAAGTAAGACTTGAAATATGAATGTGGATTTTTGAAAAAATAAATTTAATTCAAAATTGTGAGCTGGTTTCAATAAACTCTCCAGCCATCAGAAAACTAGACTTATGCTACACACACACCAAAAACGAATCATTGGCTGACTTCGTGTCGGACCTATTCGGACGTAAAGTCTTGGCCATTCATCTACATTCACTACGTTGTTGTCGGGCGTTACCGGTTTTGACCAAATGTATCAAAACTACTACAGAAAACGTCGAAGTTATAGTAAAGTGTATATGTTTACTACATAACATTGTTATAGACAGAGAAGGACAGCCAATATATAATTATTCCACAGATCTTAGAAGAAATTCTGATCAAAGAAGTAACTTTTATTCTAGAGGGGAAAACAGAAGTTCTGCAGAAGCTTATTACATTTGTGAAGCTTTCAAACAGTTCTTTTGTAAAGAAAATCGTGAAAGATATTAAACCTACATTTAACTAGTTGTAAAAAAGACGTGAAATTTAAAAAAAAATACATGTTAAGTAAACTGGTCCATTTTCAAATAAAAATCAACAAGATTTTCACAGAAAACTACACTATATGTACAATAAAACGTTTTTATACACCAAAAGTAGCTGGCAGACGGCTGACAAATCCCAACATGTTCAGATTCGGTTGATCGGTCAGAGAGCTTTGTTCATCCGATGACGGATGAGGTGTACGCGTACCATAAAAAGATGACAAAGAAACTGCTTATCTGGAAAATATAATTCCTTTATTCTGTTTAATAAAATTTTGAATGCTGACACCTTACAAGCCAGATGAACAAATATACTTAGCAATCTTTTAATATGAATATTTATGTGAATCAAATTATTGTGGTTATGCTTGAATAAAAAAAAATCCCACCTTAGACTTAAGTCGAAATGGTCATAAGTAAAATTTCATACAAATAAAAAAAATATTTAAAACATTGAAAAATAAAATCCATTATTGACAGCATTAAAATGAAATATATATATTTAGCCATAAATGCGCTCAATAATGACATTTATATAGTTCACCCGCGGCCATATTATTGCATAAAATATTTGAAAGAAACTGGAGAAAAAAATATTTTTTACTAATTTATACTCTATCGTTAGTTCAAATAGTCGTGAGTCGAGAACTTACTGTGTGTAAATATGTGTATCTGGTTGACGCTGGTCTGCGAAATATTTTTCCATTTTTACTGATCTGCGGATGTAAAAAGGTTGAAGAACACAGAATTACCCAATACCATTTTAGAATACGAGTCAATTCATATTTTATAGAAATAAGTAAGAATTTTTTTTTAATTAATAACATTTAACAACTTCAGCTTTGGATATTTTTAGTATTTAACCCTTTGACGAGTATTGCCACGTATGTGCGTCCATATGTTGTGTGGTCTGATACAAAGTTATAGCAAAATTCTATGTCAGTGTTTCCCAAAAAAGTTCATACCACTGCTCCCTAAATCAGAAAAATAATAATCTGCGGTCTCCTTCAATACAAAACATGTTCTGCGGCGGCCCCCAATTTGGGAAGCACTGTATTTTGTGACACCTATCATAATCAAACACAATAATAAGTCCTATGTGAGTCTGAGGAATGAGTATAGGATTAAAATAATGGTAAATTTTGCCAAAAAGCAAGTGATTATACGCAATGTAAGTAATGTACACAACATGCAGAAAAAGTGATAAATAATATGCACAAAATGGAACAAAAGCCCGCCAAAGTCAGCAACTTTTTTGAGAATCATTATAAATAAAATTGAATACTAGTAGCAACTAGCAATAGGTGGTAAAAAATATCAAAATATAAATTCTAAGATTGAAATTTTTCAGTTTTTTTAGTGTGTTATCATTTTATATATAAATGTTTTTGGGATCCTAGTGAAATAGAAAAAAACAATAATGAAAAATGAGAATGGTCGTTCAAAAATTACGTACCCATAACACCTAGGTATACTCAGAGATAATACTAGGTATACTGAAGGGGGTTATGATTTTACGAATTATTATTTGACCAAATAATTAGTTGCCTAATTATTATATAAAAAACTTTTTATACGCTGGCAATATGGGCAATACCATAGACTAGTATACTTTAGGCAATACTAATTACAACTGTCACTTGACTGACAGTTTTTTTAGGTTAAGTGCTAAAATTATGTAAAACAGTTTATTATTTTAAGAAACATCGTGCCTATCTTAATATTTTTTAAAAAATGACGGAAACTCCCGAGGCCAACAAAAAACCTGATACCCCGCATGTAGTCACCGAAGACAAAAAATGGGGCTATGATTTGTATCCAGAACGGAAAGGATCTTATTCACCAAGCATTTCAAGTGTTCTTATTGGCATGGAAGGACGAGAAACGCAAGATAAATTAAAATGTGAAAGAAACGTATTTAAAGTTATCCAGTCAAGTGAGTGTTTCCCTTATTATCAGACAAAGAATTACTTTATTTTCTAGCATTTCATCTCGGGCTAATGGAGCTAATTGGACTTATCGTCACCCTTTTGGATACATATTTTTAATGGTCATTTACTAAAATATTTAAATAATACTAATATATATATATCTTTTATTAGGTCCAATGGTTAAACTTATGATGGCAGCACTCAAAAGTTCTGGATGGTGAGCTAAAATACTTTTCTTATACCAGTTTCGTGGTGACTTCATTTTTTTTACAATACATATTAACTGTGGGCAATGTTCCCTCTAAGCCAAGCTTAGCTTAAAGGGAACGTTGACTGTGGGTGATGTTTTTTTTGGTAAATTTGTCATACTACATCGTACGGACTATTGCGGCGAAAAACTTCACAAACTGAGCTAAAAACCACTCCACGATTTAAAATTATTATCTGAGATCATGGGAATCGCGTTAAAACCACACATTATTACGAAGAACACTGATAAATTAAGCGAAATACGAAACATTCTGGAGCATTTCGTCTCAGCTTTTATCAGTGTTCTTCGTAATAATGTGTGGTTTTAACGCGATTCCCATGATCTCAGATAATAATTTTAAATCGTGGAGTGGTTTTTAGCTCAGTTTGTGAATTTTTTCCCTGTAATAGTCCGTGCGATGAAGTCATACTTTATATAATTTATTTATCAGTGTTCTTCTTAATAATGTGTGGTTTTAACGCGATTCCCATGATCTCAGATAATAATTTTAAATCGTGGAGTGGTTTTTAGCTCAGTTTGTGAAGTTTTTCGCCGCAATAGTCCGTACGATGTAGTATGACAAATTTACCTTTTTATTTTCTGTAAATGGCAAGCTTTCATACTATCATTGTTACTTCTCTATTCGAATATTCCTCATACTACATAGAGGTCTGCATGGGCCGAAACTTGAAAAAAAACATGGCCAATCCAAGTCCGACCCGGGCTGGACTAAAATCTTAATATCTCATTTGTTACCAGAACCCAACCCAATACAAAAATACCTGATTCTTTTTTAATTTTACAATAGTATATTTTCTTCTACAGAACTGGAAATTATAAAAGCAAGCTTAATCACGAAATGTCGTCTTGATGGACTTCAAATCATTCTGTAAATAAGGAAAGAATCAACACTTATCACCTAGGCTGGTTCGCCGCTCAAATCAGCCACGCTAAAATTTCTTTTGCGGCTTCCACTACCTTGGATCTCGAAATCCTTTTTATTGAACAGTTATATTTATCTGTGGATCGATTCAATTAATAGTTTATTCAACTATCATGTACAAATCAATCCAGGTTGCTGGTTTGGTGATGATTTCTAACACTGCTTAATTGACACACTTTTTGTGTTCATTGATTGCTAAATCATTAGTGGATAATTTCTGATTGATTCTTGTTTTGTTGCAGTCCGATTGATATACGAAGACATATTTCATGTGAATATTGTGATATATCTGTCACTGGTGGATATGATCCAAAATTAAATCAAGTAAGTTTTATAGTTCAGTAAAACCTTGATATAACTGGCTAATGTGGACAAAAGGAGGAATCCCAACATTTTTTGTAAAATAAGGTGGATTCCTAAATAAAGTTCTTTTTTATTAGTATGAAGAAAATAAGTGCACACAATGCATTTATATAAAAGCCCGATGAAGTTTCTTAAAAGGATTAACAATATATTGTGATTTAAAAAAGATATGAGGGATGTATGAAAATTTTATTTCACATTTCTTTTATCTTAGACTAGAAATTTTGTTTTAGTATCTACGGCGACCATACATCCCATATTTCAATGACGTTGGTCTTAAGATTTATTTATAAAAATGGCCATTTCTTCTTATATTTTGCAAATTCAAATAGTAAATACATAATTTTCATGCAGTATAAGGCACACAAAGGCCATGTAGGGCTGATGTGTATGTTTAGTTTAAAAGATGTGGTAGAAGTAAATGGACGTTGCTTCAATTCATGCAGGAAGCTTGCTTAAAATGTAAAGCTTATTAATTATATTCTAAAACATTTTCCGATTTTTCCTATCTTTCATCAAAAACGAATATAGTCACCATGGATATATCCGAAGTCTGCTAAATTGAGATTCTTCTGTATAGTAAACCACTCTGCACTAATATCCTCAAATTGACAAGTAAATGAACTATTAAAAATATATGGTTGTCGTATGGTTCTTAACGACTATTTTCTATTTATTGAAACAGAAAGCTTTTGGTAAACTACAAACACTTATAGCACTGTTTGGTTGTCACTAGCTGTGCTTAATAAACAATGGTAGTAACCTTTAAGGTGTTCACTGTCAATACTTGGTGGAATGGCATTATAATAAAAATAATAAAAGATTTTTATTATAATGGTAATAACGATAAAATAAATTACAGTTGCACTATGCCTTTAAGTTTCAAGTTTGAAATATTGCCACAGCTGTAAAGCAATGAGCAAGGATGTAATTAACCTAAGAAAGTGTCAAAAAAATGCTATAAAAACATCAAATTAAAGGAGTTTGTTTAAACATGAATCAATTGTTTATTTATTGAAATGAATACTTATAATATATTTAAATGATTAACATATAAATATGGTTTGAGTAAGAACTAATCAATTTTTTAATTTCTTTAGATAGTGGTGTGCCAAAATGGATGTCGAAATGAATCAATGATTCAAGGAGTCTTAGCTCATGAAATGATACACATGTTTGATTTCTGTAGAAACAAGGTGGATTTTACTAACACTGAACACCTCGCTTGTACTGAAATACGAGCAGCCAATTTGACTCATTGTTCCTTCTTCAGTGCAATGTCGCAAGGGGATGCTTCCTTTACTAAAATAAAGAAAGCTCACCAAGTAAGTTTGTATTTATTTTATAAGTCGATTCAATAATTTATTGTGATCATTTTATTTTGGAGATATAACAGAGTGGTGTTTAATTATTTTAAATAATAAACAATTGAGTGAGATACAATATAGAATCACATTAGGGTGATTCTCAGAAAAGAAATAAAATTTCACTGAAAATCCTTCACATTGGCATGCACCTTTAATAAATCTCAGATAGAAGAATAAAAACTGAGTTTGGTTCATCTTCTTAGCATGTATATGTGCCACCCAGAAAAAAATAGACAATTGATTTTTTCCAATATTTTATAATGAATGAACAATCAACAGCTTTACTTATAAAATAAGAAACAAAACAAATAATCCCACAACCTTGTTTGTGTCAGTTTTACTGATTTTACATTTTATTTCAGATAATGTCACAGTAACATAAAATACAAATGTCACAAATTTTATAATCAATTACCTTAGAAACATCATACATTTCTTAAACACGTTTTCCTGTCATTGTATCAAATTTCTGTGTGCATTGGCACGAAAGATGATAATATTTCTTTGCTATAATCACAATTTAAAGAAATGGATATAGAATTTCACTTCAGAAAATGACTTGAGAAAAATAAAAATAATATAGGGCCATAACCTGTTGAATATATGTAATGTGAAATACCACTTTCGATTTTCATTTATATGATTACATATCTATGTTTAAAAAAACATAATGTAGGAAAATGGAATTAAACAAAAGTGATACTACGTTATGCTTTTCATTGAGGCTTAAGTAATTTTTAATTAATTTAATACTTAAGTCTTCTAATTGAATTAATGTGTTACGAAGTGTCAATTTCATCGAACTTCAATTACCTTTTATGTACATCTATTATCGTCTATTGACATGTGTGTCGAGATTGTGGATGTTTCACTTAACTAATAAATTTAAGCAATTTGCAGTGAAATTTTAAATTAGATTTTGTTTTTAGGATTGCGTAAAAACAAAAGCTGCCTATTCCGTATTAGCTGTAAGAAAAATAAGCATGGAAGAAGCTTACGCCGTTGTAAATAAGGTCTTCCCGCAGTGCTATGCTGATTTAGAACCTGTCGGCAGACGGATCAGACGAAATTCCAGAGACATGGAGAAAGCGTATATTGAGGGGCCGATGTATGGATATGATTAATGTTACTCACGTCCCAGACTTTTTTGTGGTTGATGAGTAATTAAATAGGTAACATCGAGTAGTCTAGACCTACTAACCATTTTACTTGTGGTGTGTTACTTTAGTTTTACCAGATTAGAAAAGCATTTCAAACAATCAATGTGTCTTGACTGTTGCTGGTGTAGATTGGATGTACAGAATTATTTTTGAATCTTAAATCAACCGGTGAATAACTCTGTCTTCTGAATAGAAATATTTTTCGCAAAAATGATAATAGTGCAACTAAATCAATATGATTGTAATACAAATGAAACAGGTTTATATTTCTAACAAAAACTGTATGTTAAATAATCTGGAATAATTGTTATACACTGCTTTTTCAACGCATATTGAAGTTTAATATGTTACGTTTTATTATTGATTTAGTTATTTTCATTTTAGGAACTATACGAAATATAAATTTGTTAACAATTTTGTTTTTATATCTATGATGTTACTGTATCAGGTAATACTATTAAATACAATGATGTTACCTCATAAGCTGTGTACAATGTGCCTGCGTACATAATTTTTTAGTATCCAAGTTAGCGACTATTATTTGAATATAATATTACAAATTAGTTTTTACTTTTGCATTGCATTTTATTTAGTAAGATCAACACATTATGCACAAGAAAAGTGTACACTTTATTATTACATGTTTTAGACTATAAGCCAGCTCTGTTTTGTTTAATATTTTACTTTTTTTGAGGATTGTGATAAAATAATTTCCCAAATGAAGCATCCATTAAAAGTACAGGCAGTCAGAAATAGATAAAACTGTGTAAAAAAAGTATAACAGAATTGAAGACAATTAATATTTAGTGTCTACACAGTTTTAAAAGCAATTTATCTTCCAATCCAGACCTTCACATTTCGATTTTGATAATGCAGTTATTGGTTTTTAAAAAGAATTTTCAAAAAGTATTTTTGGACAATGATACTGGCAGTCAAACTCCTTAGCCATTACAGAAACCTCTAAACCTCTCAAAATTGCACTCGCACCCAACAAACCACCAATATCATATTTTGAAATATTTTTTTTATGTAGAGTAATGGAATATGATTATTTAAGAAGCAAACAGGAATGCAAGCAATTACATTGTTTCTCATGCATTACCTTCTTACTCGAGGGCAAAGAATTGGCTGGTCACGGCAATAGGAGAGATGAAAGCTTTCTTTGCTTTAATAACGGAAAAGGGTTACACCAAAAGACCATACATCATGTAATACTGGTGTACAAATTGTAGATGCATTGCCTGCTTCAGAAAAATCATTTCTTTTGTTGATTTTTTTATTTAGTAAATAATGGATCATATCCTTCAGGCCATTAAAAATATAACCCAATGTATCAAATTTACAACCTTAGTCGGCCTTGCTAACAAAGTAATAAAATATTATGCGTCACATCGATACATAAGCGTGAATGAGTCATCTGTTAGAAAAATCATTCTATGCTACTTCAATAATTATTGAACATAAAACATCATAAATGGTGTGTAAAATTTTGTATATAGTTAGAATCAGTAGTTAACTTATGATTTTTAGCTACCGAAGTGCAAAATTTATCGAAAATTGTGAAAAAATAAATGCAGTGGTGATAAAATTGGTAACAATGGGCGATTTTCTATTCATTAAACAGGCAACTATTTTTAAAGTATTCTGTTGGCATGGTATTTGTTTGAATTAAAAAAAAAATACACAAGAGTGAAGAATCATTGAGAAGGAATACCAGAAAATATTAAATCAAGTGCCTGTAAGAACTGCTCAATTTTGTAGGAATGGTGATGTTAGGATAGCAACATATCGAGATGAAGTATCCCATAGAATGCCTGGACTTTTATTATAGATACGCTCCGAGGCTGCTATGAAATGATACAATTACAAGAAGACGTCGCAGACTAGAGAGAACCATTACGAAGCCTTTGGTTATCCACACTTATAATAAATACAAGCTGTAAGCCCGTTGCCCCCAATGGGAGGATTTTTTAGCATTATAAAAAAATCAGAAATATTACCGACATAAACAATCAAATGTATACTTACTTATCAAATAAATCAGAATGAATAAACTTGACTAATTCTCCAAATATAATTTGTTTCTAAGAATATATTATATATGATGATTTTTAAATTGATTATATATAACTTAATATTATTTTACTATACATACTGAAATTATGTTTTCGCCAACAACTATACCACGTTGGAAGCACCGGTTCGCATACGCTAGTGTCAGGCATCTCATGGATGCTGCTGATGCATCCATCCCCTTCAATTTAAAAACTGCAAAAGTATTTTTATATTGTATCCAACCTTCCCTCTAAGCTGCGCGCGTGCGCGGCCGCGCAGCAGTTGGGAAACCCCCGCGCGCGCACTCATTCCGGGTTGGCGCGCACTACACGACAGTTGGTCAATTAATATTCGATCTTTGAAATTTCCGCGCAGCTAACCTCTTGCCTTAGAGGGAACATTGATTGTATCATATTTAAATTAGGTGTAGTTTTATTTCGCTTTGATTTATTTTTGTTACGTTATTATGAAATATACAATCTTTTGATTGCTTTGAAAATTTGTATAAAACTTTTTTGCTCTGTCAAGCAACATAACACGTGCACGTGGGTTGCCAATTTGGATTTGGATCTGCTTGCATTGTGCACGCGTACTGTGAGGCAATCTAAGTTGCATGGCTCTTGACAATTACATTACCTTTATGATAAATGCGGCTGCTCCCTTAGTTTTTCTATCGATGATTTTCTTGGAATGCGCTTCAGTCAGTTTAAATATCAAATATCATTAGATAGTAAAAAAAAATGTTAATGGAATTTGTTTACACCAGAAAATTTAAAGAATTTTTTCTAAATTTACTATTTTCACCATTTCAACTATATTATGGGATAAACTAATTTTATGAGTTCAAAAAGTGAATTAATTTATTTGAGTGACAGAATCATAACTCACATTAATCGAAAATCGAATTTTTAAAAAATCGACAAAAACCTCTAGGCCAGGCGTGGGGAACCTGGGGCCTTCTGGCCAATTCTTAATTCTGTAAATTTATGTAAATTCGTAAATTCCTGACATATTCTGACTGTAAATTCCTGTTTCCGACCAAAGATTCCCTAGTCAATGTTTACTGCGGCTTTATTTCGAATCAGAAAAATGAATGCGGCCTTTAGAGAAGAAAAGGTTCCCCACCCCTGCTCTAGGCCTTTATTTTTTGCAATTACAAAAAAAGTAATTGATTACTTTAAATATTAATAAGTAAGATAGTCGATTTTTTTTTATATATATAAAGATACTAAGGTCATGGGAAGCATTTAAAATTATGTGAGTTTTGTTATTTTATAATAAATTACCTGTGAAGGTAGACACCTGAAAGCCTTGTTAGAAATAATTTAATTTATTATAATCAATTACACTATTTCTTACTTCTGTGTCGATTGAAAATTTATTTTTGATTATGAAAAGAAATAAAACATTCACTAGAAGTAGCCAAAGTAAAGATTGTTTGCTCTTGCTTTGATCTGAATTAAAAAAAAAACTAATATTCAATTTTGAAAATAACAAAAAGTTGTAGTGATCTTTACTGGTCGGTAAAAAAGGAAATTTGTAACAATGTAACAAAAAATACATTTTTTGAGCAGTATCCCCTGGGTGAAAAGTCACTTCCCGCCACTGAAATATTTATATACCAACCTTATCATTTGTATTTTTATTTATAATATATTTTTGGTAATTTCATAAGCTTGTTTATTTAAGTAATAATAATTGTTATCTAAACATTTTCTTCACCTCGGTAATTTTATCTTACTTATAAATATCTTTTAATAAATCCATCTAATTATTGGATACTTTTTTCGACGATGAGGTAAAATTCAACATTTCTTGAAATTTGCAAAATACATACCGTATTTTGGCAACTAAAGGTTAATGAATTTTCAAATTAAAATGACTTCAGTCCTCAGTGGTGCTTTTCGATTATCATCTCAACAAAAGATTCAAGTCTCAAGTAACAATGTCCACTTGTGTAAGAAAATCGATTTTGAAACCTCAAGATTGTTATGTGTACTGGGCTGGAGTCGGGTACAAATGAAATGCTGTTTATTTTTATAAATACTATCTTGTTCTTATTTTCATACAGTAGAAGTCAGTTGATAAGAATGATTATAGTGGTAGGCATAAATTCTTTGGTAAATTGACTTAATACTTAAAAATGGCCCGAATTATAGAATTGCACTTGTTTATTAATTATATTATGATACATTTTCTGCTATGACGTTAACGTCTTTTTTAAAATATTATATAGATATATATTAATATGTATGTATGTACAAGTAAATTGGACGATAGAACTTATGGTCGTTTATTATGCATAGTATATTTTGTGCTACCCCTAAAAGTAAATAAACAAAATTCAAAATATAATAATATGCTCGGTGATTCACTATATTATAAAGATAATGGACATTTTTCGGTGTTTAATAAAGCACTTGCGTGAATAATGGGATTAATAATATCTACATTTTAACCGTTTCGTATTCAACAATTTTCGACTTTTTGGCACTTCAAAAAGGTTTAAGTTCTTTTGCTTGTTGAATTTCAGATGCCATCACAACCGGTCTCGCTGTGAATCGAGACAATAAATATGTTCCTTAAAACTAAAAGTAAAATATGTACATTAATAAAATAGTCACTCGTTGCCGTACACTGTTTTTAAATCACGAATATTATAATAATAATAGCGCTCGAAGCGGAGTCTGTCCTTAAATATAATCTAACCGAAGAGTTAAAGATAAACATAAGAAAGATTGAACTATTTAAAATATCATCAGTCAATACTCGATTATCACCATACATTCGAGGCACTCGTTCTCTGAATACATTATTTAGATGAGGTAAAGTCCCATATCCTCGCGATGTGATCTCCGGGTCATTGGCGCATCTGTTTGTACGATGCGTTGAGGTAAATGATCCAGTAGACGGTGGTGAAGACCATGAAGCAGATCGGGAAAACGATCAGGGACACCTGGTCCATCATCCCCCGCTGAGAGCCGCAGTATAGGACGGCTTGCTCCGCCACCGCGCGGAATCTGGCACCCCTCACTGCTTCCCTGGCCGCTTCTCTCACTGCTTCCGACGACTCGACGTTCGCCTCCTGATTTTTGTTTAATGAAATATATTACATTAAAACTGAAGTAGTTTGAAATTGTGTTATGAAATTGGCTTGTTTTATAGGCAAAAATAAATAATTAAATAGCAGCATTATTAAAATATTTAACTAATATTTTCTGTACAAAATTTGTGTAAACGGATTTTTTTTTATGGCTGACGAATCAAAAGCTTTTGTTATGAAATATTTAAAGTCTTTACAATTGATGTCGCCATACAAATGCGCAATTGACAGTGTCAATCCTATAACTGTTGAAAAATTAAGAAGCAGCGCCGTCAAATACAAATCGTTCTAAATTGTTGCTTGATAACAATTTAATTATTGTGATAGCAGAAATAATACATGTCAAATTAAAAGAAACTGTTGTTAGACTCTTATTCAAAAAATATTATTCTACCCGCAGGGGGAAGTAGTAGAGGAGTTTGTACCTTATTATTTTGAAATGTTAGGAAAACAAAGTATCTTTAAAGGTCAAAGCAGGATCATTAGTACCGCTCTCAATAGTTCCAGGGGTTGTAATTGGAAATAGCATTCAGGTGAGTTATACATGCCTTAGCAATGTGATATTATGTATTAAATAATGAAAATGTTTTAAACGTGCATTGTTGTCATAGTGCTTTTGAGGTAAAAAAAAACATGCTTCCAATATGAATTAAAACACCAATATCTTTTCCAGTCATACACGTCAGATACATTATCTCTGAATTTCTCTCTCTACCCATCAACGTGAAAATGATGATCACTAGATAAGCAGGTTATCCTATAGATTCACTTGTAATATGGATATTGACCCGACACAGTTCCATTGAATTTGTAGTAACATCTGCAGAGTTCAAAGATTCAGGACATGATGTGGAGTAATGAAATCATTATGATTATTGGATAAATTATTTGAAATATAATCAAACTAGATTGCACACACACAGCACATACAATGTAAAACAATATGTTTATTACTTTTCTTGAATGTGTGTTTCTTAATCAATATTAAATTGCAAGAACATATATAAATTAACACAAGCTTTCGTGAAAGACGATATTGAATGTTGCTCATCGCACTTTTTGTGTGAGCTAGCATATAAATGAACATTGCTGATTGTGAATTGTAGATCTGTGAATATAATTGAT
Source organism: Himalopsyche anomala (assembly GCA_031772345.1). NCBI lineage: Eukaryota > Metazoa > Arthropoda > Insecta > Trichoptera > Rhyacophilidae > Himalopsyche > Himalopsyche anomala. The sequence continues at coordinate 14,658,467 of CM062826.1, read as the reverse complement.
GGAATAGTGCGTAATATAAAAAATAACGTTGCATGCATCCCTACATAATTATATTTCATTACCATTCTTGATGTTATCAATGAAAATGATGATTTATTTATTTATATTTTAATAATGTTAAAACTTATTGTAAATCCCTATTCATTCATTGTTATCATGACTGTGGACTCCTTTTGTATAATACATACTCTGTGCAGAAGGCGCCTCGGTAAGGCTGTGGTTTCTTTGTGCAGGGAGTCTCCGGGACCAATTTTTCTGTGACCGAACGCTCTTAGGTGCTCAATTCGATTTCCATTCTGACCTCGAAGGAACAGCGGGGGTGGTAACTCGGGTGTGCCTTCGATCAAAGCCTGTCAAGTTATACATAACGGAAACGTTGCGCACATCAGTAAATAAACTACAACGGTATCTGTATCCTTTCTGATGTGTCATCGATTAGGTGAACCATTTAAAATATACCTATCTCATTGGAATAGTTTTTGTTGTGTATTTTAAAAATGTTCATATTTTTTTGTTGTTTATGTATAACACGACGTAAAAGGCTCGATGAAAATGCAAATGAATAATGTAATAAAGCCAAATAAATGTAGAATGTGTGTGAATGTTTACTGGTTGCTTGAAATACCTATCCATGTTCATGCAGAATCGTCGAAAGTTTTATCCGAGTGTCGAAAATGCTAAAATAAAGATTTTTGAAAAATACAGTAAATCCCCATGAAACCCCTCTACAATAATACTCATTCCTTAAATTTTATGCCAGACATGGAATGAATTGTGGCATGATTGAAAATAAAACTTTTAACCACGGTTGCGTGAAAGCTGAAACTATTAGGAGCGGTATCTTGGGAATACTGTATTTCAAGCTGATTGAAAAAATAATACCTACCTTTTTGAAAAAAATATGGAAAGTTTCTCTACCTGCGTATGGTTAACCAAGACGGTGGGCTGCGGAGGCGGCAGAGGAGGAAGCGGGAGCTCCGTCGGCTTGTCGAGTTCTTTCTTTTTATGTCGCCAGTGCTTGTCATAGCGGATACCGAACAATACAATAAAGTACTCTATCAAAGCGAGGAAAACAAAGAGTGTGCAGGATATTAACCACACCTCGATGCATTTCAATTCCAAGGCCTTAGGAGAGTTGTTCCTGCAATAGAATCATATGTATTCAATCAAATATTCTATAACCTAAACTATAAATTAAAGGAAATAAAATGATAATAATTGTGCAAAGCATGAAACTTAGGCAAGATAACAAGTCATTGTTTATCTTATGTTGAATAATTAATCTGAATTAGTGTTTTCAACCTTCCTATAAGTCCCATTAATTAATTCTTATCAGCCATCACCGCTCAGTCCTCTTTACCATTTGAAGTATACAAATTCAAATATGTTATGATTTATATGTTTTTTTGTAATGAATTTCTCGATAACAGGGCCACTTTATAATAAACTGATATTAATGCAGAATAACTCGGATACACTCACTAAACTTCATAAACTCGTCTGCCTCATGAGGTTCCACAGTGTTAACTAATTGCATTATCACAGTTTGAGATGATGCTATTGACCACTCAGATTTCATTTCAAGTCCTCACATTCCTAAAATTTCTACAATGGGACATATATTGCCAATTAAGAAACACTGATTTGGATGATCACCCATCAATAATTTGGTAAATATAACTAATTCATTTTGAAAATATAAATCAAAAAATGTTTTATGAAAAAAAAACATTGCAACGTTTATGTGCAAGGACAGGGTTAATATTGAATATTGTATAGAGGCCACATATGATACTGGAAATGTTAAAAAACTTACCTGAAGATGGGTATGTAAGTATCTGTTCCTGTATGGAAGTCAAGTCTTTTTTTATGCGATATTTTGTGGATCGCATCTACCGCATAAAAAGAGGATTGACTGTATATATTAATTACATAAGCGAAAAGAATGAACACATACCTGACAGTATCTATCATGGTGACCAGTGACAGCAGTGTTGTAACAAGAAGAACCATTCTACCGGGAACGATTTCCGGTATGACGCAGAAGCCCCCCCATGACATGACAACAAACAATGTGGAGGGTAAATAGCACTCAAGAAGATAACTACGAAGCTCTCTTGACATTGTGATCAGCAAGCGCGCCGTAGAATGATTACCTGGAAATAATTTTTACATAACCATAATGAAGATATGATATCAAATATGAAAAAGACGATGTAATAGCAATGTGTATACAATAAAATTTATTGTTTGTAACAATTTGAGTACATTTAACGATAAGCTCTACAATGAAATAAAAGTAATTAATAGCTATTAAAAACAATAAAAATAATTTACTGTCTTTTGGAAATTATAGTTTTCTAGAAATGAAGGTTAGTTTTAGACAGAAAAAAGTGAATTGTATTGTATTGCAAAATAACACTCTTGACCTGCAATCAATAGTCAAGATAATTCATCCTTTCCCACTGAAATGTGATTGCTGTACAAGAAATTTTCATTAAAATGAAAGTATATACTCTTTTACTGTTGAAACTCTGGAAAATGTGTTCTGCCATGTGTGTGTACTAAAAATTAAAAGTTTAAATAATTTTCATGCTTTCTATACCTTCTCCGTAGTAAATGTTGTGCAACTCGTGGTCAATTGTAAAGGTGACCACATATTTTGGAAGACGGTATCCGTCACCAAAATCGCTGGGAAAACTTACAGGGTTCTCTCCTTTCCATCTAAACGTCATATCTTGCATCGTATATTTATCTGAAATCATTTAATAATTGCCCATTATTTTACTGACACTTATTTATCAATTCGAATAATGTGTTTATTTGTAATAAGCTATGTATGTGCTTTTGATGTTTAAATGGCTTGCAAACAAGATCTGCATCAATACTGCTTGCTAACAATCACCTGCGTTATATCAATTCAAATTCTGAGTAGCTGAACAAACCGTCCATTTGTGTCTCTTTTCTGTGCCATTTCTACATAGGAGCGTGGTCTACAGATATTTATTTGCTTGTTTCAAATGCACAGCAACAGAATGTTTATTATAATTTGAAAAAAATGTACTGCTAACAAATTAAATTTTATTGGTATTAATATTATAACGATATTTAGAAATGCCAAAAACAAATCATCTTTTTGTTCTTTCTTCCAAAAAATGTGATTGAGGTATGATTGGAACACCTCTCATTTTATTCAAAATAAGAATTGTGATAGGTTAGGTTAACAACACTATGAAAAGTGTCAAGAAAGAAGAAGTTTATTTGTTTTTGACATTTCTGAATGACATACAACAAGTGGCGTAGCTAGAAATTTGGGTCACTCATGCAAACGTCACACAAGACCCCCTTATTTGTTTGGCCCTCATGCATTGAATCACTCTGATATGAGGTGGGGACACCGCTGCGTACACATATATCATAATATTAATAATGTTTATAAAATCTATTTTGTTTCCATAGAATTATTTTCAAATAACAATAGACAGTGTGTTGCTATATGATTCAAACAAATGAGTAAATATCAGTTGAAAACGATTTAAAGAAAGACCTCACACTAAAAATTTGTACCTAATTTTTTATAATATTTTCATTGCATTTTTGTATTGTAATTTGTATAAATAGAAATTAATCTATAAAAATAGTAAATTGATTTAATAAATAACATTAAAAACACTTACAGCTACTAAAATCAACTGCACAATTTTGAACATCCAAGGGGTAAAGGACAAAATCCATATCGCACTTAATAATTACAGTTGCTCTGAAAAAAAAACCACAAGTATTCATTATTATATGTTGCTTAAATTTTAGTTATCTTCCTCAATTATTAAGGTGCTAATAGAATCTGGGACAATGTGCAAACTTATTCCCAATTGCTCAGAACATAAATAAGTAAATGTTGATTTTTGCGTTGTTGCTATGCATCTATCTAGACACCTCAATTTATTATTTTGTCATAAAAAAAATATATTCTTGAAAGTTTTGTGTGGGAGAAATTATCAAGAAAAACTCTGTATACCTAAAACTAAAAACTAAGGTAGAATTGTTTTGTTTATAATACATTGTAATAACACAAGACAGCAAAATAAAATTTAAACCATGCTTAGTGTATCATATGTTTTATGAAATGTTAGCATCTTCATGTAATTTGCAAGTAATATTTTATCAATAAGTAATATTTGCTTCATTCTGGTTTAACGAATAAATCATATAATTGACATTATCAGTAAATTATAAATAAAACCTAAGTAATTGTAGTGATATGAATAATTTTCAACTCATTTTGTTTTGTTTTTATGATGCAATTTGAAATATAATAACAACATCATTATAAATCAATTCATTTGAAGTATTGATTGTTTCATTAAAATTTTGGTTTATCAGAGGTGCAATTTGCACATAGCATTAATGGCATGATGTATAGTTGATTAGGGAACGGCAGAATTGTTATTAAAGTGTTTTCAACATTGATAACCTATTGATGAAAAGACTATGATAAAAAAATATGTTAGAAAGCCAAATAAAGTAAGCTAGGTGGCCTTATTCGGATAATACACTTCAAAAAGTTGTCTATGTTTTAAAATTCATCAGAATCACAAGGTGTGATAACTCTGTAGTCATTGTTGTGATCAAATTTAGTTTCATCTTCATTATTGGCTATTGCTAAGATCCATCGTTGCAATGGAAGTCATAGCTGATAACGTTGTATCATTTCACTCTACCTTTAATTTATCCATTGAGTAGACTGAGTAGAGAGTTATTTTTTCCCAAATTATTTTCATTATTTTTACCATGTCAAAAATAAAAACATTTTTTTGGGAATCAATCTGGGGAGAATATTACTTATATAGATTTACTATAGACTTTTCAAACACATGGTTAAAAGTGAACTGTTTCATTATTGCTTTTAAATATTTTTCTAGAAGCTATTACTTCCAATCCTGATCTAGATTTTCATTGCGTTCACCGGTGTTCTCCTGAGGTTGATTCCAGGAAGGGAACCGACCCAAAGTGGCATATAACGCTTAATAATAATAGGGCTGATTAGTTAAAAAATATAAATCTTTTACAAAGTTCATTTGCCCACTTCCAATAAATAATAAAATAATGTGAATGCCAAATACCACTGATCGATTTTTTTAGTATCCATATTCCATAATGTAATAAAAAAATATAAGATTGGCAATAGATGTATTATTAGTTCTGGCGAAAAACTTTATTGCAGTAATACTTGTATTTAATAAATCAATATTGAAAAAAAAATCTGTCAGAAAATCGTTTACACCTAAGATTCCAATTGGAAAATGTCTGAATTTTGTTTTTAAGTATTTTTCCAGACAGTTTAAAAAAGGAACACTGAAGAAAGATAATGGCTATTTAATTTATGTTTTTTTACGCCGTAAAAATATCGAGCACGTACAAAAAAACCTTTATTTGACAAAATTTGCAAACATTAAACGACGGTTAAGCGTATTAAATAGTTTATCAAATACGTAACAGTTTCTTTGTCAGCATTTATATGGATTTACACCTACAGTCTTAGTTAGTACTCACGGCCTTGTTGAACTAGATTATTATTCTAATAAGTACTAGACAACTAGACAGCAATGTGAACTGACACACATTTAATAGGGGTCATTGGATTTTCATTTGCAAGACTAAAGAAAACTATTGTCTTACTATTATACAACTAGCTTTAGATTTTTTTATAAATAAGTTAAGTGACTGATTAACGATTAGGTACCTGCTTTTGAGATTTTTCATAAATATGCTTTATCCGGGGTCTATTATTTTTCTTCGCGAAAAAAATACTTAATGCTGTTAAATAAACGATTTTATTTTTTATATTTATTTCAAATTATTCTGCTAACTTTCCTGCCGATGATAGTACAAAAAACCTGTCTCGAACATTTAGATCCAAGAACGAAGCCACAGAACATTTAACAAATGATGGCGACTTTGTCATACTAACTACGTTGACTGAATTGACATTTACTTGGTAGAAATACATTGTAATAGGGTGGAATAAAATATTATATATAACTGAAATACTTTGATATTTTTTCATCTTAATAAAATTACATTTCATATTTTGTATGATTTTTCAGTTTTTTTTATTACAGTGTGATTTATTGCGAACATTAAATATTTCTAAATAATAATGTGGTTTTTAACAGCACTAAGTAATTTTTCGCGTAGAAAAAATACATAACCAAGATCAATAATTACTAAATATTTATATGATTGTCAGTTACCCTATGCTAACTGCCAGAGTACTATTTCTATAAAGCCTCAGCGACGTCATCTCCTGGAACAACGAGAGCACTCGCATCTCTCGCAGTTGCCGAATGTAGAGGTCTGGCATCCAAAACATGTTTCGCTGCTCCCAAGTGAGCTCCACATAAGGAAGCTCTGACACAGCTTTCATCCGGGGATCTTCCCAGTAGACTTGGAGGAACACATCGAGGGAGATCTCCTGCAGACAGATAATAACTGATTCTTTCATTGTTTCTAAGTGCATATAATATATTTAACTGTTTATTATAATGTCATACAAATATTATCCCGCCATTCAAAAACACAAATATTGCTGTTTTGGCATCTTTCGAAAAGAATGTTACGATTATTAACACTACTAAAAAAAAAAATTAACAAATAAAAATTTATTTATTGTTCGAGATGAAAGGCATTGAAAATTATGTAGTCCGATGAAAAAAATGATTTCTATAGATTTATAGTAACATTACACTATACTAGACTGATATCAATTATTGATATTGTATTTCTTTGAGTATTCTTCAAATAGTACACAAAAATACCACCTGTCAGGTCCAACCTTTAATTTAATAAAACAATTGAAATATTTATTTGTTATTTTGTTTCACTTTGGTGTCCATAACAAATTGAAATTTAAAAAATATGTATTTTCATTGCTTGATAAGTTGAATGTTAAAACCACGTTGTCTATGGAAACTCAAACAACACGAATAAAACTAGCATTTTATACAAGTACTATAATTTTATTAACATAGTTTTATGAATTAAATAATACCAATTTGTATTTATGCATCTGTGTTCTGTTAGTAATGGTGCATTCGTGAAAAATGCATATAGTTATTATACTTGTAAAGCATGTCGGTTACAAAACCACTGTTTATCTATCAGAATTTTCCGGGCTACATATATTTTTCTTACAATTTATCATTACATTATTAGGAATGTGTATTTGCAATGTTTTTTCTTTTTATATTGTTACTGTTGAGTGAATTGAGTTTATATCAAGTGATTTACAAAAAAATACTGAATCGGCAACAAGCTATAATATATTTCATAATTAAAAAAGTACTTTTATGAAAACTTTTTATTAAAGAATTGAATATGGACTTGTCATCTTGTTTTCCGCGAATTACGCTCACACTTGTTGTAATTTAGTTGTAATTGCGAAAGCATGTTGGTAACGTTATCAATATGACCTGTAATAATTATATTTTGTACGATATGAACAGCGTGTGATCTATAAGGCAATCTAAGCTAAAAAATCATAAACTATGGAGTTAGTAAGTAAGCAAGTACATATATTTAGTACCCATAATCTAAACAAAATTTGTGTCATTTACATAAGTAGTATATTACTTTTTATAATGGTCACAATTGACAATCAAAAACAGTGTTGATTTTTATTTGTCACCCTCTAAGCTCTACTCTTAGTTCAAGCCCCAACAAAGTATATGTAAATTTAAGATTTTTTAAATTAAAATTAAAATTTAAGATCTGGGGTACGACTGTTTGTAATGTCTCTTTTCGTCGAGATGATCATGAGCAATTTATACAAATTGGTTAATGCCAAATATTTTATTTTATTATATATTTTCGAAATTTAAAATATTAATTGCCCAAAAAACATATATTTATAAACCAAATAAAAATTACTCGCGGTCCTAATGGAAGATATGTATTTTTTTAGAGCTATTTACAGAACAAATAAATTTGATTGAGTCGCAAAAGAGAGTTGTGGAAAGGCATTTTGATTGGGTAAAAGGCATATTATTTTTTAAATCACTTGCATATGTAATAATGGCGTTGTGTTGAAATAATTTTACTGACAAAAGTTGTCAAACAGAACAAGTTGATTTTATAGCCCAATGCCAAACCAATCTTTAACTAAAACTTTTTTTTTTTATTAATAAACCTAATAAACAAGTTTTCAATAAATCGGAATATTTGGTTTTTGAGAATGATAATGTTTCTCAACAAATTTAACAAATGTCTGCTAATTGGGAAAACTAAATTTAACCGTTATCAAAGCTGTTAAGACATTTTGAAATGAAAACTTTATGGGTAATGGGTAGTGGGAAATGGAAACCTAATATTGATCGGAGATAATTTTCCTTCAAAGCAACGACAAGCTGCCGCTTTTTTTCCAAGAAACAAACCCAATTTTCATCGCAGGGCAAAAATTTGCCGAAGAACGCCAAAGTGGATTGGCACTTGTAATTTATAATGAATTTACTTCGTTTTCGACGTACCAATCCCAATGCCGTACGGATAAATTATAACGTTTCGTATAAAATACCGCAATTAAAAAATAAAAAAAATGTTGTTTTTCAAAGATAACTGACGGTTTCTTAAAATAATGCAATTGAAACAATTTTACTAAAAATATTTTACGGTTTTTTTTAAATCCATGTCCGCTCCCAATTAAAACAAATGGCCGCCTAATTGAAGTATCTTAACAAAAGTTTTTTTACGAAAAGTGCTTGTTACACGGTTTCTCAATCTCATTTTTTCGAAGAGAGTATGGATAGAAAGATAAGGCTAAGACAATACTAATATTTAAATAATCGCTCTACGCTCCGTTATTTTAAGATTGGTTGAGTGGGATTTTTTTGATATCACAAACACTTGTGCCTTCGTCAAATATCGATAAATCAATTGAAACATTACTGAGACTCGAACCCGTGAGCCAGGGACGACTGCGCCACGGACACGACGAAATTGAAAAATCGTTTTTGTTTTATTTTCGATACCAAAATATCAGTATTTTCGCATTTTAAAAACAGATATTTCGGTATTAAAAAAACACTACGAATACCGGGATCCCGGTTTCGGTAATACCGGTATTGCAATCCCTATTTGTGACTATATGCGCACATATGTGCTAACCGTGCTGGTTATATAATAACTGTGCTTTGACTATTGATACACTAAATATACGTACGTACACACAGGGGTTATTTTAAATAGAATTTAGATCTGCACAAAAATGAATCATAAAAAAAGAGTCAATTAGATTTACCTGATCCGAGTCACACTGTCCGAGTAGCTGCCTCTTTCTACAGACTCTATTCACGCAAGCATAAATTGGACTTTCACTTTCGCAGTTCTGACATGAAAAATCAAAAAAAATAAAAATATAAGGAAAATGATTTTTGTTTACTGGCAAACAATTACAGTCCTGTATTTTTTGAAAATGTTTTCTGGATTATTCAATTCTTTTTCGAATCACGCACGAGTCAAATATTAAAATGATTATTTTTCTATCTAAAATCGCGGTCTTAGAAAAAGTCTTACTGCGATAAAAAAAATAATCCAAAAAATATTTTTGATTTCAACTGTCGACTGAATTGAACTTGTGATAGATATCTTTTTAGTTAAATTTTAACAAGTATCCATCCTCTTTCAACAACACTTGATTCATCCGAACGAGTCTCTCAATATCTCCCAATACTTAAGATAAGCTTGGGATGTCATCGAATCATGATTCCTGTAAATCAACAGTTTTTATTTTTCTACTAAATAATAAAATAAAAACTACACTCGTGATTTTTATAACTACACACTAAAAATAACCCCTGCGTACATGTTAATAAAAAATACAGTACAAAAAGCAATACTTCTTAAAACAAAATATGGTGAAAATATATTTGATTAAAATTATCAATTACAAATTACAAATTTGTGAAAATTTCAGAAAAATGTGAATGCCTCTTTTCTATTTTTTAATGTAAATATTATATATGGAGTTTTTCAATTATTACTTTTTAATGGCGGTATAAAATCAAGGACTCCACTGGTCTGAACGACATACTTAGTGGCGTATAAACACATATACCATCTTGTATAAGGTTTCATTTTTGATCGACCGATTGTCAGACTTATTTATTCGTAAATCAGATTCTTTATTCTCGGTAAGGTTGTACTAATTTTGGATCTTGATTGACACGTCACGTTTTAAGCAGAAGTGTATTCTTAGAACTTCCCTGTGGCTTTAAATATCCAAGTCTTTTCTATTTTGAAAGAAAAATTGTACTAAATTGTTATTTTTATTATGATTTCAGAGTAACATTAATATTCTTTAGCTACAGTCACAAATTAGTTGATTATTGTAATATAATGATTTTAATTATTATAAAGAAAGTAATAAAACTGTAAATAAATTTTATGCCATATTTTTCAGTTGGAAAATTTTACTCATTATGGAAAATTAAAAAAAAAAATACAGTAAATCAACCAAGAAAGAATCTTGATTTACTTATGTATCAGATGAAAATGCTTAGCATTTGAGTGCAAACAAACCTGTTTCATATTATTACATATGAACTATATATAGTTATTTATTTTATAATACGTATATGTCCCGAATGATGGAAGATAAAAAACTAATTACTTTTAAGATAACTAACTACAATTTTAATAATTCAATAAATATTTAAAATTTGTTATAAATACCTCTTTACTCTCGTCCACTGCTGACACACGATTTATAAATAGAGAGATTGAGACGTTTGTATTCTTTCCTGAAACAAATGAAAAAACTTTCACTATGATTACTTTTTTTTCATAGAAAAAACTCAACAGATTGTTTTATTATAATATTGTCGTGTTTTAGTATATCAGTCGAAAATAACGCATATTCTTCTTTATCGCGTTATTAACATATCCTTACACACAACTTACAATAGGAATTAACTGTTCAAATGTTTATGTTAGTACTTTTTATCATAGTTGATAAAACGCTTGCAAGGTATTAAAAGAGATATAAAGTTTTTCAACATTTTCCTTTTCCCTGTGTGACAACATATTTTGTTTATTGGTAACATGTGATAGACCTATAATAAGTTCTTAGAAACATAAGCATATTCAATAGAATAAGTCCAAGTATGTTTTAAATAAAACTTAAGGTATGTTTACATGTCTTGAATGAAAAGATAAGTAAGTAAAGGTTTCTGGTTGCCACAGTCGACGTAAGAGGTAGTGATTTCATGACGTTTTTTCGTTCCCATGATTCAGGAATTCCCTTCTTACGGAATCATAAGTGCTTTGAAAATATGCTAAGAATATAAAGTTTCGTGGCCTTCGGGTTATAAGTATTACACTGAAAGCAGGATAACTTTATTCCACAAGATACAATAAATGGAATCGCATATTAAATGTAAAAAAAGGAGGAGTCGTTAACCATTATTAATGAAATAATAAAGTTTTAAGAGAATAAATAAGACAACTCTCAAATTTCTAATATACAATAGTTATTTCTGCAAAATATTTGCAACCGATTAACTATTCATTACATAAAATAGAAAAAAGTTTTAATATCGACAAAGTTGTAAATGGTAGGAGTGGTATTCACAAAAAAATAAATTCAATATGGAGTTTTGGTGTTTTATTAAAAAATATTATACGGCACAACTCTCTAACTCTAGATAAACATTATCGATAAGAAATGGATATTATAATACAATAAATAAAAACAATTTAATCGATAATAGTTTTCAATAAATATTCGCCGCCTGTGTGGTCGAGTGGTCAACATCGTTGGCTACCGCTACGGAGGTCACGGGTTCGAATCCCGGTACGGGCAGTTTTATAAATTGATTTTTCAATCGATTTATGAATTTCTGTTCAAAGGTATGGATGTATGTGATGTCTTGAATTTATTTATTTAGTGTGTATAAAATGTTATTCCTTGATTGATTGCTCCTGAGGCGACCCCAATAAGCGATGGATACGAGAACGATGGTTCAAGCTGTTCAGGCTGCCATTGTAATACAATAAAATACAATTGCCATTATACAATGATTTTAAAATACAATTGCATTTTATATTGGTACTATATCTAATACATATTTTTTATGTATTCAATTTATCGAAGCTTACTCAGTTGACTTCCTTGCTGATTGTAAGTTTTATTTAACGATTTTGGGCCAAAGTTAAAATATGAAATAAACATAACCTTGAAGTACACAAAAATCAGTAAACTGATGTTTTATTAAATCAATTTAATATTAATTTAACAGGTTTTTTAAGAAAAACCTTTTTTGTAAGTTATTTTTTATGGTCGAAATTTTCACAGGCCCTTCCTTTTTTAAACTAAAAATATTAATTTATATAACATTTCGGAATATATTTTTGGTAAATTGCGTATTTTGTTGTATATATTATGACTATTGAAACTGAAAACTGTGGTATGCGTCCTTTCGATTTTCTACGGTCGATGTGTATCCCTTATAAATGTGTACGATTCTATACTTTTATAATATGAATATAATGATGCCTACTTTCATACATGTGTTATGAAATCGCTTCTAATAAGCCCGTTATAATCAAATATACTTCGGAAAATATTTGTTTGGTATTAAGTTGTGATGATGGTTTGCAAATTTGTAAAGCTACATAATGTCAAATCAAATAAGCAATAAACAGATTAATGCTGGTATTAATTAATATTTACACCTCAACACTAGTTACCGACCCGATAACTTACTGTGGTGGTTCTTAAACTGTAGTTTTTATTTATATATATATTTTCGTTTATCCCCAAAAAGAAAAACAAACAAGACACTAAGGATCGAACGATTTATCATGTCTTGGAAGCTTGGAAAAAAGCTACTGTGTATATTTTCATGGTTGCTAAACATTGTTATTTTTAAAATATTGAGTACGTTTTTTTCTCAGCTATCCACTTTTTTTTTCATGAGAAGTTAATGATACTTGAGTTATTGGTGATCTGTATTTAGGAAAACTTTCGTAAAATCACTTTAATGACTACAATATGATCATACTTTGACGTATGTATGTTGAAACAATAATGACGATGTTTATCTGTCATGGGTGGGAGAGGAGATTCCAAGACACATCCATGCCTTCGAACAGAAACTCATAAAGCAATTAAAAAACCAATTTATAAACTGTCCTGATATTCAATTATCGAAGTAAAATTAACTTAAATTGTGACCATTTGCTTTGCCGGTTAAATTGCCGGCATTGCGCCTCACAGTTTGAAAAACTGAGAATCATATTGCAATGACTTTTATTACACAATATTCATTAGATTTTCCATGTGGAGGTTTCGAACGCACATGTCATATTTATATAAATTGCCATGTGGTTATCATTGATAAAAAAGATTTATTGTTTCACACTTCTTTTATTAATATTACAATAAAAAGGTATATTCTATTATAAATATAACAATGCTAATTGCGGATTAATTACAAAACAGCTTATGGTTAAATAATACATTATATCCCAGATAAGAGAACGGATTAGGAATAATTTTAAATGAAAATGTATTGTGGATGACACAGGAGACCATAACTACTGTCTGTCTTTTATTAAAACTGATTTGATATAGCTATCTTCAAAGATCTGAGGTGTTATTATGATTATATAGGTAGAGAGATTGGCGGGGTAATGAAATTTTTGGAGACATCTTGTGGCGGTCATTTGCTATGAATGTGAAGCGGCCAAAAACGAGGACTATGACGAAGTTCCTTGAATTAAATATGTATTATTATTGTATAGATACAGATAAGTTTTTTCTAAGAGAGATGTTTGTGTCTTAGTAGCGCAACATTTTTTTTTCGAAGAGAGTAGAAATAAAATAATATAGCTAAGAAAAGACTAGTGGTAAACCAATCGCTCTTGCTACGCCACGTTATTTCAGGACTGGAAGAATATGAGAGGGAATTTATTAACATCACAAACAACCTTGCCCTGGAACAGAAATCGAAATCCCTCCCAGTCATCCAACTCTAGAATTAACAGTTCAAAGCGAGAGCGATTAGTTAACCACTAGTCATGAACCAACCTTATCTTTCTATCCTTACTCTTAAAAAAATAGAGGTTGAGAAATTGACTAACAATCAGTTGAGATCCCTCAATTAGAAAGACATATATTCCACATTGAGAACTGACATGAATCATAAAAAATGCTTGACAAGAATTGAGTTCCCGCACCTTTTGTTTTCAAAATAAAGCACTGGTTTTGATAATTAAAATTGTGATGGTTATTTTCGTATTGATTTAAGCAAAAACGATCAGCTGACCAATGCGATTGCTATAATTAGCATAATTAATAAGCATTCGATAAGCATTCAAAAGAAAGGTTACATAATGTAATAAAAAATTCAGATAAGACAAAAATCAATAATTTGTAATAAACTAACACGGTTCAATGAAAATATTTATTTGTTACTAGGTACATCAAATTGGAACGGTGCATCTTCATCCGACTTGCATTCTTAAGCACGGCCGTGTAAAAGTGGTCACACCTTATTTTCCACGGTTTGATTTTATTTTTCACTATACCTTCTCTCGTATTATCTTCTAGTGTAGTTTATCTTAACAAAAGCTTTTTTAAGACAACTGTTTATTATCCAGCTATTCAACCTTTTCTTTTTTTAAAAGTGAGTTTGGATAGAGAAGAAGAACAAGGCAGGACTAGTGATTAAGTAATTGCTCTTGCTATACTCCGTTTTATTTATAAGATTGTAGTAAAAGTATTATTATGATCACTCTATTCAAATAATATTTACAGAGTAGGTAGACATTATCAATAAAATAGATTTATAATATATCTTATTTAGTTTTTTTAATATATACAATAAAAAAAATACTGTAGACATGGATACACAGTTTCTCGCTTGAAAGTTAACTATCGAAAAACAAAATGAATACAAATTGTTTTTTTTAGGTTTTGACAAGACAATATTGTTACTCGTCTCTTTTTTTAGCCACGTCCCTTTCTAATGTTAATTATATGCGCTCCTAATGGAGCTTATCACAACAGAAGTATTGTTACTTAATTACTCTCCTCTCTCTTTTTCGAACACTTTTGAGATGATAAAGCTAGGACATGACTTGTAGTTTGATTGTTGCTCCCGTTACATTCTTAAGATCGAATGGTTGGCAGGGATAACTCAAACATTTCGAACACAAATCCATAAATTGATTCAATAATAATTTATAAAAATTGCCGAGCTGGTATTCAAACAAATAAACGCTGTAAACAAAGCCGATGACGTGAACATCGCGGCTGAAAACTTAAAAGACGAGCAAAAAAGCATTGTAAAAATCAAAAATTAAATGTGTAAAGTGATGAATAATAAAGTAAAAAACAATTTAAAACAATGTTGTTTTACATTATAAAACAAAATTAATTAAATTTAGCCACGTAGTCATTTTATTAGAAAAACTTTTTTGAAAATTGTTTTTCAACACTTTGTGTGCTAGGTGACTATTTTTAAATATTCTAATATCACGATCTGTTTTACATTGTTATTCAAAATATTGGAACTTTTCCTGTTCCATATTATATAGCAATATGGGCACTGTACACCGTTATTTGAGCAGCTTTTAGATTGAACTTAGTTCTGATAACCTCTGCAGATAAGTTCGATGAATTTCTCAATAACGCATAATGGTCCGAGATTACTTTTGTGCACAAACAAAATAGCTGTCATATGATAACGGGGCGGTATAAAAGTGGTCGGAGAAAAAATGAATTAATTAATTCGCTATACAGCAACCGTTGGAAGTAAGCAGAAGCTTTTTTCTTCCATAGTTCAGATTACTGATATTGTGAGAGATGGATCTTAAAGGAAAGTGTGCTTTGGTGACTGGAGGAGCAACTGGCATCGGCCTCTGCTACGTCAGGCACTTGCTCAAGAATGCTGTCCAGGTGAATAGTTTTCCTTAGACCTTACCTTTTTATTATGTAGTACTTATGTTCCAGTAATAGTGCAAGAATTTGTTCCCCTTATATCGGCTTCAATAATTCAAAAATCGCGTACAAATTAAAAAAAAAAAATTGAAAGCGTTGGATTGGTTCTTATAACTCGTGCATAAAAAAATAACTTTTTAAATGTTTATTCTCATCGAGTTTTGTTATTCTCACTATTTTAGGTAACATTTTTGTTTATTTATGAATAAATTTGATGAATTATATAATTCTAGAGATATGTGATACTTTTTTTACCTTAAAATAATGAATTTATATTATTTTCGATTGATTCGGAGGTAACTTTGTGAAAGTTCATTTTAATATAAAATTAATACATAATAATAAATTTAAAATAGCTTTGATTATTCCACGTATTATGTTACTAATAGTGACACGTATTTCGCCTCTTTCAGAGGCATCTTCAGACTATCTTACTATCACAAAGGTTGTTTAAGTAATAAAGTATTTTAAAATTCTAACATGATATATTATAAAAATGGGAAGCAAGAAATGGAGGATAGAAACAGACAACAGTAATGATATAATTAATGACGTTTACATAAAAAAAATATTAACTAATGAGTTGAAAATAAATTTAGCAGTGACGAGAAACCTCTTCTATTTAGGATATTATTTAATAATACTTTTTTACTGTTGACACTTTTATTTATTTCTGCCTAAAATTTTAATATTATAAACATATTTTTTTAACAAAATTTTATTCATAGTATGAGTATTTCAAATCACAATGACTTAACATACCGTAACAAAGTTGTATTGCTATAAATAAGTGTTTATCAAAGGCTATTCGATGCCATAAGCAGCAGAAACATTTTACAGCATGTGTCTATTCCACATTGTATAGTATAAATTGCGATTTCAACCTAAAAAATCTCTTTTGATTAACGATGTTATTGATAATCGAAAAAATCTTCACAATAAAAAAAACTGAATATAAGTTTAAGATGGTATATTTAGAATTATTAAAAATATTTGTCTTACTGTTGAATCTCACAGTCAAATCTTCTTGAAAAAATTGTTATTTTGTAAGCATTACTCATGTTTCAAATATATATAAATACGAGAATAAATAGTTTCTTGAATACATACTATGTCGTAATAAATATATAAAAAAAATATGACGTTTCAGAACGTCATCGGTACAATAATTTTTAACACTTTAGAAATAACTTTAATTTATCTATTTATAATAATAATTTTATTTGCTCCTCAATTTTAAATGAAAACAATATTGACAATGCCATTTTTTTAAACCTCCAAGCTTTTTCACATTATTATTACTATTTATCATTGCTCACATTGCCTATGGTCTTCCAGAATCGACATTTTAAACGGTTTTTTTTAAATATATATTAAGTATATAAAATCCCTATAAAAATCTACATTACATTGGGTTTCACTTTTTTCGATACGAATTTTTTTGTTATCAAAAGCAATAATGATAGCAAATAATTGTTGACAGTTTTAAAATTTGTAAACGTTACAAAATTATGTAATAATAATTAGATATTTTATTACATAATATTTGCATACAATACTGTTATCATAATTATAAAAAAAATATATTCGCTAATGAATTTAAACAGAATTGTTTTTTTACCACACCTAATCAATTTAAATATTGTTTTTATAAACATTACTTTTTTATCTAAAAAAATACAAGTCTACAAATATTTGGCGGCTTACGATATCAGCCAAGCCCCCCAATTTGGTAAACAAAAATCTTAGAATCCATTTCTTCTCAGGTTGTGGAGAAAATAAGTAACAATAATAAATTCATGATAGCCTAAAGAAATAAATTATTTTAATTTTTAAAATTATGTTATTTATAAGCTGGTACTCTTGCACTGTAAGAAGCATTATAAAATGAACTAGTCACTAGAAAAGGATTAGTTGTAAGCTAATCTCACTCGCTACGCCCCGTAATTTAAGAAATATAAAGGTGGAAGGGAATTTTTAGACATCACAAACATCTATGCCTTCGAACACAAACCAATAAATCAATTAAAAAATGTTGTTCGTACTGGGATTCGAACCCGTGAGATCCACCACGGAATCCAACAACGTTGACCACTGTGCTACGGCCCGGCTAATTTTGATTTTTTGGATTTATTCTAGAAATGCGCTATTCTTGACATGAATGCCACGATGGGCGACGATAGCTGCAAGAAGCTCAACACTGAATATGGCAAAGATCGTGTCATGTTCATCAAGTGTGACGTCACCAAGATGACTGAGTTCGAGAACGCGTTCATGACTGTCATGAGCAGCTACAAGAACGTCGACATCCTTATCAATAATGCCGGTATGATGAACGACGGTGAATGGGAGAAGGAAATCTTGCTTAATGTGGTAAGGAAAATATTTATATTCATAATACTTAATAGCTATGTTCATAGTTATACGTTTTCTCAAGTCTCTATTTTTAGAGAGTGTGAATTATGTTAGGCTAAGTACTCAATTGAATTGACTAAAATAGAACATATTATGTACTCCTCTTTTCATTAAATTTTAATTACGCCCCGTTTTCAAAATCATCGACACTCACTTGTTCTTAGATCTTATACGAATAACATAGGGTTTTTTTTAAACAGTAATTTTAACTGAAAAAAATACTCAGAAGTCAAACTTCAAATAGTTTATAAAGGAAATATACTGACAAACATTATCTCTTCCAGAATTCCGTAGTCATGGGTACCATGTTAGGAATGAAGTACATGGGTAAAGATAACGGAGCACGTGGAGGTACCATCGTGAACATTGCTTCCATCTTGGGTCTTAGCCCTTTAGCTGGATGCCCAGTTTACTGTGGAACTAAACACGCTGTCGTTGGACTAACCAGGTCATGGGCGGTAAGAACGAAGATTTTATTTGATGGATTAATTACGAAAGTATGATAATTAATTGAATTGCATAATTTTAATCGCGAAACAATATAAATTGTCTATTGTTACATTAATGCATGTATTTAAACATATCATGGACGGTATGTTTGAAGCATTGTTATAAAATGGTTTATTACTACGTAAGTGTGCCAGATGATTATTTGCTTTAAAGAATGTATGTATATTCTGAGACAATTTAAGTTAAATACTTTGGTACATTAATGTTTAAAACATAGGTAAGATCGAAGCATTGTATTTGAACGACTGACTATGACAAATAATGTATATCATGAGCTGATATAAATTACATGTTTTGGTAGATTAATGTATCGAACTTTCTTTTATTAAAGATGCCTTACTACTACGAGAAATGCGGAATCCGCATGATGGTTATGTGCCCAGGAGTCACTGACACGGATCTCATCAGCGGAGCTGGAAAGAGGCAAATGGGATCTGAAATGAGCAAAGAGTGCCACAGAGAACTTAGCGCTCTTCCAAAACAAGAGTAAGTTACAAATAATAATTTGTCGTTTCAACCATATAAAAACAAGTCCGTACTTAAACCAACATTTTATCCAAATTCCTTACACAACATTTCAAAGAGTTTTCACCTAAAAAAAAACATTAGAGCTAATGGTTGCCAATACGATAGATATTTTGTTATTTTAAATCACTTGAGATCAACTCATCGTGAAAAACCTTGTTGAAGATATCTAATGATAACATTGAAAATAAAACATTTTTCACAGTCGGGACTTTTACCGTTCACCGCTGGACGTCAGATATTAACAAAAAAAGTCGCGGAAAATGGCGGGTTTGTCACGAGAACTGATTGATGAAATTAAGAGTCACTTATAAAAATACAAGTAAAACCATACAAAACGTATCAATTTAATATTTATTTAAAGAGAAATTTCATTTTTTTATTGTATATTTTAGTTAATTCAGGTAATAAGGTTAAAACACAAAACACTATCGTAAGAACTAATCGTTAATATTTGCAATAGAAGTTAAAGATTTTTTCGTACACCTTCCTACGATGTTAATCACTTTTACGGTGGAGCATAATTTTTCATAAATTACTATCAATAATTATTGTTAAAGCGACATTATATTTTTTCAATTAAAGGGTAATTATTTTTAATATTTTAAATGAGACAGGATAATTGTCATTCAAAATACGACTGAAACTAGTCCTTAGCTTAATTTTTAAATATTTACAAAAAGTCGTATTGTATCGTTACAAGTGTCAATATCAATATAATATTATTGTGTATTGGAATCAAGATATTTTTAATGAAGGAACACTAAAGTATAGTTAATAAACTTAATGTAATGTAATTAATAATAAATATCAGTTTAATTTATCTTAATTAAAGTTTTAAAAACCCCAGAATGCTTATTGTTCTTTGACACACTAGAGTCATATTTAATAAGTGTAATATTATAACTGTAATTCTAATTAGGATGTCAGAGTGAATAACATGATGTATTGTGTATGTCTTTGGAGCCTGTAAATATAGCTGAGAAAAATTTAAGTTTAATCATAGTTCTGACGATGGCGAAATCCGAAATAGCTATCAATTAATAAATATAAAAACTGAAGAACTAAATACGTTGCTATTTTTACCCTATCATAATGGAGTTCTACCAAGTAAATACCAAGTCAATAAATATAATAATTTCACACATTTATACTGATAGTGACTATATAACAAACCTCAGTCTACGCCTAATATATAAGAGTTAAAATGTTACTGATTGTAAGTTTGATAAAAAGTTATTTATAAAGAAATTAACTACAATGAACGAAATTCTCAATCAAATATGTTTGACTATTTTTGTGAATTTTAAATTTTTTCCTCTTATTTACAAAATAATGAATAATTATAATAAATATGTTAAAAACTATCTACTCATGATTCAAACGGTTTAATTATGTTAATTAAACATAATCCAAACAAATTATATTACGTTCAGCGTGCATTATAATAATAAATTATAACTCAAATATAATCATCGTTGATTAAAGAAATTTCCACTGTGCTGTTTCAAAACATTGCAGAGAAGTGATGGAAAATTCGCGTGCAGAAAATCAGCCACGTGCTAACGTGCCAAATAATAATAATAGAGTGGATTTTCCCAAAAAAGTTCAAACCTTTACATTGATTTTACGAGAAAATATTTTTTTTATAGCGTAGGTGAAATTTCATTTTGATTCATCATTCTTGGCGATAAAGTAAATTTGACGTTAATATACAACGTTAACAATATTGTTGGACAGATTGACTGAAAGCCTTTTCTAATGACCTTATTATGATTAGAAAAGGTTAAAAAATATAATGAAACGCATTTTTACATACTATATTGTAACTATACAAAGTTATGATTATAAATGATTAAATGATTATAAATGATAAATGAATGATACCAAGACACGGTTAGAAATAATATTGAATCGATTTCTTAATCTAGACTCGTGATTGATGATTGTGTTTTAACTTTATTTTATAAAAATTAACCTTTTATGATTATGATGTATTTTTTATCGACGGATCTTATAGGAAACATCGATTTTGATTTATTTGATCGGTATTGCGATCTCAGTAGGGCGCACTTTTTGATTTTTGTCAAATATTGCAATCCTGAATAGGATGGGATCAAAAAAGCGCTGACTATTCGACGACGACAACGAGAAAATCTGTAAATCTTAAACTGTAGACAACCCTATTGTATTTTCAAAAAAAAAACATAATATCGGAAACTATGAAAAGTAAATATTCAATACACAATATTATTGCATTTATAATAATAATTGATATAATAATAATATTACGAATGTTGAGGATTTTTGGAGCAGTGAAGAAGAAAACTTTTTCATCTGCAATATTTTCAAATAATAACAATGTGTATTAACTCAATGGATATTATCAGATTTTTAAATAAATATTTGGGTAAGTTCCGCTGATAAAAATAATTGCCATAAAAAGAAAACCATGTTCTCAATAAATGGGTAAAAATTAAAGTGTTTCCAAATATTGTGTTTCAAATTTGAATTTTTTTACAAAGCTAAAAAAAAACGCAAGCAAACCAATATCACAATCTTAAATAATAATATGAAAAAAAAAAAAAATAACAAAAATAATTTCATAAAACAACATTCTGAAAAAAATAGAACAGGCGCTATTAATAGAAAAATAATGATAGTATCTATAAAAAATATTATACAGTATATTTGACATTTATGGGCGCTTAAACGAGAGTTATATTACGCTAAGAAAAAATCGTCTACAATAAACACGCGATTTATATTAATTATAGGTACGACGCATTCAACATAATCAAAATAATTATATTATAATCAATACGCATTGAAATAGTTTATACCACTGTGTGAAAGCATCCCTTAAGAATTATAAGAGAACGAATTGAATATTTCGCAAGCGAGTTTGTAATCTGTGAGAAAACTTTGCCGTAGGGCGTAGACCATAAGCTTTGTGACATAGATGTCGTTTACTTCTGTTCAATAATGCTTCAAAATGTACACAGTCAAACAATATCGTCTATGATAAGTATTTTTTGTAATTATAAAAAAATAAATATTGCCAACCCAACAATGAAAAATATATCTTTCAAATAAATCTTCCATTCGACGATGTGACAAATGACGTACCATATAAAACATAAAAAAAACTGTTTCGGGATGACAATATTTCTTTAAACTCGATTTTACTAAATTTCACAAAAATGGATTATTCAATTAAAATAGTAAAAAAACTTATACATTACTCACCAAACGTCTACTGATCTATTACTTAGTAATATAATTTTAAAGAAATTGAATAAATTAGAAAATCCTCTTGTGAATAATGGAGGTCATATAGTTTATAATGGGTTGAATAGAAGATTCAAATTTAATGTTCTTTTTTAGTCTTTTCAATTAATATTTAAGTGAAACTTCAGTGTTTTTCAGCTTGATCTACTCGTAAACTATATCAGAGTCAAAACTGCACAACAAAAATATTTTCAAAATAAACCAGAATATAGTATTTTCAACGCATTCGTTAGATTTATACTGACTATTCAACTACAATATATGTTTCATGCCATTTTTTTTTGTAACAACGGCAGTTTTGAAACCAAAATATTAAAGTTTTTTAATACATATACTAATATTAAAAATTACCTTTCAAATGTTACAAATTTTGCTTTTCAAAAACGAAAAGCCCCAACACTATATAATTGCTATTTTATTTTAAGTGAAGCCTTTAAGCTCAAGTCTACTAGCTCAATACTTTGTCATTCAAGTACAAGGTATTTATAGACTTCATATGATATTAGAATCAATAATTAGAAAAAAATATTTCAATATCGAATTCTTTTTCAGCCCTGAAAATGTCGCCATGGGAATGATGAACATGCTGACTCGTGGAGACAACGGCTCCGTCTGGGTTTCCGAAGGTGGTCAACCAATCTACGAAGTCATGATTCCCGAGAGGATGAACATGCGCAAGATGTGTTAGAAGCCGACAATCCATAATGCGAATTATTCACTATATTATTACATATGAAATAAAACCATCTTTTTTTTTCGATTTCCAACGTTAATTTTGTCCAAAGTGTTTGTTCTTATCCCATTGCAAAGAAAATAAATTGTACCAAACATCAGTTCAGATTCATAAATGTGTTTTATTCTAATATATGTACATATACACCCTATCCTTTTTACGCGATTCATTGATTTCAGAAATTGATGCGTATAAAAAAACGGGAAAAAACCTTTACTTTGATAGATTGATTTCAAAATTAAAATATTGCATAAAAAATTATGGAAAATTAAAATTTTGCTCTTGAAATTTGCGCAAGAAGAGAAAGGATAATAGCAAAGGACTCTGTCAAAAGATCAATTCACAAAACAAAGCCGTGTCAATAAGAAAATGACGGTGTTGAAAAACCCGAAATATTTATTTTTAATTAAAAAAACATTTTATAAGGATTTCAATAATAATAAAAAATATTTATTAAAAATGCTTAAATTACAGAGAAAAAATTTAAAACACTAAATCAAGACAATAATTATAAAAAAAAATCAGTGTTGTAATAAAATCGACTGCAATATTAAAAAAATATATATTTAAAATTGAACAAAACACTCAATTATCTGAAAGAAATATCATCGCTTGTAATATTACTATTATCGGATATTCACTCAAGTCCTAATACATGCAAGTAATTTCATTTGTTGAATGAACGAATGAACGAAGGAACATAATACAAAAGTTATATTATGTTAATTATTGTATGCAAGAAGGATAATAATATGCACTTAAATTATTTCATTTTGTTCAACATTGGGACTTTGAACAGGGCTTATTAATAACTTAAAAGTGAAATGAAACTATTTATGGAATATTTTAATGGACAATGAATATTAAATACTTAAATTCGTTACTACTGGCTTGTTCATTCGAGTTGTATCACTGTGTAGTTAAATTTGCACGTATACACCAATATGAAAAACCAGTATGAATTATTTTTCAAAAGATTACTTTTTCATTCATGAAGGCAGTATTTTTTTTCATGAATAAATTTCAAAGTGTATTTAAAAGTTCATTTTGCCCAAATAAGTATACAAATGTACTGCTTCCATCAAGTATTTTGCACGTAAAAAAGTCTTGGATGGGAAAAGCAAACAAATATAAGCTATGCCACAATACGAACATTTTATTTTCACTGCCTTGCATTATAATATAATGATATTTATTTTGCTTGCATTATAATGATATTTAAGTATATATATTAGTTAGGATTATTTGTATACTAGATGTATTTTTTTGGTCCATGGAGCTGTTGTCAACGTAGTTGGCTTCTATGACGGATCTCACGGATTCGAATCCCAGTATCAAGATTTTTTTTCAATTTATCGATCTCCGTTCGAAGGTATGGATGTTCGTGATGTCGAGAAATTCTCCCCCCCCTCATTTCAGTCCTAAAATAACGAGACTTAGAGAGAGTGATTAGCCAACCACTAGTTCTGTCCTAGACCCATCTTTTATATCTTTACTCTCTTCGAAAAAAAAGTATGGTTGAACAACTGAGTAACAATCGGTTCTGTTAAGATACCCCTATTAGGAGGCCATATGGTCCAAATTAGGAGCGAACATGAATAATAATATATTTTTTTTATCGAAAATACAACGTTCGTTTCCGCGATAGATTCATATAATTTAGCCCAGGGGTAGGCAAACTGTAACTCGCGAGAGGTTCTTCAGTCATGATCTCTTGAACTTATCACGTTTTTTATAATCTTAAAAATAATTTATCTATATATTGCATATTTATGACTCTCTGATACCTTTGCTATCCTGTTTTCATAACTATTTGGCTCTTTTCACTTGAAAGTTTGCCGAACCCTGATTTAGCCAATACAAAAAACATGATTTAGAAGAATCTACTTCGAACTGATAAACGATTCGTTTTGTTCGTTTGTCGTCTGTTGCCGAAAAAGAGTCAGAATATGAATTAAAATTATTCAAGACTCCGCACCACATTAAGTAACTGTCTGGTTTTTTTTAGCTAAGGACGAAAAATCAGAAAATTCTCGGGAAAGTCGAGACCTCATTCTAACGTTCATATAGGCTGGGTTCAAGTCGCCACAAGGTTTCTTCAATTTTTGAAATTCTAATTGGACATGAATATCAGCAATATTTGTATTATAAATTACTAGCTGTAAGCCCGTTGACCTCAACGGGGGGGTTTTTGTTGCATTTTTAAGTAGTCAGAAAATTTACTGGCATGAAAAATAAATTACAAACCTATTTATTGAATAAGCCAGTTATTAAATTCTAAAAGTAAAAGAAATATATCTCGGGGCATATATCGACAGCCCTGCCCTGCAGTATTTAAATTGTAGATAATATAATTTTAAGAATAATTGAAATGTTTAAGTTTGCTAACAAACATATTTCGTAGAAGAAGAAACATACCTCGGGATATATGTACATATATCGACAGGTATTTCAATTGTAAATTATTTAATTTTTGAAATAATGTTTAAGTTTGCTAACTATCATTTTTCGTAGTAGCAGAAATAGACCTCGTAATTTATTTAATTTTTGAATAATGTTTAAGTTTGCTAACAATCATTTTTCGTAGAAGCAGAAATATACCTCGTAAATTACTTAATTTTTGGAGGGTGAGGTTGGTGAGGTGAGGCTGGGGAGAGGAAATCAAGGACAATCAGACAATCATACGGACGGACATTATCGACTATTAATATATAGATTAGCTGTAATAAACATATAACATTTTTTTTTTGGTAGTTACTGTACAATTTGAAATATTTCAGAATCAATAAATAAAAAGTTATAACCGTCTCAGTTATATAATATTTTACTCAACATTATATAATATTTTTTCTCTCCATAATTTTGCATATATTTTTTTAATGAATATTTAAAATGCAATTTTATTAATGTATTCATTTTCACTCTACTGGTCATTGTTCTGAATGAAACGTAAATGTGACTGTAAAGGTTCAGTACTTATGTACGCTGCTTACGTTTTTTTTATGTCACGGGTCACCTCGTGACCTGACGTGTGTCTTTATTATTTGTTTTTTGTGTCTAAATATAACGGACATCAATCATAGCAAAACTGGACAAGTGTATATTTCATGTTTCAAATATTTACATGAAATATGCATTTCTTTCACCAAAAAATCAATGGTATAAACATTGAAAATTGATAACTTTGAAATCCCATAGTTTGCGTTACTAGATTAGGCGTGTGTCGATTATAAATTAAAAAAAAACAATAAAAATCAATGTTTTCGTATAATTAAATATAAAAAATGCATAAGATAGTAAGTGTGAAGATGTCAGAGAAGTAACAGTCATTATATTTAATTATGTATTGAAAATAAATTTATATAGAATTGCAATCCTCTCCGCTCCCAATGTGCAGCATATGGCCTCCTATATGAGGTATCTCAATATTAGTTTTTATACGAAAACTGTTTGATTCAATTTCTATTTTTCAAAGAGAGTAATAGGGATAGAAGAATAAGGCTAGGAAAAGACTAGTGGTTAACTAATCGCTCTCGCTAGCTAGGAGGAAATTTTAAGACAACACAAACACTCATCGATCAGAAATCGATATACCAATCGAGAAATTGCTTTTCGTACTGGAAATTGCTTTTTCGTACTGCATTCGAACCCGAGAAATCCGGCACGGAAACCCATAACGCTTACCGCTGCGCCATAGGACCCGCAATAAATCCAGACATAAAAACATGGAAAAGTATAGAGTTACATAAAACGAAAATAATTAAAATGCTCTTTGTGATGCTCTCGCTAGCTTAGTTATCATTTATAATTGAGAATGAAGGATTTTATTCCTGTAAATTCAAAACGAACTAGAAGTAAAAAGAATCATGGCAACGTATTCTCGTGTAAGATTGTAGATTTGCTGGCATGTCAGTTGAACATTATGTTTCAATAAAGAATACGGCTTACATTAGAATAAAAGAAAGGCAACATTGCATACGAAATTATGTGAACATGTATACGAATTTTTCTGATTACCGTATGATTTGTTTTTATTTTAAAAATGCATTACCTTGCAAAAAGCTACTCTTTAAAGTGTTTTTTTTTAATAATTTGAATTTTTCTGTATATGTATTGTAATTGGACCAAAATTATATTAATAGTTGTAGTCAGCTTATTAAAATTATTTATTTAAGATAATAATAACTATTTTATAAGATATTTCGTCTCGTTTTAAAGTCATGTCAAAATAATACATATTTTTAATTAAATAATAATAAAAAAAAAATATATTAATTCTAATATTTGAAATCGAGTTTTCAAGTTGAAAAAACCGGCATTTGAATGTCATGAATTTGCTTAAAATCCAACAAGCCTTAATAGTGATACTGTTATTTTTATTGTGAACAATTTGTATTGTGTCATTTGGTTACAATTTTACTGCCGCTGTACTATAGACGAAAAGTAAAAAAAAAAACGATGGTTATAAAAAGTTTGTATACTTTTTTGAATATTATACTGCTGTTTAATGGGAAAGAAAAAATAAAAAGCTGTTTTGTATACATTTTTCTTCAGCATTGCGAATAAGTGAACGTATGTAGATCCGATGTCAAATGTTAATTGCAAAGAATTTTTTATTACAACGAACTACCGGTGAATTTTAATATAAAGCGACTCAAAGGTACGCTGCTTTATTTAGTTCGGTTTTTACTCAAATAGAGTCAGTTGTGTTGGTTGACATTAAGTTGTAAATTTGTCATAATGTCTTTATTTAATGAAGATAGTCCGACAGAATTTAGCGGACAATTTGCATTAGTAACCGGGGGAGCTACAGGGATCGGTTTGCATTGTGTTAAGGAGCTTTTGAAATATGGTATCGAGGTAAAAGTTTAATTAATATTGTCACATAAGAACTGTATTGAAACATTAAAAAAATCTACTATTCAGATACTATGTGAATACTACAGAGCTTTATACGTGTTTTATAAAGTAAATTATATTTCACCGTTGCCTCGTAACCGTAAGTTAATAATTTAAAGGCGGACTCTTAAATTTCAAATCATCTAATAAAATAATCTTATAGCGTAAATTTTAATCCATCACCCATCTGTTTACATCTTTATAGTAAAGGTTCTAAGCTTAATGCACTGGGACAACTAAAAATGAATATACATATTCAAGCCAATGAAATCTTTGATGACCAAACAAATATCAGTCGATCATCGTTACTGAAACCCTTACAAAATGTTAATGTATTTAATTATAAAAAAATAACTTAAATTTAAACTATCTTGTTCTGAATTTGAATTGTTCAAATTTAATATTGAAATTTTACCAAGCACCCTCAGTCGAAATCTTAAATTATAACTTGTTTTGATTAATACAGTAATTATTATCGTTCCAATAAATACTAAAGTCAATAAATGAAAAGTCATACAATACTAAATATCTAAAATAATATTTGTAGGACTAAAATAATTTATTATTTTTTCGCTTTATTGCATATCTGTTCATGGGAGGTAAACTGTACTAATATCACCTGATTATGTTGACAGAAACTTGATAGTTTTCAAACGTGTGCTACAATAACATGCCATATTTACTTCAATGAAAATAATACACATTGTTGGGTTATGCTATTTGCTGTCAAAATAATAAACAATACATCAAAGCACAATTTTAAGTTGATCCAGTACACGTGCATGAGACCATTGAAGCAATTATCATTTCGAGTGACCGGGTGCACAATATCCTACTCGAACCCCGTAAATGTCAATCCGTGAAAAACAATTAGAGGATGAAACTTGAAGAACAAATAGTTTTGTAAAAAAACTGCGTTTCAATAGTTTTTTTTGAGAAATAAGTACTAAAAGCATGCTGCGAATAATAATTATTTACGTTTTAAAAGCTTTTCGTCGTAATACGAGATAGACACTTAAAATAACTAAAAACGTATATGTATGTATGCACATATTTATCAAAACAAAAATGGGATACACTGTCGCCTATATAAGAATAAAAAAATACAATAACATTATTCATTCCAAAGATGTCTCTCTCTGCAATGGAAGTGATTTTTTTGCCAGCAAAAAACATCAGTAAACACGTTTATTGTGAATTAGCGACACTATGTTAAATGAACACATATGTATATGTTTCTATCTTAAATTTAATTTGTATCGTAAACAGTGTGAATTAATTATTTTTTTATGTATGTATCTTGTGTAACTTAAGAAAATATATACATATATAAATTCGTTTTATTTTTTAGAATTTCGTAATATGGGTTGATTTAAATAATCTTACTTATCTACCATTTTCGTAAGGGCACTTTATATTTTTTTGTAAGCTAGTCTTCGGAACATATCTCTCTTGCAAAAAGGGATCGGATGTACAATACATAAAGATATTTTAATAATCAAATATTTTCGACAATTTAAGCAGTAATGTATTGATTTTCAGAAAGTTGCAGTTGTTGATAAGTTTGTCGCTCAAGATGCGTGTAGAAGACTGGTTACGGAGTACGGGAACGATCGTCTCATGTTTGTCAGGTGTGATGTGTCAATACCAAATGAGCTTGAGAACGCCTTCAAAGCTGTTACCCAGCAATTCCAAAGTTTAAACATTTTGATTAACAATGCGGGAATACTCAACGACTCAGAATGGGAAAAAGAGATACTAGTTAATTTGGTAAGACGAATATCATTGTTTATTATTTCTCTACGTTGCTCAATCTCTCTTTTTGGAAAAGAGTAGGTAGGTATATGAAGATAAAACTAATGTAGGACTAGTGGTTGGTTAATCACTCTCGTTTTGTCTTGTTTTTTAGATTGAATTGGTGGAAAATAGTTTAGACATAAAAAATCGATTAAGAAACCGATACTTTTTGAGGCTAGTAAATGACTTTGAAAATGAGAAACCTGCGAGTCGATAAGGAAATCGAGGACTCCAATCTAGGGAAAATAAAACACCTGCATAAACGGCATTGCCAAATTTAAAATATGTTTTATTTAAATAACAAAAAAAGTTCGATCAATTAATGCTGCATCAATCTGAATTTATATTCTTCAGAAAATCATAATTGAAATGTTTTCTGTTTGTTTAGAATCAAATTTATTATATTTAATAGTTGAATCGTAACAGGTTTTTGTTTGAAAATAAAATGAAATAATATTGAGACTGACAATATTTCAGAATGGCACTGTCCGAGGGACCATATTAGGAATGAAATATATGAGCAAATATGAAGGAGGAGCAGGTGGAACCATTCTCAACGTGTCAGCTACCTCAGGGCTTACGCCATCAGCTGGCTCTCCAATCTACACAGCAACATCACACGCGATAATAGGATTGACACGTTCATATTCAGTAAGCTTATGTTTATTTAAATATATGTATTTGCCTTGATTAATCTGCTACGTCCGAGTGTTGACAAATGGCCACTAGAGTATCTAATCCCGGGATCCCGTCCAATTCCATGATTCCAAAATCTCGGAATTGCGACAGTACGAAAATGAAATACAAAAGACCGAAAAATAGAAAGCTCTCGCGCCGTTCATTTGGGGAAATCAGAAAATTTATGGGTTTTTGAAATTGACATGAAATTGTTTGAATTCAAAATCGCCGACCAAAAGTCCCGAATCTCAATTTATACACGATTTGTACACTCCTGGGATCCCGGGATCACAAAAAGGTCCGGGATTGGATACCCTATCTACTATTTTAATAATAGTTTACGTACAATTGATTGATGTAAAATCATTAACTTTCAATAACTTATTAAAAGAAGTTTTTTCATGAATGCACTTATTATTTTATCTGTTGACAGTTTGCTTGTTTGCTGAGAATATTATCATGTAGAACACATTCAAGGAGTGTGTTTTAATTTTTTATATTCAAATCCATTCCTCGAATTGAAAGATGTCATAATAAATATATATATATATACATATTTATGACCACTTAAATAATGTTGCTTTAACAGATCACTGTCACATGTTTACTTTATAAATAAAATCCATTTAAAAATAAATATAAATTATAAAATAAGAGCATATAAGAATAAAGATTAATAATTACTCTGGTATTGATACAATTCTTAAGCTACTTATCTGTTTAGATGCCTTACCATAATCTGAAGTCAGGTGTGCGGATGATGACACTATGTCCTGGAATCACGTATACAAAAATAATGTCTGGTGCAAGTAAGAAGATGCTTGACGAGGATATGGGGAAGGAGTGGCTTAAAGAAATTTCGATGACCTCCACTCAAAAGTAAGATGAATATTATCATATTAATTTTCCGATAATAATATAATGTTTTTACTTTGAAAGTAATGCAATTCAATATTTTTAATTATAACTGATGTTTCAGGTAACAAATAAACCATACTAACGTTTAAAGAAAGCGATGTTTTTTCTTTTTGAAACTAGTTAATAACATTGAATAAAAATAAAATTTCTATGCTTATCATTACCATATTTCGTATTCTTATAGGTTGATACAATTTTTTTTATAGAATGCTAGATATTTTTTTCTCCTCTGAATTGATTGAATAATATCTACATTCAAACAATTTTATTGTAAAAATGAATTTTCTTTCCTACTTTTTATTCAGTTTTGGCTTGGTCAGCGAATTTATATATTGTTTTAATGTCTCTTGATAACGTAATTTTACGATATTATTTACTTTAAGAATTTTATTACAGGATACCACTAAAGATATATAAAAACAGATACAGTTTTTTAAATTCAATTCATTGCCTAATTAAGCCACAGACAGAATAAGTGAGCATTGACGTTGGAAGATTACAGTCGGATGAAGACATCATATTCTTTTCGTTGTTTAGATCCATCGTTTTTTGCAGTTATGTATATCAACATTAAAGCTAGTTTTTATTAATATAAATAAATACTAATTTAGGGTATGAATTTATCTTGTACACTCTGCATTAAATATAAAATAGGCGTTATATATTTAGAATTAAGATAAAAAATGTATATGTATAATTTCAGGCCAGAAAATGTCGGACAAGGAGCAAGGCATATGCTGATTAATGGAAAGAATGGTTCAGTTTGGGTCAGTGACGGTGGCAAAACTGTTTTCGAAGTTTCCATACCCACCCTAAACGACATGCAGAGAGTACAATCGTCAAAGTAGTTGGATTAACAAAACATAGCACATAGATATTTCGGTTGCAATAAAATATGTGACGCGTTCATTTCAATATTGTTTGTGAAAGCATTTTATAACAAAATAATGTTTGAGATATCGCCATATTAAAATGTTATGCTTGTAGCTTCACGGCAAACTACAACTTAGCAAAAAAGCGTAGTACTTGAAACCAAATACTTAACTTACTAGTAATTAGTTTTTATATAAAATAATATTTCAAAAATATATGTCACAGGGAGTGAAATTCAGTAACTCACTTTTTTCAATATAACGAGGAAGTCATATTTTACTGGCGGTATTCAACATTAAATATGTTTGGTGTTTGAATTGATTGTAGGATTTAAAAGCACTAAATGGTTTTTATTTAATTAATTCACAGTTTTTGCACCACAACCTTTTTATTTCGATAATATATTTTTTAACAGTAGCAAAATTGATCACGAAATGAATACTATTTCAGTATTTTAGACCTGTATTAAGGATATTAAAACATTACAAATTAACATTTTCATATTTTAAATGCAATGTGAAATTTATGTATATTTTAAATACCGCATTTGTATTAAATTGAATAAAAAAAAACATTGTGATTTTAAAAATATATTTAATGCAATCACGCAGAGTACTTAATAATGCTCTGAATTACATTTAAGAGTTTTAATAAAACGTTTTTATTCTGTGTTATCAATGTTTTAAATTTATTATTATATCATAGATTTATAGAAAATGCTGTATATTTCATCGTAAAATTTATTTATTTAAGTTTTGAAAGGTTATAGGAAAAAATATTTAAATTAGAATCAATTCTCGCATATTAATAAATTGGCAGAATGCTATATATATTATTTAAAGCGAGTGTAAATGCCCCATATTTGCAAGATATATGTACAATATGCGTTGAATTTCTTTCTAATATACTTTGTTCATTTTTTACACTTACTATTTTTAATATTTTAACTAATGCAGTTCACTAAAAAGAATAAATACTATATTTATACACGAATTATTGGTTCAAACACGATTTTCAGAAACAAATAACACAGAAGCGGATAAGGAATTTCTTAATAACAGAAAATTCAAGATCGCAAAATAGAAATAACAAACAAAAATCTTTATTAGATCCTTTACCTCCTACAACATGGGTGTCCAACCGGTAGATCGCGATCTACCGGTCGATCCCAAAGCAAAATTTGATCGAGTCCGAAAGCTTCCGTGAATTTCGAAAATATATATAATTTAAATATAAAATATACAAAAATACTAAAATTGAATTATTTTGTAATTACATACCTATTTAATGATATGTATTTCACATTCAAAATAAATATTTATAAGTTTTAAGAAGGAAAAAAACCCTAAATAATATTTCTTATAAGAATCATGTAAGAAGTCGATCGCGAGAAAACTTACGATTGAAAAGTCGATCCCAGGGTAAAAAAGGTTGGACACCCTTGTCCTAACACATTAGACGTGTCAAAAATTTCTAGCGATGAAAGCGATTATGTCCAGTCTCTCATGAAAGTCACCGTATATATATTTAAGTAACGTTAAATAGTATTATTTTTATTAATGAAAATACATATAATATTTGAAAAATATTTTGTATAATTAAATTATTGGGTTTTCATTTTTACCTCTTTTTACACATTTTTATGCCACAATGTTTTTTTTTAATTTTGGGAACTAATTCTGAATATTTATAAGAATTCTATCATTTTTTACACGGTCTATTGTAGAACGTATCTCTCGTGGAAAAAAACGAT
Source organism: Himalopsyche anomala (assembly GCA_031772345.1). NCBI lineage: Eukaryota > Metazoa > Arthropoda > Insecta > Trichoptera > Rhyacophilidae > Himalopsyche > Himalopsyche anomala. The sequence goes on along the minus strand of CM062826.1, from coordinate 14,624,075 downwards.
TGAGTGTAATTTAAAACGAAAAGTTAAAAAAAAAAAAACCATCACTACAATATGAAAACTTTTACCGTAGTCTGAAGTAAAACACTGAAGAGTTTATAATCGATTGCATTTATTAAGTTAAATGTTTAATTACTGAGGCATTATGAATACTAAAAATGGCATAGCAATGAACTCTACAGAGCAAAGCTAGCCCATTATATCTATTTTACTGACAACTATGACATGTATCACGGCATTAGGTATTAAATATAGCCGAATCAGATGCGCGACACCTTTTAGTATTAATTTGAAAATTTAATCAAAAAAGTTTATGAGACATTCATTTGTATAGTTTACTCTGTACGTGGTATATTAACGTGTTAATATTACAAACAATATTTGATTGGTTTGTCAGTAAGTATCAAAATTAATTATGGCTGAAGATTAATAATCGAAACACATTGTATACAAACAAACAAAAAGATTTGTAATCACGTGATCTTCTAGATTCTTTGCTATTACTTTAAGTTTCTATAAATGTTTCTTAAAATGAACGAATAAATATATTTTACAAAATATTAACGATGAATTAGTTAGTGTTCGAAAACCAACAGTATTTACACTTTTCCCCTGCGGGGATGATAAAATATTGTACGTTTGTATAATACAAAGTTTTCACTGCGTGTAAACATGCACACGGTGAATTTTCTGTCATAATATTGGAAAACATTTTGCAACGAAAAACTTTTTATTTGGCAGAGTGAATGTTATTAATTCTCAAACAAATCAATTGATTTGTATTGTATGACAAATTGACATGCCTGTGGAATATTTATTATCTATGACTAGTGAAAAACTTTTCATCATTGAAATTTGTGGAAATTATCTTTATGAGTTTATCCTTACATTTAATTTTTTTTTATGTTTTTTTAACCTCAAGAGGAAATCATAATATACACAATTACTATCATCAAGTGTTAACTTAAGGGTAAATAATTATTTGGCCAGTAACTTAATCGATACAAGGTCAGACATTATAACTCAATAATTAATCAGTAGCATGTTACGCTTAAAGCCAAATGTTTAATTATTCGGATGCGGTGTTAAAGAGCTTGAATCCCAAAACAAGCGCTTGCGTAAATTTATTTATAAATTGATTCTTTAATTCGTGTTCAAAGGCATGGACTTCTGTGATGTCTACATTCTTCCTAACATATCGAATCTTAAAAACAGAACATAGCGTAATCCATAGTAAACTGATCTAACACTTTCCTCCTATATCAAATACAAAGAGCTTGGACTAATGAATAACAACTTGTTCTTGTAGTACGAGTTTGACGTAAGACGTTCATGTCTTCAAACTGGGAAGAAATATATCTAGAAAAAACTGTTAAGTTAAATAGCTGACAAAATTAAACTTAAAATTTCTGACTATTTAATTTAGTCACTGATGCATTTTGATGATTTACTCTTATTGAAACTCGGAACTAGGTTCACCTGAATTAATTAGTTAACAGTTATAATAATATTTATACAATATTTTAACACTGCTTATTAATTTATCATACATATTTTGTCATAGGTAAATCGCAATACAAATATTCAATGACAGCTAATGCAATTAAAAAAAATATAGAATTTTAGTGAGATTGTTCTATGTAGGCGATGAATGCGTTTTTTTAAAGAATTTAAGAATGATTTAAATCATTTGGTTAGTAGGGATGTTGAAGGCAGAGATCGCGTGCCATACCCAAGGTGACCAGGGGCAGTCGGTAGAGGTTCCGCGGTCGGGGTGTGTCACAGACTACACGCTACAAATAATAAAAGTAATTGTAATTAAATGAGCGTACTCGCTAACTACAATAAACACGCCGTTCTTTTACTTCGTTTAGAATCTATATTTAAATAATAGAACGTTGAAGTGAATGTTAAATTTTACTCTAAAATTATAATCAAACAATGTGAAGTTTATTATTTGAAAAAGGTACTTGAATATGTTTTTAAGCCAGCCGCTCAATAATTTTATTCAGAGAGGATAATTATATTTGATTTAGCCAATTAATGTTCTAATGGTTAGATTAGCACCAGACTTATCAAACTATTTTCGGCGGGACACCGGTGTCCCACAAAACCTGAATAGGTTTTCCATTAAAACTTAAAAACAACTCTTTTGCAATATTTTCCAAAAACTATTATAGGTAAGATGATTCTTGGGTTAGAAATCCATTTTTTCGCGACAGCCAAACTAGTAAGCTTAAAGTATATGGAAGGCAAGTGATTATTAATACCTAATTGATTTAATCAGTAATTCTGATTTGAAACAAAAAAAGAACAACAAGTAAATGATTTATCAGCGAGTTTGTTAGAAGAATCCCCCTATGTGTCAAAAAAGCTATTAGCTATATATCCGTTTTTTACACCTTTTTTACAATTGTTTTTGAATAATATAATACTCATGCGTTTATATTTTACACACTTTTACCTTGAGACACGCTTTCTTTACTTGAAAAAAGTGAAAATAAGCTATCGCAATTAAAAAATAGTAGCTTACTAAGAATACATTAAGAATACTTCAAAATGTATTCGTGACCTGGTTTCCAAAAGGAAATCCTTTTTGGATTTCCAAGGATAACAACAAAGTCCTCGAATGAATCACGCTATCGAAAATGACTGATTCGTGCTTAACAAATATTTAGATTCGTCTGTTACGAGAGTAGTAAAAATGAGCGAGGGTCCACTTAAGCGACGATGCATAGCAGAAGCCGGAAACCGATGGTGTTCAAGTGATGGGGCTGGTGGAGTAAACCGGAAGTGTCGGAAGCTCGGCGGACATTCCCGCATTTGCCTTAAACAGCTGATCGATGCGATAAAGCTGTTTGTCCGGATACCAAAAGCTTAAAACTGAATGGGTCACTTGTATGACGTAGGAAAAGCAAAAAGTAATATTCGATCACACTATTCGTACAGAAAAAACGTCGAAAATTCTACAAAGCAACAAAAGTTCGCTAGAGTAAATGTGGTGAAGACGTGCCAATAATTAACGAGTAACTGACGTATCAGGCAGTTAGATAAATGGATCATTGTATCGAAAATTTAATATTTAATACAAATGGGTCCATTAATATCCATAAAATTTCTTGTGAAAACTCAAAATGACAATTAACACACAACATACCATGGTATATAAATTTTAACGCGCTTTTTCGTTTATACATTCTTATAAAAAGTGAAATGTGTACATATTTTATAAATTAAAAATATGAACAAGCATAAAAATTGGTATGTAAAGATGTACCAGCGTAACTTGACTGCCCGCGAGGGCGCCACCATCGCATCATTAACGTTGCCATAGTCAACACGTTCTGGGGCAACAATTTTAGTTCTGAGTTCTTCCACAGTCAAGTTAAAATGGTACATCTCTAGATCATTTACGAGTCGGATTTATTTTTTGGCACGCATGCTATACGTTCACCTTTTTACCAGAAAAAATAAGATGAACACTTTCTATACTACTGTGCATTTTTTAATTTCCACTTTATTTGTGATTTGAAATCGTAGACATCGTAAATAAAAACAATGAATTTAGTTTCATCAGAAATACAGATCAATGGAATATGACTAGGCGTGTTAAAACACCAAGTTAAAAAAAAGTGGAACTTTGATAGAATATATATTATTTAAAAATAATGTTTCAAGAACGAATTGTAAACACAAATTTCGAGGTTAATTTAAATTTAGCTTGGCAAGTTGTCACTTTTAATGGCTTCCAATATTCTACCCGATTAATTTTAAGTGAAACTTCGTAAAAATATGTCATATAAAACTTTATACTTGTCAAGTATTAATTTAAAGTATCTAGATTTTTTGATAAACGTTGCATACTTATTTCAATTAATAATCGTTACCAACGCACAAAAGATATTTTTAATCTTGAATTTGGCTCAACACGATGTAAAAATGTTTAAGTAATTATAAATGAAAATTATATTGTCATTTTGTGTTTAAAGTTAAAATTTACTTAAATAAACTAATATAGGTAGGTATCTTTAATCAAACATTATGATACGGTTATATTTTTGAAACATAATAAATATTTCCTTGAATTTTCTTTTGGTATAAACAACCAGTAGCACAGCACTACTTCTTTAAACAAGCGTGTTTTGACAGAACATAACAATGTTTATAATTAAATCTAAATTTAATAATATCATATATTTTATATTAATACTAGAAGACGTTGAAAGATTCGCAAAGAAGTGGATTAGTACAGATCTACATATATATAATGTACATGCTTAAGAGGGTCTAAGAAAATGTATGTGACTTTTTCAACATATCAATCTTAATCAAATTAAGAAGTCAAAACATTAAATATTCATATTGAAAACGAAATTTCAAAATGGAGTCGACCTATTTTCTTGATTCGTTTAGGTGGCCGCGATAATAAAATTTTGTCAGATCATGACGTCAGAATATTTTTTGAGAAGCTTTTTGCTTTATTAAATTTAATTTCTAAGCTTCAATGTATTTTAGAAGAGATCTCAAATTAAATAAAAAATCTATGAACCTAGTAACAGATCGTTTCATTAATTTTTATAACAACAAGCTCCTACACGCGTGTGTAATTTAAAGACATACGAATAAAGTATGTGTATTTATATAAATGTATGCAACTTCTGTGATAATTTAATACAAGAAGAATTAACTAGAGAAATATATATAAACAAAATAGTGTTATCATTATTGATGGTAAAAGTATATTTTATTGACACTCATTTTACAAGATTCGTTGTAAGTCATACACTCATCCACCGATACTGATTTATTTATTAAAAAACATTGATGCATAAAAAGAAAACTTGTAAATAATCAATTCATTGAAGCCAAACGGATATATTTTTAAAACCAGTATATTATATAAACCTCAACACGTTAATAATAACTATTTCTTTTAATCTTTTAAAGAGAAATATGAAACAGAAGGTTAATCTCTACAGCACGTTCTTGGTATAAGGTGGGATAATTATTGTTGAATAATTTCAACCTACTATGTATGTATAATATTTAATTCATAGATCTGATTAAAATAATGTTGGTCATTATATAACTGGATTCTGTTTTTAGGCCACTCAATCAGATTATTTTTTTATAATTTAATAATTATATTATAAGCCACAGTTAAAATATAGTTTTTTTTTTTAATAATTTTAATAGCGTATCAGTTAAAAAAGGTTGTCAAAGATTTATTATTTTTAGTCCTTGGTGAGATACATAAACATAATTTAATATACGCTTCTCTCGACATTTAAAAAAGTTTTCCAACCTGACACAACAATACACGCACGTGCTCCCCACTGCTCATCACAAATGCGTATTTTTAGTGCGTGCACGTGGGCCATTCTGTATTATGTCTACCTACTTTTGATCAATTTTGTCGAAGGTTAGGACACACCATCACCATATAAAGAGACCTATGTACAGATTGAAGGATGTTCAATTATTATAATAATAGTCTAGTTTTACTTTACTGATGAAAAACACTGCAATATAAATACGAAGTAACATTGTTAATTTGTACTAAGTATTTTAGTACAATATAATATGCCCACTACTACATCATTGTATTACTGTTCTTAATTCCATTAAGAACATATTGTTGCTATATTTAATCGTTTTCATTGAACGTTTTATAAGATTCATAGAAATTATATTTATTGTTTGGATAATATAAAACATTAAATATAATAAACATAGACTTGTTGGATATTAACAGTATGCATATTATTTTTCAAGACTATTTTTATCGACGAAATTAAGATTCCTAAAGGCTTTAAAAAGTTATAGTGACCATCAAACGAAAGAAGTGATGGTCTTGCTTACCCAACCACTTTAAAAAATACAAACGTCATCAAAGATATTTATCTAAATCAAAATTTTAAGCTGATGGAATTAAAATATATTTAATTTTGTTCTCTGTTAATCCTAACACAAACTTTCGAGTAGTCCCTGGGCAATAATTGAATCTTAGATGATATTAAACACGCCAGAGAAAATTTAATAGCCGTTTTTCGTCACGAAATCGCAAAAATAAACCGCTATTTTTTGTCAGGTATTTTGCACGCAATAAAAATGTGACACGCGGAACAAAGGTAACCATTATCCATTTTCTTTTACTCCTTTAAGTATACACTTTTAAAACACAACTATACACTGTCAATTCTTGGTAGAATGACATTGTAACTAATGGAAACACATGCTTTTTTTTCAAAATTAGGAAAAACTTCGCGTAACGAATGAACGAGTGTTTTATGTTTTACGAGTGTGTTGTGATTTTGTTTGACAAAAATACATGACCGATTCCGACAGACGGTTGTATTTTTTTCACTGGTCGCCAATAAATCAATCCAACCTTTTATCCAGACAGCATCAACATAGACAAATTAAAACTGTTTTAGATTAGTTTGCTAATACTTTTACTACTGTTTATTTGATGAATCAGCTAAAGTAAGAAAGTTGAAAAACAAAAAAAAAAAATTCGTGTTTATTTTAGTATGAATTGTTTGAGGTTATGAAGTTACATTAAAAGATATTGGTCGAAATAATTCAATCACTCTTAATATTCAATCGAGAAAACATTGCTTTAATAGACCGTTTAGTTTACAATCAATTCTTTTTAATGTAACCCACCTCAACATTCATTGAAATTTATAATTTAAATAATTGACTCAAACGCAGTTTTAGTATTTATACGTATTATGATTATAAACATTTTATGATATACTATCTTATTTGTCTTTAAATTAATGATAAGGTAAGGGGACAATTTTAGACATATTTTTATGGTTTAAATGTTTATTGAAACTAGAAACCATAATAGATTTTTTTATTTTATGTTTATCATATTCTGTTATTTGACATTGTTGTTATGATAAAAAACGACTATAACAGAAATTTTATTGGATCTACCGCATAAAACGCTAGCTTCTGTTATAAACTCAAACTTTTCTTCGTTAAGAAATTCTACGTTACAAACGATAAAACAACATGGCGACCTTTATGGTATGTCGACATGCATACTACTCTCTCAAAAGGCGCGAAACAAACTTATAAGTCGAAACAGATCGTTCCATTCCTTCATTCAAATTGCCAAAATATAAACATACTGAAATGATGCACTGTGCAATCAAAAGCAACGAAAATTATATGTTTATTAATACATGACAAAACTGCGTTAGAATAAAATAAAAAAAAGTCAATAGATTTAGTTCTACAAATTGTAATTAATAAATGGCTTTACGCCATCGCCAGAACCATGTTTAAGCTAATTTTAGATTAACTTTGTGTATTATATTTACTGTATTAATTAGAAAAAATATGCACTATACTTATGAATAATTAAAAAATAAGATATAAAGAGGTTATTTTTTGTGAAAATTTCGGTTTAATATTTTTTGTTTCAACAATCCCCTTTGCCATTTGACCACAAAGTTGTACGTAGAAAAATAACTATAAATAGTATAGCCAATAGCTATGTGGTCTGGAAGAATCATTTGCGCTTAGTTAGTTGAACATGAACGTTGCTTTACTGTATCTGTTAATGGAGAACGTTATTTTAACATGATTGATAATTTTTTGATTCCAGAATTAGGTGGTTTGGGCTTGAGCAGAGTTAGACGGTGGTTCCACCAAAACGGTGCCACTTTGAATACAGCCAATTGAACAATAGAACTCATGAGAGTAGTAAACCTTCTCGAAGAACACCGTGTATTTTTTTTATTCTACGAAAACTAAAAGAAATGAATGCTCACAGCTAAATGTACAAGTTAATGATAAAAAACAGTCAAAGATTATTAAATTGATTAGTATGGTCACTTAACTTCTCGTTTTTGGAAAGAATACAGATACAGAGAAAGAGGGCTGCAACGGTTTAGTCCTTCGTTAATTGTTCATGGTACTGTGGAGAGGGTATGTTAAAATGACACACAGTTATCAATTTGATCATACATCTAAACATCAATTGATACAATTAATTATTGAAAGTTTCTGTAAGGAGACTTTTCACCCCATCCAAAAAGGTGAGCGCCCAAAAGCGTTCATTGAACACTCGAATACAAGGCCGCCGAATATTGTTATAATAATATTTTTTTTCGTCTAATGATTGACCATTTGACTTGTTAAAATACCATGTATGAAATGTCAATGTGATCGTTTCTTCGATAGTTAAATATGTTAAAGCCGTAACTCAAATGGCCGAGTTCATTACCATTAAGAAATTGAAGCGTCTAAAAGCAAAGTCGAGTCAACAACCTGTCTAAATTTAATGAAAACTAAACATAAATAACGTTTCCACTTCATATGTTATAGAAATCACACGCAGAAATTAAAATAATTGCGAGTTTATCTGGCATAAATTTTACGTACGACTTTCAGTTTTGTTTGTACTCACTGGGACATGTACATAATTTTTTTTTTATCGATTTACCGATTTCTGTTCGAGGACATGGATTCTTGTAATATCTAAAAAAATCCCTACCACCTTTTCAATCCTTAAAAAGGCATAACGAGATCGATAAGTTAATAACTAGTTAGTCTTAGCTCTATACTTTTTATTCCTACTCTCTTCGAAAAAAAGAGGCTGACCAACTGAGTAACAAATAGTTTTCGTAGAAAACGTCTTTTGAGATACCTCCATTAGGAAGTAACATGCTTCGGACATGGTATAGAAAAACAGAATAAGTGGTTAAATAGTGTTTAAAAATAGACATAGTTCCATTAATTGGAAAAGATATGCGATGGAAAAAAAACTGCAGATAAAACTAATTAACGTTATAAACATTTTACAGCAGTTATTTCAGTTTTTGATTTTACACATCTCAATAATGCGTGTGCATATTTTATTGAAAACGCAATTATTAATGTTACCGCACCTGAAATCGATAGTATAAATATATTGTTTATGTAGTAACAGCTCTTAACGAAAGTTTGCTAGTCTAAAAGCTGCGCCGTAAAGTCGTCGGCCTACTTTATCAACGCAAAGTTCAAAGCTTCGTTTTTGGCAGATCAACGGCCTTGTGGTGAACTTTCGTACAAAACAATGAGGAAGACTTTTCACAACGGATATTTTTACTCTGTTGATATGACTGAAATAAATAGACTTGAAATAAGTATGTATATCGCATATTCGACATTCATATAAACAAAAATACTCTATACTCGGATACGATGAAATTAAATATCACAAAATACATTTTTTTTGCACATTGGTTTTATGTCCTCTACCTTCGCACAGTAAAAGAATCTCTTTTTATTTATAATAAATCCATGCCGAAACTTTACATAAATGTCTACGGTATACTTAAATCAAACGATAGACTCCGCCTAAAGATACATATAAATAAGGTAAAACATCACACACATTAAAACATTATTTACTGCGCGTTTTTGTGAAAAATATTTGCGTGGGGCGGCTATTTTTTGACAAATTTTGCAAGACATCGAGACCTTTTGAATAACTTACAAATCTTTTAAATATATAAGTGTATACACGTAAAATTTTCAGATATTACGAAATTGGCGTATAATTCGTACGAAAAAAGGCGTCAACGGTTCATAACGGTTAAGGAGAAAATTACGCGAAAAGGCGTCAGCGGGTATAAAGTGTTAATCAGTAGAGTAAGAAAAGACCAATTTTATGTTTTATTAAAAATAAATTTACACAATTTTACAGCTTTATGGTTTAACTTTAGATCGTAAATAATGATCAGAACCGATTACGGTAATCACAAGCATTATCAACAATAAATTATCAGTTTAAATACTTTCGTTTTAAATACAGACTTTTAATATGTAGAAATTAAGGTCCAGGTCCAACAATAAAAAGTATGGAATGTTTGATACAAACAATTACGATACAATAAAATGGTTTTATTAAATAATCACCGTTTAATATTTTAAATAAATTTATTTACTATTTTTCATTTTTGGTTTTTAAGAAAACATTGTAAATATTTTGTTGATTGTTAAAAACATTTATTTACCCTTAAGGTGTAAAAAATCAAGTCTTGATGAAGAGGCTTTATGTTTTTACTGTACAATTCAGATTGAAAACTTAAAAAGGTAGTATGCTAGTGTTTAAAACAATTAAAACATTAAAGATTTCAGTGAAAAAATCTACTCAACTGAACATTGATACCAAACGTGCAACGTTTTAGCCAGGTTTCCTTTCTGGTTTAAAGTGAAAACACGAAAACTTCACGTTTTGAATAATATCGCAAGCAAAACTTGAGTAGATTGGGGTTTATTGATATATTACAGGATTTAAAATAACAGATATAATTTATTTTTATTTATTTCCAACACGCAGAGCCTTAAACGGACAAGTTAAACGCAACTAAATATTGCAATAATAATATATCAATAGCCATTTTGGAAATTGTTTTACGTACAATGTCAACGATGAAACTTTGACGTTTAAAATGTTGTATGCTCGCCGCGCGGCGTGCATCAAAAGTGATATATGAAAGTTGAGCAATGAATAGTCATCACCATTTGAAGATTTGTTTATTTTTTTATAATTAATGTTTTACTTTATTATCTTATGTTCATAAAGACGTAAGTGAGTACAATTAATCAAATCTACTGATAATTATAGGAGCGTTGATTCAGCACAATACATGAAGTTAAAATATATAATGTAATTCACAGCATATGATGTTATCTCGTTTATTATCAATCTAAATCCTTATTAATTCTTTCTTTGTAACGAGTGTGCGGTATTTTTTTTCAGCTTATTTGACCATACACCATTGAATTTTACCATGAATTCTATTTTATATTGTGTATTACACTTTTACACTTTTTGCTGTGTATCATAAAAATAATAGTGATATGGGTGGTATAATAAATCATTTTAGTGCTGTGTAAAAAAATGTGAAATCGTTAAATAGTTATGTATCCAAAGATTCATTTATGTTATTAAATTTTAAATTAATTTGAAGGACCAAAATATTATGATAATCGGATTAATTACCTGGCTAATACAGTTCAGATACGACCTCGTATCTTTTAAGTTATAACAAGTTTCATCGAAACCAGCATAGATCGTTACTATTGATGCAAACCTTAAGAAAAACGTTAACGTTAAAAAACTCAGATATCTTTAATTACTTAAAAATATATTTCGTGACTCCTGTTAAATTTTAGTTTTGCCGATAAATAGTTGTGATAGTAGATTAATTATGATTTCTTTTCTCACTTTAAATAACTTAATATGTACACATCAATATAAATTTTCATGTGAATTATTTTTCATGTTTATTTTTTTTATTCATGTTCGCTCCCAATATGGCCTCCGCATATGGCCTCCAAGTGGAGGAACAGCAGTTTGTTACTCAGTTGCTCAGATGTATTTGAAAATTAATCTGAGAAAAAATGCTGTTGGTACTGGGACTCGAATCCGTGAGATCCATCATGGAATGCAACGACGTTGACCTAAGTTTCATGAAAAATGTTATATGTGATTTTTTTTATATATATTTAAGGAAACATTTATCAAAAACATCAATCAAAGAAACTGTTCTTTTCTAACAAGCAAACTGCGAATTAATTATATTTTTCAAAGGAAAAGGCGTGGATAATACATATATAAAAATTAAAAACCAGGTAAGATTAGTAAAAAAAAAAAATCGTTTTAAAGATGTATTTTATTATTTTTGGATAAGAATTGATTTATATTCAATAAAATATCTTCATTTATTTAAGTGTAAGTATTGAAACATAAACTACTATTATAGGCTGTAATCACTAATACAAGAGAAACATTTAATTATTACAAAAAAAGATGCACTTGTAATAAATCAAGTGACAGTCGGCGTATAGAATTAAACTTGTCTCTGGTTTGAACGATAATATTTAAACTTTCTTAAGTTGGCGGAAGTTTCAGTTGTGTATGGCCAGCTGTTGAGTCACATCACACGCCACGTTCCGTGTGAGCTAAGAGAAAAGCTACCGCGGAAAATATTGTCGCGTGATTCTGTTCAAGGTCGAGCGAGCGAGAAGGAAAGCTGCACCAGCACAAAATTATTCCCCGCCAATTTTTAAGAACGCGCGCGCTTTTTTTGAATTTCGAATGAGGTCGAAGAAATTTTACACGGCACAAAACAGCGGTTATGATTAGGACCCGAAGGTTATATTTGACATAATAATGTAAATACAAGAATTTTTTTGGCTTTTAATGGCACTGTTTTGAAATAAATGAATTTATCAAACACAATTATTTATTATTTTAATAAAAATAATTTATAAACTTATTAGTTACTGACAAAGAAAATTAAATAGATGGAGCATCCATTGTGTCTTGATTATAAACGAGGGAAACTTTGAACGATTTTTAAAATGGAATATCATGCGCTTACTCTGGTCTCACTAGTGAACATTGCAGAAAAAATCATTGTGCCAGTGTAATCGTGAAAGTTTGTTACATTATCAAATGTTTACTAAAAGAGAAACACAAATAAACATTTTTGTTATTATTAGTTTTATTATCAATCGCTTATTAGTTTTTTTTTGAGCGGGTCGAATCGCGACCTTAACTAGGGACTTGACCTAGTTTTGTGTACCGTTTGATGTGGGTTTCGACTCTTAAACTAATTTGTATTGTATAATTCATTATGTATGTATAACTTGTACTATTATTTTAGGCCAATCGAGACTTTTTAAAAGAGATCCCTCACTTTGTTCCCTTTTAAAACATCCGTATCTCTCAGAACTGGGCTCGTCTCTCTCAAATATAACAAAAAGTTACTCGAGGTTGTTCTCAATGAATACAATAAAAATACGCAAATACTCATACAAACTGTAAAGTAATTAAATTGAGCTTTCACTCGTATTATTGCTTCGTGTTTGAACACAAAATCTAATTAGCATGTTTTATTGTATGAACTATCAAAAAAAATCAAGATATTCCTTACATTTTATCACCGAAGAGTTTTTATATTTGAATAATGTTGTTTGAGGTTTATAAAGTATATAAAGTCTTAGAGATATTTTTTCTGGTCATTTATATTTTCGAATGAAAAAGACAGTACATGGCATTACGAATGACTCAAATTTGCCTTGCACTTGACAAATAAAATTTAAATAAAAATACAGTACACATTAGAAGACAAAAAAATATACAATAAAAAAACTTAATAAACAGTTCAAAAAATACCGGGATCAACATTTTGGATCAAGATTGGATTCCCTAATCAAACTTAACTTTGGACTCTGTTAAAACCACTACCAATGATCACTATCGGTGTCTTCACCCTCCAAGGACGAGCGTGACCATATGGTCACAGTAAACACCGTTGTCTATTGATCCCACTGTTCATCCTTTTTCTACCTGAATATCGTTGCTTTCACTCACATTTGGTTAAGAAGGGTACAGACTTCAGTAAGTCATCAGCCACAGAAACGGCCACCAAAAGCACATGCGATTTTTTGAATTTCCGTTTTTTTTAATGGACTTTTTGAAACTGTTAGTTATTTTTTTATCAAAACGTCAAATTATTTATTTATTATAAGTTATTTTGCTTATTTATTATAAGTTATATTATTTGTTATTATTTATTATAAGTAATTTTGCCAACATATTTGTACTGAAATTAAGTTGATCTAAAGAGGTCAAATTGTAAATATTTTTTTAAATTTTTGTTTGGAATACAAGTTATCCGTGACTTCAATACGGCTTAAAAAATATTTTTTTTATCGAAAAAAAGCTCTCGTCTCTCGAGGGTTAAGTGACAATTTTAAATAAATAATATGATATGGTTAGCAAGAACCAATTGGCGATCAGTATTTTTCATGGTGTAATAGTATATTTCACGTCATAAGATAGTGCTTTTTTTCGATTAGCGATTAATACTCACTGTAATTTACAATATTTTTTTATAATTACGAAAAATTGTGCTCTTTGCGATTTTTGCATTTTTTATGATTATTACTTATTTACCAAGCGTCATTTCAAGTTCATTCGTGCACTCAAAACAACTAATTCACCCGCCGGTCAAATCTCTCATTTTCATATAAAATGTTTTAGATTTATAATCAAGTCATCATTGTATGAAATTATCGAACATTGACCAGTAAAATACGTTGTAAGAAAACATAGTGTTATTTCTATTGTTGTTTATGGCGTCGTATTTTCCCGCGCGACGTTAACTGTAAAATATCTGACTCCATGGTTAAGTGATTGCAATTAAGGAAGTTTTTGATAAATGTCAAAGCATTCAGCGAGCTGTTCCAACGCAACATTAGTGTGATGGAAACCTTCGAGTCGCTTCCATGGCCGCGATCAAATTTTTGTTCCGTTTCCAAAATGAACGCTGGAGTAATTTGAAAGGTGTGAAATTAAGTCTATGTTCGGCCTATGGCCTCCAAAGATCCCTGAACACGCAACTGCTTTGCTAATATCCAATTGAGGAAAAGAAAGAAAATTACGCCAATTCTCGCCAGCATTGATAAATTACATATATTTTGAATGATGGGGAATTAATTCAGTATTCGTTAAGTATCGGCGTAAGGCTGCAAATTTGGGGAGCGTATTTTTATATCGAACAATTAATTACCGCTCAGTACAATTATAATGGACGCTTTGATTGCCGAGAATTTTAAATGATTTTTAATTGTTTTTTTTTGACCTTTTACGTTTCGTGAAAAAATACTTTACGCGTTCTGGAAACACTGATTACAACTATAGATAAAAGCATTCATTAGAGAGAAACCTTTACTGGGCATGTCTTTTCTTTGTTATTCTCTTTTTTAACCTTTCGTTTTCTAATAAATTGTTCTTAACAGCCATTGTTTTTTAATACACATTAAAATTAATTATCTCATAGATAGGCCATGAGTTCAAGTTTCTCAATGAACATTTTCATAAAATGATTTTTCAAAAACAAAAAAGTGATGTTTTGTTTTATAATATATTACCAATTATATTTGAACACCTCTCTTCTATAAATCTGCATAATTATAAAAAGAAATAATTATTTATTTTTTCTCGGTAGGTAGATGCTTGAATTACGGTAATAAATAAATATAAACAATCTCTCAGCTCCATATAAATAAAACATAATACAGGCGGACCTCTACTTTCGCATAATTCGCTATTTCGCACAAATGAAAGTGAGGAAAAAGAACCAAAAAAAATCATCAAGATCTTAACAATAAAAAATATGAACGAAACTTTTATTTATCTCGATACATTTTTGAATATTATGGAAGAATTTGATCCCAATGGAGAAGGCATATCTCAAGTACGTAGGGCGAACCATAAAAGCACTGCATGTTACAGAAATCTCTATTAAAAAAATAAAAAAGAGTAAAATACAACTAACTTTTGACAAGTTTATTAGGAAATTATAATTTGTTAACATAATTAAATTTTGATAAATAAAAATTTTAAAGGACAATTTTTGGTGTTTTTTTTAAAATCCCTCTACTTTAGAAAATTCGCACACATTTTCAGGAACCAATTGTGTGGAAAAGTAGAGGTCCGCTTGTACATTTATTGTTTTATGGTTTCGTCAAAGTTGAAACAAATTTGAATTGAATTAAGAAGATAAATAGCTAAATGATTGAATTTTCTCTTTTTTACTACTCAGCTTAAATGCGTCGAAATTGTAATCAGCCATATTTAAAAACGACCAATTTCTAGATGTTTAACTAAGACAACGATATGTTAGATCCTTATAGTTAAATAAATGCTCAATTAAAATTATTAAAAAAAGGATAGTAACAGATATTGTACCCTTTAGCTCTCGAAAAAGATTAAAGTAGTTCAATTAAATAAAACTGGCTAGCACACGCATTGCAGTCATAGTCCCTAATGATGGGCAGGGCCTTCAGCCATAGGAAAGTCCGCATTTCCGCATTTGCTATGGGCCATTAATAATTATTAAATAGAAACAATATTTAAAACACGTAACGATGCCCCACGAATATTTTCTTATAATAATTTGCATAACGCTATCGTAAAAAAATGTTTTTGACACTGAAAAATGTATGATGCCCTATCAAAGTAACCATAACACTTGTGGAAACGTACATGTCTTACTATTAAAAAATAATAATACATACAATTTATGTTAAACTGTACTAATACAAACTTTTAAAAAATAATTTTTCAATCATATAGAAGAGTTATCGTTCTATTTGGTCACGTGGTCTAAAGTTCGATTTTTTTAAATTATTTTTTCGACCCATATTCTAAGCATCTTTGAATATTGGAAAAAGAAAATACATACTTACAGATAGCTAATAAAATATCATTAAATAATAATAAAACACTTTTTGTAATTATTCTGATAACAATTTATAATGGTCAGTTTTACTCACCACGAATTTTTTTACGAGATCGAGATCAGTTGAAAATATTATCTTGCATATTAAATAATTGTGAATAAGTAAAAAAAAGTTTTATTATTATTTTATATGATGCTTTCAACCAAGTATTGAAAGTGGACACTTTAAAAGTGATTAATAAAACTTCTCTAGCCCTGTATTTTATCATTTCTCTTTCTAAAAATGGTAGTTCGAGGCTTAATAACGAGCGGAATTTGTAGAACAAATTTGTTAAGATGCATACATTAGAGTTTTAAAGTAATTCTCAGAAAACAGGAATTATTGACTAACGTTAAACTTTAAAAAGTATTAATAAAAACACTACGATAATAAATACATTAATTAAATAAACGTTCCAATAACACACGTGCCAACATTCGAAGAGATCGATTCAAACAACGTGTTCTTTTTACGCACATATTTATTTAGATATCAAAGACTCCCAACAAAGTTTCACCTTGGACCCATAACAGAAACATCAGAAATCCGATCCGTCTCTGGTTTATACTCTGTTTTACTGAGCAGCAGATATGAAGGTCTTTCGTGTTTTTGAAGAAACAATGCATAAATAATCATCAATACATTATGTTTCTGAAAAAATTCAAATTGTGGCAATCTAAAACGACTCGATTAGAGATAATATGAATACAAAATATGCTAATAAATAGATATGAAATATTTTTCTTAAATGTTTTCACTCACCTGGTGGTAGATTTTTATTATAGTCTGCAGATAAAATAAATCCATGGCTTTCTGAATCATTCGGACTGCAAAAGGAACTGTAAAGAAACAATTATTATAAAAATACGGTTTTTACGGTAAAACGAATCGATTTTTTCGATCGATCTTGTTGTTGCAAAAAAAAATAATATTGCCATAACAAATGAATGCTGCAGTAATTTACAAAAAATGTGAAATTGAGTTATGAATGTCATCAGACAAATAATTTTGAAAGCTATATAACAAATTATGATGTTCACTTTAAAAACGAAAATGTCATTAAAATACGTTAAAAATCGTAACGTAAAAAGACAGCAACTGTAGTTTTCTCAACAAAAAGGTAGTCGATGCACTATTTTAAACTGTGTAATCGTGCATTACTAAAATTTAAAAACACGTACAAAAACATGTATTGACTTCTTCACTGGAAGGGAAGAATATTATAATATGTATTTTATATTATACATGTGTATGATTGCATCTATCAAGCTCATTTTATGTAGTCATACAGAGCCTGTTGTGTGCTTTGTTTGTTTTCGTTTTCAGTAGGAATACGTCATTAGAAATTGAATATAGTTTTTGTGTTGTATTTTTTAAACATCTAACTAAATGTTTTCACCACACAACTCGGAATTATCCTTAAATATTGTTAGTTTTAACTTTTAATAAAACATTCAAAGATAATATTGACCGTAAATATTAATCAAACTATGTATATGAATAGGTTAAAATATATTTAACCTTTGACCTGGCATAACTCGATATTATAAGTGTGTGTAAAGACAGATCTCAAATGAAAAGCTTTCTTCAATTACAAAATTAAATAAAACAGAAGAATAATGTTTTCAAATTTATTTTTATAACTTTATCAACATTTTATTATGAAAGATAATATTGTGTTTATTTCTCTAATTTACTTGTCGAAGAAAGTCCAAATAGATTATTTGACTTATAAATAAAACATATCTGACTGTTATTTTGTAACAGGCATAATTAAGTTTGTTGAATAATATGAAGATTGTCGAGCTCGATTTGAAGTGCGTCATCTGAATTCCCAGGTGACCCAATTTCATAGTGGAATAATTTTCTTTTTGCGTACTGATGATAATGACGTAGGAGCGTATTAGGTGCAATATAAGTATTAGTTTTAATGGTCACGATTTAAAGAATACTATCGTATTACGCACGTAGACGATACATATTGGCGTCGCTCTGACAAAGGAGATGAAAGTATTAGTTTTTAATACTTCTACGTTAAATATAAATGTCATATACTCGTGTAGTTGTAATTATTTTTAAAAGAAATTATAGATTATTGAAGCTTTGGGAAGAGATGGATTCGTTAGGAATCAAATGAATCGCATGCTTTTTAAAAATATATTATTTGTTTTAATTAAACGTGGGAAAAAATACACATGTTTCTATAATGCACTAAAAGCAACTCAAAATAAGAGAAATAACGAGTACGCAAAATGAGAAAAAACACTGAGTAAAATCGTTAGTCCATTTAAAATTGTTAAAATTGAAAGTGAGTACAAATTAGTATTCCTGGTCATAAGTTATGTAAAAATACAGCTAAAGGCAAACGTAGCACATTTGAGGAGCAAAATTTCAAAAAAGTGATTTGTCACAAATTTTGAAAAATTTCGTTTCATATCAGTTCTGATAGTCCATAATTAAATCTGTGATTGTAAATCAAAATTAGTCTTCAAAAATGGTTTTTTTCATATAAAAATGTAATCATAAATTTGACACATTCAAGCAAACCGTGAATTTTCCAACACTTAAATCATCATTTCCTAAGCTTTGTATTTGTGTGACAAATCTTTTTTGAATGTTTGCTCTTCATATTGTGATTTTATCTGCTATTTTAAAATTAGTAGAGTTGATTTACTATAAATGTTATAACAATGAATCAATAAAATTGCATCCATAAAACCACATGGTCGAAATAACAAATTATTTTTCTGAATTTGCCATTTGTTTTATTTTGACTAATGGAAGCGTTTGTCGTAGATTCATCTTTTTTTAATAATTATACAAAATTAATCGATTTAGCTTTGTTTACTAATCTCGTAAAAAATCATCAAAGCTAACATAAAACATCACTGCGCCTTAACTGCTACCTAGTTAAATAATGACTAAAGTAAATATAAACTCAAAAGACCATTACTGACGTACTATCTGAAAAAGTGAAAACGGATACGTTGGTAGTGTTTTACGGTTCAAATTCCCCCGATAAACAAAATAACGATCACGATTTAAGTTGCAGATTGTACAAAAATTTTGTTTGCGAAAAATTTCACCAATTTTCTTATCTGGACTTGTCATCGAACGCTTCAAAGCTGCCCACACTATTGCCAAAATCCACTTTTAACACTGGGAATAAAACTCATGCTAATTTGACTATCGTTAAAATATCGCACATCGTAGTTTAAGGCGCATATTCTGCAACTCGAGAACTACGAAATTGTTCATAAAAAGCGAGATATTTTATTAAAAAGATAATAAATAAGTATCTTTAATAAAAAAATATATCAGTTATATAGATCCTATAGCCATGTGTTTGATGCTCTTTGCTGTCAATTTATTATCATATTCTCTACGGTCTAGAGTCCCTAAACGGATTCATTTATTAGTTTATGTCAATAAATATTTATTTTTACTGTTTCTATGTTATAATGTAATAGTCAGGACCTGTTTTACTCATCGCAAACATTTTTAAAACAAAATATAATACAGTTTTTTTTTATATTAAGCAATCAATTGTATGGAGTATGAAATTTTTTTTTAAATTAGTTTTGTGCAGGGCTGGTGGAGTCGTGTATAAAAAGGATTACTCCGACTTTAAGGATGTTTTTAAATCATTTCATTTTAACTTATATATATGTACGTTATCAGATAATCTTAAGTCAAACTTCCATGCAGTGACCCTATGGACTTTACTATGGAATATTGTGGTTTGAATACCCATAATTAAATATATTTTTTTAAATGGGTGTGAGTCGTAACTTCAATTTCACAGCCCTAGTATTGTGCTTTAAAAAAACTGGAATCGGAATAGAATGTAAAGACGAATCGTAGTAGGCTGGTTTAAATATATTCTAAATCCTTACAGGGTGTCGATAAATAATTTCTTACACAATTTGATTAGATATCAACGAAACGTGTGCACGTAAAACATTTTGTTTTCATTATCTCAAGCTAGTGTAAAAAAAACTAGGATTGAGTATCAAACATATGAACCTATATTTTATAAAATAATGTGAACACAATTATACAAATTAATTAATTTTTTTGATGCGCTCTACATTTACGTCATATACGAAATCGATAGATGCTCTGATATGACGCATTGCGTGTATCTGCGTCTTAAATGCATACTTTAACATGTATGTAAATGTGGAAGTATTTTATTCTACCACTCACCTGTACAAAAATAAACAAAGCTATCAATAAAATTTACATATATGCAAATAATAATTTATTATAGGAGGTAAAACAAATTATTTGCGTTAGAATTATTCATTATTTTCCACTACATTTATTTCAGCGCGCGAGCATTGTTTTCTGCGAGTGTTGCATGTTGTAAAAAACATGGCCGATTTTTCCGTATTTTTAAAATTTATTTTTAATTATTCAGAACATAAAACATTTTTCTCAGCTTAAAAAAATACACTAGGAAACAATGAATAATTATATTTCTTAGATAAGAATGAAAGTATGTATGTTAGTTGACAATAAGTGTGTAAAATTTTATTAATTGCTTTTTTTTAAAATAAGATTAATAACTTTAACAATAAAGTATACTACGCAAAGCGATATCGTATTATATTTTGAC
The DNA here is from genome assembly GCA_031772345.1 of Himalopsyche anomala. Taxonomy (NCBI): domain Eukaryota; kingdom Metazoa; phylum Arthropoda; class Insecta; order Trichoptera; family Rhyacophilidae; genus Himalopsyche; species Himalopsyche anomala. The sequence goes on along the minus strand of CM062826.1, from coordinate 14,603,152 downwards.
ATTGATTAATATTCATTACTTTTTGGCACATGTATTAATCTTGATATAATTAAAACGTCAACATTTACAAAATCTTTTTTTTTTATTATTATTAACTAAATTGATGCAGATCGAATGTGGCAATGTACATATAATAAAATTAAAAAGAAAAACTATTTATAATATAAATCCAACCAAAGCTAGCTAAGAATATTTCCACCAATCATAAAGCACAGACAGCGTTTAAATTGCACATCTATTGGTTCATACCAGGCTTAAAATGTCTATCAGTGTACCGTTGAAGATGGTCCTGATTGATTTCAATTGATTCAATTGTAATTTAAATTATTTTGGAATGAATTGACATCTTTTGTGAAGTTTATTTAAATTCTGATATTATTTTAATGAAGAATTGCCTAATTCATGAATAACGCAAAACCTTTCTTCATTCATGACTGAGACAAATTATCTGCAGTGATAATCAATTCGTTACGCAGGAAGTTTGTTCATAACTAATTGTATGTAAATAAATAATAAAATATTAAATGAAAAATTGCCTAATTCATTAATAATGCAAAACCTTTCTTCATTCACGACTTTTTGACCAAATCATTTTCTGCTATTATCAATAATGTGAAATAATCAAAACGTTCACAAATAATTATTTGAATATATCTTATTATTATAATATGATAAAGTCAAAAATAAATTAAACAATATGAAGTTGATACCCGTGTCAAAATGACTTGTCTAATTGAAGGTCTAGTTGACAGTTAAAGAATGACATAAAATGCTCATTTTATGGCTTTGTAATATAAGATTTGCCTGTCTGAATTAATAAGCTATTCCACGGATTTAATGTAACATACACAATGTAACACATCCAGACGTCCAGTGAGGATAGACGAGTAAGCATATAGCTTAGGACGTCACTGAGTCATGTCATAAAGTTACCAAGATTACCTTTTAATTTAATCATTTAAATAAATATGTTGCAAGCACGACCAACACGGTGTATTTAGTCAAATGTTTACAAAGCAATTTTACTGAGGTGTTTTTAAAGATAATCAATTTACTCAACTACGTTACTTGTCGATATTAGTATGTGTGTATTGGATAATTCAGAAAACAAATTTCAGTCTGATTTGTGTCTCAACCTTTAAAAAAATGACGAAGTCGGAAGTATACTCTATAGTGGTGTTCGGTCCGAAACCTCAATCCTGGATTGTCTTTGCTATTATATTAATTTTTCATTATCCGTTCTTTGTCAGAGTAGAAATAAGTCAATCCACTAAAATATTGATTAAATGAAACAATTTACTTAGCAGTAGTGGTTTGTTGAATTACTTTATAAATAATCCTTGAGAGTACGGGGACTTTAAGTTTTTGAAAAAAAGAACGAAATAGAAAATGTTCAGTTATAAACCTAACAAGTAATGAATACATTTTCTGTGTAACGAATTGATATTTAGCTTAAAACTCACCATTTAAGCATGACGACGATACGTCGTAACTTCAAAAAGTCCTCTTAATTTTACTTCATATTTAAAAAAATCATGTATAGATATGTATATTAACAATATAAACACACTAAAACGCACTTCAATGAAGTTAACGCTGATTCGCTTATGAGTGTAGCCTAAACTGATTGAAACAGTCTTTAGCCATATACCAATAATCAAAAAATGGGCAATAGACGTTTAAGAAAATTAAAAAATCTAAAAAACAAATCAATTTCCTCGTTAATCAATGACGTCTGGTTACCGTACATATTATAAACGACGTGATAAACAAAAAAGGTCAGACAATAAAAAACTGGTTTAAAGAAAATTATTCTTTTAAGACAAGAATGCCATTTAAAGGTCAAGCAATTTTTTTTTTTTAAAGGTGCTTATTAATTAAATTTTGCAAAATGATTAAGAAAGCCCAAGTGTTTTTTTAATTTCCACATCTCTCAATTGGTGAAAGCGTGTATCAAATAATACTACGGTGACCACTGGATATTAGGAAAATGTTTCTATCGCCGACCCTGAATTCCTCAACGACAACTTACAAATGGTGTGTTTCGTTGTATATGTTGGCGTGTTGTTTAATTTGAGTGATAAGGAGTCGGATAAGAAAGTAAATTGTTACTTTTTTTAACATAACTATAAAGAATCTTGACGAACGGAACCAAATAGCCGTAGCTTTTTTTTTGCTGACTTGGCACAAATTTCAGCAGCCACACATCGTTTGATTTTTGATGAAATTGTAGAAAACAATCATTATGCCAATAAATCCACAACGAAAATTTGTGTTTATGATACAACCATTTCTTTGCTGGGAGCAATTTTTCATTCTGTATAGATTCAGGCCATTTTGATAATCTATTAAGATTAAGCAGTAATAATGAAAGGGGACATTTTTTCGGATTTTTAAACTACTAATAAACTATTACTTCCTCAGAAAATTATGAAGTTATTTTATTTATTTATAAATTGTAAAACAATCTTTTATACACTCATTTTTAAATAAACTATTGTATAGGTGAGTGACCAATGAAATTGTCTTCATACATGATGTCCATTGCCTTAAATCCTAGTAGTAATCCAGTTTTCTAAATTGACTTTTCAGTCAATTAATGAATTTGTGTTCAAAGTCAAGGATTTTAATGCTGTCTTAATTCTTTCTCGTTCACTTGATCTTTTAAGCACTACGTAGTAATAGCAATTAGCTAACTACAGATTCATCCTATGCCTCATCATCATATGATAAACTTCTGCTGAGAAAACAACAGAATTTACACCTGCCGATTACTATGGTGGAAAGGACTCGAGGAGGTTCGTAGCACCGTGAAAAACGGGGGTGGGGGAGTGTGTCAGAGTCTATGTATACCAGACTAAAAGATATGACAATGGACATTTAAAATATGTTATTGATTGAATTGGCATTTACTTGGTAGGTCTCCATTGTAATAAGGTAAAAAATAGCAAAGTGATTTGTTAAACACTTTTTTAAAAGTTAGTTGATAGTTATTTTGGCATATCCCTTCATTAGAACTAGTTCTTACATTACTAGCTTACATAATAATATCGTTATGTATCAGGTGATTATTCAATTCATGTGAATTAATGTGATGTAGAAAATATATTGCTGAGATTGATAATCTCGTCGGTATAGTAACAGAAGACGTTAAATAAATTTAAAAAACATGCTTTCAATTAAATCGTAATTTTTGATAATCTCAAAATTTTAACATCTCTATATGCACCACCTTTAACTATTAATTATCATTCTATAATATAAAATATGATAACAAGAGTCAAACATACTGAAGTATTTTAGTTTTGCAAATATTATTTACTGATGAAGCCATTAGCTGAAATTGCTACCAGCCAATATAAAGCAATGTTTCTAGAAATAAAATACTTAAGTATTATTATTTCACCTTATAACAATGGAGTTCTACCAAGTAAATGCCAAGTCATGCCATTTGACAATGAATAAAAAATTCGATCCACGTTTTTTTCATAGTTTTTTTTTTTTATTAAAAATAACCTTTAACGTGTATAATGTTTAAATCATAAAGAATACGCAGAATATGTTTTTTTTTCAGAAGAAGCAGCGTGTTAAAACTTATGTATCTGCATTCATAACTCAAAACAGCCGGTTTTTGACATAACACTTTCTGCCAGTACCCCGACGATGTGATTTAAATTTATTTTTAAGCCCATATTAAATTTGAGTACACTCAGCAGTGTTTCTTTCATCTTTAATCCAAGCTTTATTGTTTTCTGTGTCAGAAGCTTGAGGAGTTGTGTTGGCAGTAATTATTAAGATTATTAGAGTCACTTTCTATTGCGCATGTCGCAGAATAAGCAGTGACCTAGTACTAGTTTGTTAATTCTCTCTTCAGTTAATAATAATTGCTTAAAATTATGCGCACGAATTGTTATAGAGCCGCACGTAAGCAGGGCTTTTTATATTTTTGATAACTAAACTAACCGACTATCAAATAAAAAAATCTTTACAAACTTTAAGCTTAGACTAATTCAATGTCGCTTTTGACATTTCCGATGCTGATAAAATCAATATAAGAAGACGATACTGTTGAAATTAACCATCAAAGCAGGATGTGAGGTTACCTTAAAAAAAATATTGTTGACAAAATATTATAAAATATATCGTATCTTTATTTCAGAATCTTTGACATAGCAGAAATTGTATACATTACAATTTTATAAGAAGATTTTTACATTTTATTTCGATATTTTCATGAATTAAATTTAAGGAACGGTGGTTAGTAGTTACAAAAAAAATATGTTAAAAAAACACAATATTCCTTTACTCTTTATTTCCACTTCTTTAACTATTAATCATTGATGATTTTTTATTTATATGTTAGAGGTGTTAAACATTTGAATTTTGTGTAATTATAGAATCACTTCTACTGTAATTTGTAAATAATTTTCAATGTTCCCTTAAGAGGAAAAAAAACCCAAAATCCATTTTGTAATTTCATAATTTAAAATGTTAGAATCAATATTGCTTCATTACTTAAGCAAACATTTCGGTAGTAAGCCTGAGGATGCCTCTGAAAGAGGCGAAATACGTGTCACAGTTAGTAGCACAATACGTGGAATAATCAAAGTTATTTTAAATTTTAAAATTATATTTTCAATGTTAATTGTTGTTTACACCTTTTCTTTTCAATTTGTTATTGTATAAATAGCACTGTTAAATTATATTTCTTATTAGTTGACAATGCTCGCCATGAGTGAAACCAGTCCTGACTTTTATTAATAAAGTGGAAATAAAGTACAAATGAATATTGTGTTTTTTATTTATAGCCTAATTATATTCTAAAGAATGAATAAGTTATGTATATGAACTGTCCGTAAGAACAATTGAAATCAATGAGCACTGTCGATGAGCGGTGTGGGTGGGGTTTTGGGGGGAGGGTGTCGCCGTCGATAGCGTCGGCCGCATCACTTGGCGCGAGCCTGCCGTCTGTTTATGTCTGGCACAGGCTGGCGCGCTACCAAACTGGCGGAACACCTACCGCTTCATGATGATAATATAACAACACGGGCATACCGATGAGCTTAGCCCACGCGTGTTTTCGAGACTTTAATAATATTGCTACTAATCGTAACGAGACTGTAGTCACAAGCATTTGTAAGTTCAAAGAGCAGGTTAATTACCAATGTTCACTCTTCATTCATATATTTTTTTAAATTTCACAGTATGCAATTATAAATAAAATATCCAATCAATTCTGCGTATATATCATTACTTAATAATTTAAAATATTTGTTCTTTTTATAACGCATTTGAGTGGAAGAATAAAAATATTTTAAAACATTTATGACGTTCAAAATTTGTACTTAATTTTTTCTAGGGTTCAATGATATAGTGTGAATTTTTATGGCTATTGTTGTCAGTAAATAAAATATAAAATGTTCTTGAATCTAAAATGCTTATGATTTTTGATATTTTGATAAGAATACGTCTACGTAAAGATCCATATTTAGGTATCCAAATATATATATCAAATCTGTACGCATTCCCATGGGTGAATCTATATCACCAGCAATGATACTTACATTTATTTACTTAACATCAGTTCAAGTTCACCCGTGCACTTAAACGCTTGAAGATACCGAAAGGCGAAACCCGGGATTTTAGTGACAAAACTTGTGAATGTACATAATGTAGAACAATTCAAATTTAAACATATATTTTTGGTAAGTATGTACATGCTTTACCGGATCTCACTCTTTTTTTACCTGAAAATTAATTAAGCGCAACTCTGTAGGAAATTTAATAACGATTTGGAAAATGCCAAATTATCATACAATATGTAAATCAAGAAAAACCGATAATTTACTTGAAATACAAATATAATATCAGTATGAAAGAGTCAACATGGTATGTCAAATGGAACATTTTTGAACACACAAAATATCAGATTTAAAAAATGAACTTCAAACAAATATATCATAATTCACACGAATTATTGCTATTATTGTTTGCGACGTTGCATTTTTTGGTGTTTTAGCATCTGCACAGAGAATTGCATATTTACCATATTTTTTTTATGAAATGCTTATTTTGTAATGTTCTTGCATTGTTCGAATCAATTTTAACGAGTTTTAGTTAGCTAAAGATGTCAATTTAATGTGTATTTTTTTTCTTGGTAGTTTAAATTTGATTGATTATTATTCTTGTTTATTATCTCTTAGTAGTAAGACAATGATTGTTTAATCAATAAACTTAGTTCATCATTCGTTAATTAAAATGTACCCATAGCTTTTTATTATCGACGTTAAAATGTGATACATAGCAAAGAGCAACGCCTGTAATGTATCAGAGTGTACCTTGACTAAGTAATAAGTTATCTGAGAATAGATTATAACGGTATATCGATAAATTACCAAGTTGACCCCACATGTATAGAACAATGACATATTTCAAAGACGTGGATTGCAATTAAAAAGAACATGTCGCTTCAAGGGAAACGGCTATGGTAAATAAGGCGATAAGCTTTTCAAGTTACTTACGCTAACTTCACGTGACGCAATCTACGGCACGAAAGCTTTTATAAAATCACATAATGAATGAGTTGTTATGGGTTTTGGCCCCGACACTTTTTAGTTAATTATTTAAATCAAAATATTTCCTAGCATTATCAATCATATATCGATGTCTTTTAATACAAATAACTGCTTGAAAATATGTCTACTTGTAACCGAATTAAACGATAAACTGTATGTGAATTAACCTTTAAGCGCCCGTGGACTTTTTGCGAAATATTTGCACGACCCGTAGCTTTTATAAAAATAATTATATCTCAAAAACTAGTCAGCCTATGTGGGTAAAATAAAAAGAATTAGCAAAATAAAATATTGTTTATAATTAAAAAAAGCTTTATTTACAATTTTTCACATTTTATATTATTATACATTAAAGTTAAAGAATTAAAACGATAAAAATTAGTAAAAAAATTTAAAAATTTAAACCATAAAATTACAAAAAATAGAGAATTTTATAGGTATGGAAAGAAATCTGTATCCCTATTTAAATATGTTGTATGGTGCGGATAAAGCTGATTCATTGCGGTCTGCCCAACACAACGCATATTCCAAGAATCGACCTTGTAACGCAGATGTTTATATTACTCAATATGACAAAAATATTGAAAATATATATCGAAACTGAAAATAAAATTATGGATCGGTATTTCAAAGTCATCATTTATGTAAGCTAATATTCATATTTTGAATACTATTATCATAAATCAGTGTAATCCGATAGTGAAATGTAGCATAATCACTGGTCCCATACGGGACCGCTGGGCGTTTAAAGGTTAAATAAAAAAATACAAAAAACTATTGTTTTCGAATGTCTTTTGTTTTAAAATGGCCAATCCTTTATTTCGTATTTTTTTTGATACTATGAAGGTTTAATTAAAGATTAGTGAATAAATGGTTTCAGAAAAACTTCCCTAACTGCTACTGTAATAAAAAATATCAATAAACCTATATATTAATACGTTCAACCATAGTTGCTAAAATTTTGATTAAATCATGGATTACCGTGCTAGTCTTACGAGCCAGATAATATTAGAAATTTAAGCAGTTGCATATATGTTTATTATTAATATGAATAATCATTTTAAATTCAACTAAGGTTTCAATATATACATTCGAATCAGGAAATACTTAAAAGTATTTATAAACATAATCCTAATGGCCACTGAATATACGGTAACACATTTTTTAAAATAAAAATCATACAAAATAAGGATTAGGTTTAAGGACATTTTTATAATAAGTAACAATCATATGGTAAGTAGTCACACTGTTTTCAAAAAACGATTTGTTATTAAGTCATATAAGTAAGAGAAAGGGAACACGTAAGAAAATTACTCTTGGTTTGCAGAATATAAATTAGAACTCAATGATGTGTTTAGTGGGTCAAAAATAGATCGTTTCATAAAAATGAAAAATTGCGTCGTGGGCAGTATATATTTAAGTAAAGTAGATAAAAAAAACAAAATCTTAAGAGGTGGAATATGATTTGATTGTTTTATTTATATTCCTTTTTTTATTGTTTTTGAATCAATAAATAACAGTTTCATTGAAAGTAATTGCTTGCTAAATTTAACAAACTATAATATCTACAAACGACATAATATGTTGAATATTATAAACTGCTTTTTGGGAAAGCTTACGAATCTATTGTTATGAAAAGTTTCTTTAAAAAATACCTCCGTTGCCTAAAAAAGTATACCGAATTGTGCATTTGAGGTTAAATAGAAAGTATGCGTTTTTAATTAGATTAATATGACTAGATTTATGTGTAAACCCAACTCTTTTTTAGTCGTGTAAAAAACAAAAAAATAATTTGCTGAATTAAAAAAAAACGCGTTATTTTTTAAAAAAGAACAATATTGTGTTATATATAGAAAATCGTGTAAAAAAGAAAAAAATGAAGACCCAATAAGTGAAATACCTAATATAATATTCATGCTATGTACTTTAATTAAGAAATAATTATACTATTCATCTCTACTCGATTTCATTAAAATACGAGGACTTTTATGACAGACTGGACACAAATTGCTTTTATCGTTAAAAATGTCTAACACGCCTTATGTGTTAAGATCTAATGAAGTCTTTTTGTTCGTTATTACCATCATGTGTTGTCGAATTTATTGTTATTAGGAAATCCATTATCGGCTCTTTATTTTTTAAGCCTGGAAGTAGTCTTACAAAAATAATTAATGTAAAAGTATTTGTTCTGTTTAGTTGACCGTGTTATGTGTATAAAAGAGTTAAGTGTATGTGTTTTTTGTTTAAGCGATAATATTTTTACGATAATTAAACAGAATATAATTGAACTATATGCGATTGATAGATACATCTTTTTATCTCAGTATTTTTTCCAAAGATTAGACTGGTGAATGAATATTCCTTCGGGAACTTAATGATAAGTGGTAGTACGACAAATTTTCATGGAACAGTGGTAAAAGAGATTTATTATGTTTACAAAATTACCAGCGAAAACCTCCGAACGGTTTGCATATGTATGTAATAATGTTGCGTGTGTCAACTAAGGAAAGATTTAATCTTTTGGTTTACTTATTATGAACCCAAAGTAAATCTCGTTCTGTGTAACGTGAGTGTGGAATAAATAATGAAAATATAAATAGAACAAGCTAATCCAACGCATGTTCCTTAAATTTATTTTATTTTCAATCAAGATATCAAAACACTTAAATAGATAAAATACAAAGAGAATTAATTTGATTTTTTAAGAAGAATATGTATAATTGTTTTACAATCGAAATCTATTGAACGCTACAAAAATCGCATTCGTAAGCAATGTTGTATGATTTATATGTTTTTTCGGAATTAATGTTTTTATATAATGACAATAATTTCCACATTCCCAACCCTACAATAATAGTACGTATTGAGAGCGATTAGCTTAACACAAGTCCTTTCAAAGGTCTATCTTTTTTATCTATACATACTCTCTTAAAAAAAAAGAGTTGTTAAAAAATTAAATAATCAACAGTTGTTAGAGGAACCCTTTTGCTGAGACACTTATATAAGAAAACAATATGCTTGATTTTGAGATCGTAGGTATATTGATTTAAAAAATACTTATGATAATAATACATTTGTATTATAGATTTTTCAACTATCATATTATATTTATGATGCTACTTATATTATAAGTTATTGAATAACTGATTAGGTAATTATATATTTTAAAGAAATATATCTCGGAAACAACTGATGACTAAATGACTAACTTAAAAGTGTTTTAATATATTAGATTCATTTTTTTTTAAAAGAATATGTATTTTTTATTGAACAAAATATTTTTATAAAAATACATATTCTTTCTTAGAAAGATCTTTCAGTTACAGAGCAAGACAACGAACGATAAGAGAAAAAAAAAATACAACTAACCTCACTATATCGTAAAAATTGGGAGTAAGTAATAATGGACTAGGCATCCATACAAAATTTGAGCTTAGGTTCATTCAATTGTATTTTGGGAATTTAAGAAAATCAAACATTGTTCCTGTCACGTTCATCTTTTTTATTAATATAAAAATATTATATTTTATATTATAATGAAACCTGTACATACAGATAAAAGCTACGGTTTAAAGTTTTCTTCGCAATCTATTTCATACCTAAATGCGATTTCTTAATATTTGGTTTGTGATACGATGTAATTACTGCTGTGTTTGATAGCGTACTTTTTAGTTGTATCTGTTTCAATCGCCGTAAAAGTCAATGCAAATGGATGAATTAGACTGTAACTGTTACAATTAACATACAAATGCCACACCCTTGGTAAGAAAATATAATTTAAATGGCAGTGCGTATTTTTTAGCTACTATAGAATCATTAGTCACGGTCACGACAAATTCGTTGCTTGACAAAGGGTTGAATAGATTGGTTTCACTAATATTGAAACATGTATTCATGTTTACTCAACACTGATTTATTTTGAAAAGTTGCGTTATGTGAAAGGTTTAACCTTTTGTAAAAAAAGCACAGCTATTGTGGCTTAAAATACAACATTTGAAAAGGTACTTGGGTCCAATATTTTCTTCGCATGTTTCCAACTTGTAGTATGTCAAAGCATGACTCAATATTTTTCTTTTAATTTACACAATTTTCTTGCGCTAAATTCGAGTAATTATTATTCCATTTTGAATGGATCGTTAGAGTTGCTGCCATAGTTTGTGTAACATGAAAAATATATTCTAAATGGCAACATGCGGACAAAAACAACGAATTTAATCACCCATTAAAATAGAAAATAATATAAATATATAGATGGCAATTGTAATGAAAAACGGTGGTCTTAGTCTAACTGAAGTTATTTAACTAGCAAACGCAGTGATAATTAATACATTTTCTTTCCACACTCTTGACGACAAAAAACTGACTGAAATGATATTATAATACTTGAATAAGAATGCGAAAATATACTACACGGAAGAATCGCTACTTTTTGTTATAAGATTTTTTTTTTACCATGTCCGCTCCCAATGTAGAGTATATGGACTCCTTATGGAGTTTATCTCAACAGAAGTGTTTCTACGAGAACTGCTTGTTACTCAGTTGCTCAACCTCTCCAGTTTTTCCAAAAAGAGAAGAAATAGAAGGAAAGGGCTAGGACAGAACTAGTGGTTAGCTAATCGCTCTCGGTACGCCCCGTTCATAGGGTAGGATGGGTGGGTGGAGGAATTTAAGACATCACATACATCTATGCCTTTGAACAGAAATTCATAAATCAATTGAAAAAATCAATTTATAAAACTGTCCGTACTGGGATTCGAACCCGTGCCTTCCGTAGAGGTAGCCAACAACGTTGACCACTCGACCACACAGGCGGCGGTGTGTTTTTTTTAGACGCCCAAAATACATTTCGTTAAATTAATAACACTAAAACTATAATAAACATCTTGATTTTAAAATATTTTTCAGATAGCTATTGAATACGATCTCATATTTACATACACAAATTGAAACGCACAAATTGAAATAAATGAACATTATTTAGTAGTTTACTAACGCAATTCACAGTTTTTATTTAAAAAAAATGATAAAAGCTTAGATGTATGTTAATTTTATTTTAGAATTTGATTTTGACTACGCCAACAATGACTTTATCATGGTTTTTAATTGAAGTAGTGAAATGTTGATTAATATTATTAAATTCATTTGTCCAAATAAATATTTTTTGAGTTTTGTAACAAGGCAGTTGTATCACAAAAGCTTGAATTATAAATTATATTTAATTGACGTGATGGAAATAACTTTAATTTTTAGCACTTATCATATAAGTTTAATAGTCATTATTAGACAATATTACACTAAAAAAAAACATTTGTAATGTTCATCAATACATGCAAGTATTTAACTTGGTTCAATCAATGAATTTACCCAAATTGTTTCACACAAAAGGCGTTCGGTTTGAAAACTTTTTAATTGACTTGAGTCAAAGACTAGAAGATTGATTACGTGAATTGTTGAAGGCGTACCCATTGACTCCTTTTACAACACGAATCAACTCTATCGATTCGTTTATAAAAAGATTCTTGGAATTCTTAAATAAATCACATGGGTACGTTTAGAATAAGACTGAAAACATGGATAAAGAAACTATTTTATAAAGGTGTGCACCGATATTTCGATGCACACCTTTATAAAATGGTTTTAGCTGTCAGCTTTGTTAAAATTTATAGTAAAATATTTTTAACTTTCTTTTTTTTCAAAATTTACAAACTATTAACAAACAGAAACTTTTAAAAGTTTATATACATAATTCCCACCGTTCGAGAGTCGAAACTTGCTAAGACTTAGTATTTCGGGATTGAAAATTGGAAAAAATTGTGGGAGTGCTAAAAAAAGATCCAAAATTTGTTTTTTTTTTGCAATTCAAATTGAAAATCTTGGAAGAGCTAAAAAAAGGTCTCGGGAAAATTCCAGGATTTCAAAATCGCCAAGAAAAATTTCTCAATACCGAATCCCATTTTTAAGTTGAATGTTCAATCCCAGGATTCCAGGATACCAGAATTAAAAAAAAATACAATCTCGAAATCCCGGGATCAGAAGAGGGGTCCGGGATTGGATGCTATACTGTTAATAACTACTTACTGTCAAATACAGATTGAAAAAAAGTCATTTATTGCGTTGCAGTTAAAATTTTCAGACAGTTTTAGGAATTCATTGTTTTTTTTTTACAATGTATTATGACCAACACGAAAGTTTTTAAGATCGATTAACTCAAAGCTTGTAATTCCGATTTTACGTTTTAATTTAACGCTATAATGTTCGATTAGCTAAATTGAAACTACGTTTGTCTATTCATTGTGGGTTGACATTTAATACTTTGTATTGTGGCAATGCATAGACAACAACTCTGCGTTACAAAGTTGTACTTTTTTCGGCATGGAACTAAATATTACTGAATATTCTAATTTGATTTTATTTATTTTGTAACTTATTTCAGCCATGTCACAGTGGTCAACATGTGACTTCCATGCCGGCCCTCGCGAGTTCGAATCACAGTACGATCAGCATTTTTTCAATCGGTTAATCGGTTTATTTTCGAACGCATAAATGTTTGTGATACCTAAAAATACCCCATATCGCAATATAAAAATACCAATCCAAACCTGAAATCACGGAGTGTAGCTAAAGTGGTTAGCCAACAACTAGACATGTCCTGCCCTAATTTTTCTCTGAGAACGAAAGATTGAGCGACTGAGTAACGAACAGTTCTCGTGGAAAAACTTTTGTTGAGAAACCTCCATTTAGAGACCATATGCTGCACATAAGAAGTGGACATTGATTGAAAAAATGTGACAATAAACATGTTCAAGAACAACGTTTCACTGTGATACAGTTTTGAGGCCTGAAAAATTTAGCTCACATTATTATTAGTCATGAAATAATTTTAAATTGGTATCTTCATAGTATATACTACATAAAGTTATTTTGAAGCAATCATGTTACTATCAAATACTTTTTATTATAAATACTATCGACAAATTAGTAGTAAAAAAATTAGTTGTTTGGCTAATATTACCGTAAATAGACCGATATTTATGGATATAAATTCATAAATGAATTGTTAAATAATTGTGAAAAAATGCCTACCAAAAAATCATCATTATATATTAAATAACTGAAATTAATTAGTTGAAAAGTATTCTTAATATTAAAAGCAATCATTTTAAGTAACATAAATTCAGACATTGTAAAACAAAAACAAGTGAAAAACAACAAAAATTTTAAGCTGGGTAAAACCGATTGTTTGAATATGGAATAGAACAATGTTTTATCAAGAGTTAATTTGCGATCGCAACCAAATTAAAATATTGCGACTGTCGCTTAGCTTGCGACTTTTCGTTCGTGTGTGAACGAGAAAACATTATGTACTTGGAGTGGGAAATTTAATTTGGCACACACACCCAACAATAATGAATATTTTTAAATGCTTTACTTTTTGTATGGTAAAGTATTAAGATCAGCTGTATTTGATTTTAGATGTTTACGTTCGAAATGTACTTAAAAACTCTCAGATACCAGAATGTATGTTCGAAGCACCACTAATGTCTTTATGATTCTTGGGTAAAATTAAAGAGAACAATATTTTTCGACAAACTTAAAACAAATAAAATATATATAGCTCACAAGACTGTATTATTTTTGTTGTAGCAAGCTTTATTGATTTATAAAATTGTTTTTTAAAATGATAAGCTAAAAATTAATTATTTTGAATTAAAATGCCAGAGCTCCATTAGGAGGCCATATGTTTCACATTGGGAGAGGGAAAGGATTTTTTTGTTATTATTTAGGATTGGAAGTACATAATATTTAATTTCCGTAGCCGTAGATCGAGCATGGTCTACCCGCGACCCAACTAACTGTTTTTTGCGGCACTTTCTACACCTCGAGAACTTAAAATTTTATCAGAAATATATCCTCGAAGATTAATTTCCCAAATTAGCATTACAGCAGCATTTGGGGGTACCTGGATATCTTATTTTTCAGTATGCGTTGCAGTAGGTTACTCGATGAAAACGCGACCAATCAACTGTGATGTGCGTCAGCTAAATTACTAATTGATATTAAAAAAATATCAAACAATACACAAAAACAAATATGATATTAATTATGAGGTGATAAAATATGTTTTTCATTTGCGTCCCGAAACCATCATAATTTGTTTTTGTGCAGTCCGCTAGAAGCAAAAGACTGGGCATGCCTGCCGTAGATGATAAATTTCGCTACGCAATGGCGTACAAGAACAATTTTCTTTGATAAAATAAGATGCTTTAAGAAAAAACATATATTTTAAGTGTATTTTAAAATCAAAGATATATATAGAAAACAAGAACAACAGCATTATGCTAATTTCTTTCGACTGAAATGTGGAGACAATATTTTCTCGATTGAAAACCTCAAGAATGTGGGAATGTCGTTGAATTGGTAAAAAAACCTGTGGAGTAATTTAGAAATCTGGCCAGAATACTATGTGGGTTTGCCAATATTACGTTTCACTCTCATTTTTATTTTACTTTAAACTTACCACTTGCAAATGCGCGCGATATAAATAAAATTATCACCAGCTGTTGAATAGGCTTGCAAACATTATTCAATTGAAATTGAGGAAGTCTTGTTTTGTTTCGTAATATTATATGGTATCATTATACATGATTTTTTTTAGTATCATACTTGATTGCGGTCATTTAGGTCAGCGACCTAATAAATATTCGTTAAGTAAATTATCGTAAAATTAAAAAAACTGAATGAAATATTAACATGTTTTTTTACGATACGGCTAGAACTCCATTCAATCATAGTTTAAAATTATTTCTAGCTTCAATTCTTTTAAGGCCATTAATATTGAATGAAGGGAACACTACTTTTTTTCCACCAATTCTATCAAACTGTTGTTATACTGATTATAACACCAAAGCTTGCTACATTTAATGCACAAAAACTTAATATAGACATACTCATAAGTTCTCTCATAATAGATATATTTTGGAAGATAGTAAAGATAGTTGATACTATTTTGATGGTGACAATGCGTTCAGACAATTTTTTTTGGAAATATAATATCAGTTTTGAATTTATTCATTTTTTCTTAATAAATCGACACTTTCTACGTAAAGTATTGTAAATTTAAAATCAGAACATTACTGAAGGGTGGTTCAAAGATATACCAAATTTTATGAAAAACGATCAAAAGCTCGACCAATACAGAGATTGTGTATCTTTAAACGTTTCTCCTGTAAAGTTCCGATTTTAAAATTACAATACTCTACGTAAGAGGTTTCAAAATATTGTAATAACATTTTTTTAATTAAAAATAATATTCAAAATATTATTATGTTTTGTATAGTTCTGCATAGTGAATAACGGGTTAATCGTTGTTATTGTTTTGCAAGTTCACAAAAAATACAGTGGCCCTGCAGACACTGCTATAAATAAGTCTCAATAGAGAACTTGATCAATGACACAGGGTGGCCGAAACAAATAGCTACTACATTTCACAACGCAATTGACGTCAATGGAGATTAGATTTTCTTTTCCGACCCAAAGAGATCTTGCCCACCACTTCTTATTTTACCAGGCGAGCGATGACAAACCATTTATAAAATTTGATTTTTTTCACTAATTTTCAAGTATTTTTGCCTCTAAATTTGTATTGAATTTGAATTAAAAGATTGAGGTAGAAATGAGGATTTCGTACAACCTCAAAAATTCTTTCCGAATGTTAAGTGTCAAGTAGAAATATAAAAATCGATTTTTAAGACAGGAAAATATCACGTTATAATAGTGTCAATGATCGCTTACATTAGGGCATTATTGATTCAAAATATATTAGACAAAGCACTTATGTTCTCATTTAAAAGTATAATATCCACGTCATCATTCATTTTCAATTGATCTCCAGCGGTTAGTTCTTACGAAGAAGCGTTCTGATGTTTTAATATAAAATATAAATTTCGATATTAATAAAACTCTGACTTGTCACTTGATGATAATTTGTCAGTTTATCTTTATATGATCAAGGACTCGGTATTCGTTTATGACGAAAATTTTCAACTGACCTTTTAACGGTAGTGGAATTTGTACCAAATAGTGTTATATTTTTTCAATATATGACTGTTGAATTTTTCAGTTGAGAGCTCCTGAACTGTGTGCCACAGCGCACTACGTTTTTTTAAATATTAAGTCCACGCATATTTTTTAATATTTATAATAAAAAATATAAAACCAAGAACTTATATTATTTATGTATTCACCCTTTTACTTATATCTATACTTGAGGTGTGCCACGAAAATCTGAGAAACATTTTGGAGGCTTTGGGAGAGATGATGTACCAGAGCACTGCTGCAGCGCATACAACCGAGTTTTAAAAGGTGTGAAGTCGTAGCGGTTGCCGTGTATATCATTAGTACAATATTTTTTTTGTTGGAAATTATAATCTGAAAACTTAAATTTAATTCTACTACGAGGGAAAGTACAATTAAAAAAATATATCTTTTAATTATGTATGTCCATAGACATGAAATTAATTTGACACATTATTTAATTTACACACGAAGACAATCTTACGCTGTCTCAATCACTATTAAAGTTCATTCATTAATTTCATTCTTGTCTTAACGGATACCTTGAAATTGTCACGTAGGTTATAAGTTTACAATCACTGTGGTAGACTGTACTCTTATAATTAGACAAATATTTAGCTCACTTGTTCTTAATTCGAATTAGAGCTATTAATTCATAGAGTAACTTCATAGTACGTCTTGCGAACAGACCTAACATACTACCACTCGTTTGTGCATCATAAATAGATACCTGATAGGTAAATATTATATTTAAAATGCTGTATCTGTAGATGATTGGTCAATGACGTTATTTTCGTTTGACGTGTCCATGTGTTTAAACCCCAGTCAGGAAACTTTAAAATATCATTTGTCAATCACATGGATAACTTTAATGGTTGCATTCGCTTAAATTATTTCACTCGTGGATTGTTTTTGTCCGGCTAATTGCTCATTTGTCTAACTTCCAGTATGAATAGTTTCATATATATATATATATATATATTGACATGACTCGTAATTTTCCTCTGAGTGCACACAACTAATTTATGTGAAATGAGTAAATGAAACACACTGCCGTACTCACCGAAAGGCAAGCCAGCGATGGTAGGAATTAGAAAAGTAACTCAGCTTTACGAAATTATGCGTTTATTTAGGGATTCACAAACATTTTATTTAAAATCATACAAAAATTTTACAAATTTAAATTATAACAATCAACATCGCCGAAGTTAATAGAAAATGACATTACAAAAAAAAAACAAACTATTTTCAACAAAATTCTGTCGCCCGCGCAGGCTTGGTATTTAATTACTACATCGAAATACGTCTTTTCAAATCGATGGCTCACAAAAGAAGGAAGATTCTTGTCGATTTACAACTACTCCCTTCCTCGGCTGACTGTTGAGCGTCAAAAAAAATACATCGTTGCCTTTAGACAACGTTGCCAAAAAAGTGTTGTCACAAGCAAATCAAAATATCTGGAAATTATTATAAATTATTTTTTTAAAGTCATTAATTAAACTAAACTTTTTACTGTCGCCTGTTGTCATGACAAAAGGGATAGTCAGAGTTTCTGCTTATACAACTGGTACCATGTCAATATATATATGTATTTAATTGATGTATGAAACTCTGTCAAACGCTTCTAAAAATGGGGCAAATTGAAGTTGATAAGCATACCACTTCTGTCCCAGCTTTTTTCTTATCTCCTTACTATCTCCAAATAAGAGAAATTAAGTAACTGAGTAATAAAGACAGCTTCCATTGAAATAAATTCTATTAGGACTCCACATGTTTTACACCCAAAGCGGATACAGCTTAAACAAAAAAAAAGTTATGTTCGAAGCCCATCCATCTATTCTTACGTTCTCAAAAAAAGTTAGGCCAACTGGCAAGTGACCAGTTAATACAGATCAAATTCTGTTAAGAGATACAATTTTAAGTTCACTTTTTGCCGGGTCCTATGGCACAGTGGTTAGGCTGTGAGCTTCCCTGCCGGATCTCACGGGTTCAAGTCTCCATACGAACAGCGTTTTTTCGATTTCTGTTCGAAGGCATGGGTGTTTGTGATGTCTGAAAATTCCATCCCACTGCTCGTAGCGAGAGCGATTAGTTAACCACTATTCCTGTCCTGGCCTTATCCTTATTTCCCTACTCAATCTCTTTGAAAAAGAGAGGTTGAGCGACTGAGTAACAAACAGTTCTCGTAGAAAAACTTCTGTTGAGATACCTCAATTAAGAGGCCATATGCTACACCAGCCATGCTCAACCTTTTTTTTCCTCCGGGCCACATTCCGATATTTGCTTCTCTACGTGGGCCGCAACATATTTATGGTATACTCCTTTTTTTTTAGCTCACCGAGGAATTTGAAATCCTCGATTTGGTATACTTTTCCCCACATATCTCCGAAACTCCTTTTTTTTTTTTTAGCTCACCGAGGAATTTGAAATCGACAATTTGGTAAGAGCTTACTGGGCCGCACATTAGGGCTTACTGGGCCGCAGTTTGAGTATGGCTGTGCTACACATTGGGAGCGGACATGGGTAAAAAATATAGATACATATAAAAAAAATATATTAAGCATTTTTAAGTGGGTAAAATTTTTCTGGTTTTCATCCTCAGCTTTTAAAGCCTTACCTATTCTTTTTATGCAACCAATAGCCACCAAGTGTCACATCAAAAAAAAAATCTATCACACAAAACGTCCTGAACATGCTAGAATCATTAAATGTGACTACTAATCTTTTAATGTGGGTATCCACAGAATACTATAACACCTTTACTTACAAGCTCTAACTTTCAACGTCAAACGTTAGATTTTTACGAAACAATTTAACTCATCTTTCATCTCGCCAGTATAGATTACGGATTTCATTTAACATATAAGATACATCCGGAAATAAAATAAGTAACAATTCAATGTTTAAAATTACGATGAACACGATATGATTGTTTTTACTATGGTCATCTCTATTCTGAAAATAATGGAACTGTTTCCAAATACTTTTATCAGACTACCTGTATTAAATTCATGAAATACTTAACCCGTAACATGCTATCCTAAAAAAATACGTTCCCTGCCATGATGGCATCTCAGTTTCACTGTTTATTGACAGTATTTAAACCTAAGTTAGAAGCTAAAATATAATTTTAAAAATGTACATATATATGCTAGAATACCTAAAATGATAAATACTTATTGACAATATTAAGAGAAATATTGAATGATTTAATGGCTCAACTATTTACGATTGCATCATGGGCATGGAGGTGATAATAAAGTAATGTTGGGTCCGTAGTTTAGTGTTCAACGTCAGTGGCTTCCGAGAACGGGAACAATTTTTTCAGTTCGACTTCTTTTCGAAGGAGTGTGTGTAATGTCTAAAATTTCTCTTCTACCACTATGCCTGTCTTATCCTTTTTACTCCTACTATTTTCAAACGAAAGAAAAACTTCTGTTGTGATACCTCGTGTATATGAATTTAAAAGAATGATAGGTAGTTATGGCTTTTTTGTTGCGTTTACGAATATAGTAATAAAAAGCCACGCAGTGCTAACGTAAATTTTGTTTATAAAACGTATTATATAATTAAACACGTTGATAGTCTTAACCTTATTGTGATTTATCTTTAATATGCTAAAGTATATTGTTTGCAAACTGGTATTTTGTCATAATTGAGGATGTGACGTTGAAAATTCATATATTTGAAAGCTTCGCAAAAACGCTTTACGAAATCGATACCGTTTCATATCTGTTTTTAATAGAGCACGGGCATCGTTTTTTTGCAAAAAAAAAACAACGGTTCCCGCCCTTTTCCGCTCTCCGAAGGTCTGCCAATGCTTTCGCCAAAATAAGAATTCATATTTATAGCTTGGATTGTTGTACTCTACGATTGACGAATTACAAAATGGTGACTTGCGGAAAACGGCCTATACTGAATAGCATTCAAAATGTCAAGCCTTTTACTGACGTATACCAATAAATACAAAAGTGAACACATCACTTGATTTACGCTATACTCGAGTTCTACAATCTAAAGTAGGTATACACTGTCAAATAACTGTGTCAGTAAACGAGGCCGAAAGTTTTGCACACTAACCGTTATCATCTTAGATCTAGTCGTTTTTTTATACACGTGAAAGAAACTCGATTATCAATTATTTCAAGGACATTTAATTGCGACTCTGATAACAGTATTCGAATTTTATTAACGAGCGTGCGGGCTCTTTTCTGAATTTGGTCGTATAAATTTTATTAAACGTGGCTTTGTAATGTACTAAATTTATTTATTGCTATGGCATCAATTATTGATACGCTTATCACCCATTAAAATGATTGCAATTTCGTTTTAAAAAGTCATGAAAGTTAACTCGTGGAATACAGTTCGTAATTTGAAAACCCATGATCCTGATATCGTGCCAAGCTAAATACCAAATTGTCTAAAAACAAATGGATTTTTTTTTTGTCATTGGTTTCAAGTATTTGCAAAGAATTTATTTTTTCATCAGTTAATCTTAAAATTAAAAAAAAATGCTATTCATTTTAGGTACTTGTTCTAGATGAGAAACATAAACAAAGGTTATTTACTATTTAATAATATACTTGTATATGATTCATTAACGTTTTAGCTGATAGATGGGCCCTGTAAGGTTTTCAAAATAAACCCAATAGATGGTTTAGTAATCCGTAAACATCGCAACCAAAGCCAACAATACTATCTACAGCAAAGGTTCACAACTGGAGGAGAATTCCCCCCTGGGGGGGGGGGGGGAAATCCCGAACTCCAAGATCGTTAAATTAATCGTTGAATCACTAGATTGCTCTTTATTTTTTAAATTTATTTAAAAGTATTATTTTAAATACAATATAACATATTCATTAATCATTATTCATAAAATCACGTCACAAACAGATAGATGAACGACATTTTTTAATACAATGTAATTTTGCTGAAGTTTTTTTTATTGAAAAATGCTTTAGTAATTTCAGTAACTAGGTAGTTCGTAAAAAAACATCTCAGTAAAATTTTAATATAATGTATATAAATAATTACACATTAAAAAAGACTTTCAACTCTACGTTTATGTATATTATTTTGAATATACCTTTTGAGCTGGAGCATCTTAAGTAGAGGAGAAATTTGTTCCGATCAATGGTGAAAGGGGGGAATGGGACCTTTAAATAATTTGTTACTTAAATACTCGAATTTCAGTGTACATAACGGTATTATTAATACAACTGTATAATCAAGTGTACGTTATATTTAAACTTAATATATTCATTTATATAATAGAAACGACAATCAATATCAAAAATTAAAATTAATGAAACAATTCGTATCATTGTTTATCGTACAAAATTCTAGTAGGCTGATTCCAGCAAAATAGAAGACACCATTAGAGAACATTCAGTGTTTTACGTAAGGACATTTACATACAATATAAATTAAAAGTAATTCAAACTGTTATTTTGTCAAAACTTAAACGAAGATTCTTTGCCATTATAAAATGTGTTATTAAACATAATCGGCACGTTAAGAAATGTACTCAAAATTGAGATTAATGCATTTTATATGTTCAAGCTTAGCTGTATGATGGTATTATTGTTATGAAATGACCTTTGCGTGATTATGAAAGCTAATGAATCCTAATGGTACCTTTTGAAACGAGCTTTTTTTGACGTAGTTAACGACTGTCGCAAATTCTATACAAAACACCTTTCGCTATAAGCTAAAGACACAATAGAAATAAAACTAATATGTCTGTATAGCATACGAATAAGGAAATATGTTACTTTTATTATTGCTTACACTTATAATTAAAAACAATACTGATTATTATTGGGCCCATTAGAGATGAAGTGAGCCAAATGGCGCACCTAACGTATTTTAGAAAAAAATAAGTTAGGGGCGTTTTAATATTCTACAAGTCTTAAAGTATCTTAAAATTAAAATAACCTCATTCAATACACATTGCAATAGTGTTATCTTCGTAAAATAAAAATTGGCAATCCACCAAACCACCAAGTAAAGACGTGATTGTACTTAAAAGTCCAAGAAAAATCTTTAAACGTTTTATTAGTTGGCTCATTTCACATTTGAAGGGCCCTCACATTAAGAGGAGGCATGGCGAAAAATAGTAGATTATATATAAAATATCTATTGTTTAATTTTACGATAGGACTTCTAGAATGTGTTAATGATAATATATTACGATTGAATCGTATAATTAATTTCAATTGATTGTTATATTAATATAACAATGAATTTTATTTTTATTTTACAATTTATTTTTATTTATCGCATGATAATATTTCATTACGGGCTTGAATCCCAGTAGGGGTGAGCAGTTTTATAAATTGATTTATGGATTTCTGTTGTAAAAGCCGTTCTCTAACTGAAAAAAAAGATTGAGCAACTGAGTAACTAGCAGTTACAGAATCACAATGTATACAACTTGATACACGTTCTATCAACAAGACCTAAGCTGTAAATGCCGAATTAGTATCTAAATTTAACTTTTGAGTTTGAAAAAAGTTGGGCCTGTCAAAATTGCTAACAGTAAAATATACTTAAAAAAGGTTATTCTTAGACAATTTATTAAATTATTATTAGATTATGTCAATTAAACACCAGTTTACAAGTCTTCGTACACTTCAAGTTTGTGTATATTACATAATTTGATTATTACCCAAAATCATAATAACAGGTTTTTTGCTCCTCCTGTAAAATTTGGTATGTGTAGGTTACGTCCTTTTTCTTTCCACAGTCGATATGTATAATTTTTACTGAGGATAAATTTAACTATTTGACTGACATAAGATATTTATTAATGTTTGATATTAATTGATAGTTCTACAAGTGCAAAGAAACATAGCTGTTAGCTATTGGAAGACCACGCCAATTTTATGAATAAATATTTTTTAATATAATAATTGTTGAACTTGGTACTTCATCTGGTATTTCAGATAATACATAATTAAATACATATCCATTAGTAAGGTATTATTATTGTGAATTATATTAATTGGTTAAATATTGAAGATTTTCAGTAGCTGCGTTAAGCCTGTCTTAATTTTTATAATGTGTTACTTACGTTATTATTTTCATTATAATATCTTTATTATTATTTATTTCGAAGCGATGAAAACGAATTGACAAATGTATAATATTAAACACACATATGTACTAAAGTATCTATATATGATAACAGTGTTATTACAACGTAAACACTACAAATTATTAAATCGTTTTGTACATCGACTATTAAAACTGTCAACAAAACATAAAGTTAGTGATAAGCTAACGAAAAAAAAAATTAGCTTTGAGAACAAATTTACTGTTTTACGAAGTAGTATAGATCAAAGGACGTATACAAAATCATTTTTTGTGCATCTTTTATGATACATACATTGTTTACTGTGTCAAAAGTTTCAATCTAGTTTCGAATGAAATAATCTCGACAACGAGCCAAAAACAACACGAGAGAGTAAATTTCATTTTCACTTTGCAAGTCGACTGTTAAATGTCATATTTTTGACATTTGATAGTAAAATCTATGCTTACAGAAAATTATTCGAAAAAAGAATAGAGTTTTTCTAATAGACACATATTTCCTATTCATAAAGAATTTATAGAATGATTTACGATATTTAAATTTGTGTAAATCTGTCTCGGAGCTTTGTGTAATAAAACCGTATTTTTGTGGAAATTAAGTCTTTTTATTTTATGTTCAATATGATTAAAACAAAGATGTTGCATAGTATTTAGGCAAATATTTTTAATTATTAAGATTAATATATAAGTATTGATAGTGACTTTATAATTATTTAGCATTATAATAATTTAGAAGACGGTAAAGTATTTATTATCAATAAACAATAAGCAGATTAAGTCGTTTCCATTTCGTTTCTTTCCTCAACGTAGAAAAAATATAATAAATAAAAGTAACCGAGAAATCTATAGAAAATGTATTTGATTTTATTGTAGATCATGACTGTAGTCATCTAATTAAACTTTTTAATATTCGATACATTTTTATAATGTCAAATTCGATTAAAAATATATTTAAATAATTGTATTGCATCTCGATGACAATGATAATAATGGTTGTGCAGGCCGGATACGAGGTGCAATGATTTATTTAAAGGTTGTCGGCCTTGATTTTTCATCAACCTTGTGCGGTTGGCGGGAAAAGAATGCGCGTCGTGTTGCTTCATACATAACAAGGGCCATTTTGACAACTGATGAGCAATGAAGTTGGCAAATGCATACATATGCGTTCTCAAATAGTTTTTTTATACGAAATCATTTTACCCATATCAGGACACATTTACTTTACCCATTTAAATAAGACTTTCTATCGAATACGCCACTTTTCTTTTGTAATTTTAACAAGAAATTTTCCTGTAAATTTAATAAGCTTTATTTTAGATGAAAATATACTATTATCACAAAAATTATGTCAATCAACTAAAATTAGAAAAGAAATATGACATATATTTTTAATATATATTTTTCAATAAAGAGCTGTACATTTTTTGCTGTAATCTCGTTGTACATATGTATACATACATGTGTTTTTTTACTACACCCCAAACATATAAATATGCAAAGAATACGTAAAAAATATGTCAGATGTTTTAATAATATATCCACTAAAATTTGTTGCTTCGTATAAAAAAGTTTAAAAAATATTTAGCGTAGCTTTGAGTAAAGTATTTCGGTAAGCTTTTTTTTTAAGTCATCCATGAATTTTTATATAACATCTCTACATGTATACAACCTGGAGAACTAAGAGTGACATGTCATTTATCTACATTTTTTCAAAGATTTCTTGAATTTCATTACAAAGGGGGTTTTTTAAGCAGCACTAAAATAATTTTTTAAAATATTTAATTTGCGTAAGATGTTTTGCAAATAAATTTTCCCGACGTATATAAGATTTTTTATTACTCATGTGGGTTTTATTATAATAGCTTAGAAGTATTTAACCAACCTTGTTATAAAACATGATACAAGCGCTGTGTAGAAGAAAGTTGTCATTATCGAACGCTCGCAAGCCATATTGCTGCTGTATCGTGCACATTAACCAAATTCACTTTTTTTAAGTTTGCACCCTGTTAATTTTTCCGATCCGGCATCATCATTCGCAGATAACTCACAAAACATCAGCTGTCTCAATTTTAAACAGTACAACATCATACATTATCATTGGTAGGCCAGCGTTGAAAGATGACATTTGAACATTTTCAAAAAACGAACAGTTATTTTAATAAGTATTGCTAGTTGCTGAGAAAAACTTTCCCGGTTTATTTTTAAAAATAGACTGGCACGACGCAATCGTCGTTTCCCGCGTGATTTTCTGTCACTTCAGCTGATCGCGTTTGTTTTATTTATATATTTGTTCCCGCGTTTTTTATGTCTCTTTGTTCGAATTGATTTTATCGCTTTTTGTTATAGCGGTGGAGCGATGGGGCTGCGGGCACCCCTGACGCGAGGCTACTGAGGTGGGTTTGGCTTGATTCGCGAGTCGCCGTCGGCGTCGCCGCGACGGTGGTAGCTCAGTATGCTTTTGGCGCGCCTTCGCTAGGTCACGGGCAAAACCTTTAGGTATATTTGCGATTTCTGCGCAGCTACTAATGATACATTTGAAATGCGCAGAGCTGTATGGGATGCCAAATAAATTAAACTCTCACAACATACTTTCTCACAACGGCTTTCCTTATCGTTTGAATCTACATTATGAATTGCCAGTCTTTGAAAATGATAAAGTTCTTTATCAATATTTTTTACTGATATCAATACCAACTCAAGCGACTAAGACTAGAAAAGTTGTTTTGTAAAGAAATGTAAAAAAATCTGAAATTATAATTATTAAGCCAGTGTTCTTTGTATCATAAACATCTTGTAAAAATCACCTGGTTAATCAAACATGGCTAAAAAGTAATATGCGAGAAATCAAATATTTAGTTTTAGAAATAAGAGTTGTGTAAACAGAGACACCTTAAGCGTCCATAATAAATGTATTTATTTTATTTTTAAAGTGTCAATAAAAATCAAAAGTATTTGAAAGCTTTTTAATACAAATCTCTAATGTTAGACCATGTTTTTCATACGTTAATAAATATGTTTTTAAGACACTGCGCCAATGGCTTTAAATGCTATTAAAATTCTAACTGTATTTTTTATGAATATTTATTTTTAAAATTTAATCGTTAGTTTTTTATCGACGCCATTAAAGCGTGCAATAAAAGTGATCAAAGTGAAAACAAGGCATTTTATTTTTGGTAGCATCGAAAAGTATAACATAATAGAATTTAACAAATAAAATTATCCTTTTATTAACCAATATTTAAAAAAAACTTTATAGGTAATAATAAAAATTTAAATATGACCATACTAAACAAAATCACTATAAGTTTCTAGTGCATTTTTAATAGATACTGACTACGATTATGACTAAGTTATATTTGTGTTCTCTAAATTATTTGTTCAAGAATGAGTTATAAATATATGTTCGTAGAACTGTTACGTGTATTGTTAATTTCCATTTTATTTAAAATGTAATAGTTTCTAAGCCAATAACTCTTCTTATTGCAACATTTGTCACAAAATCTTTTATTTAAATTTCGAATAAATATTTTTTTTTTTTGATTCCCTCTCATTATTTTTTTTCAATTAACTGCCAGATTAATAATTTACGAATGAAAATACCAGGGATGTAGAATCGGAGTCGTGAAAAATGAGCGGCTCGATTTTTTTTTGAAAAATATATTTAATGATGTGTATTTAAACAAAACAGTCAAAAGTGTTAACACTTCATGCTTGGCTGACTAAAGATAGTCTGATGGTATACATATATATATATATATATATATACATAAGTTAAAATGGAATTATTAAAAAAAATCCTCGGAGTCGGAGTCGTCTGTTTTTCACGCAACTTTACAGCTCTGGAAAAGTCCAATGATAAGAAAAAAAATATATCTTTAAATGTTCAGATATAGTTGAAAAAATGTTGCATGATTTATTATTTTTAGTTAAGAGCTGTAGAAATTATTAATACATTTTTTGCTAGTTGTTTTTTTAATACTCATATATTTATTTTTAACATTCTAATGCGGCCCAGTTGTCAGTACTTGGCGGTCTTCCCTTTAAGCCACGTGGTGTGTAGTGTACGTCTCTTGCCACCCACTGGACCCAATTCTATTATTTCGCTTGACAATATGATACTATCACAATGATTGTATTTGCATGATATATAGTAGTCGTTTGCTCACTTTCGCGTATTGAATGTTGCGAAGGAAAATGATGACAGCCAAGAGCATTACTACCATTTTGAAGGACGACTTGTGTGTAATCAGAAACAATGAATATAACAAGAAATAATTTTAAAAGAATTATGAAAAACCCATATTTATATAAATATATCATAAGATAATAACCTGCCTCGCTAGATTGCAGGCTTATTATTGATAAAATGATAATTCTAAATAAAAATAATATCTTTAATGGTAAATCTATTAAAAAACAATACAATCATATAATTTTTATGATGTAACTAGGGCTGTGGAGTAGTGTAAAAAAAATGACTCCAATTCCAAAGAAATTATTGAATTTAAACTTACATATACGTTTAAAATCAGATTATCACTTTTAATGTGTTTACTGTCAATACTTGGTGGAATGGCATTATAATAAAAATAATAAAACATTTTTAGTACTTTTTCCACATAAAATTTAATGGATCATGACCGGTTTCGCTCACGGTGAGCATTGTCTTTATCTTTAGTCATCTTTAGCATATCTTTAGTCAGCCTAGCATGCAGTTGCAAGACCATAGACTATTTTGGTTTGCATACACATCATTAATTATATATTTTTTTAAATAGGTCTGAGTTATAATATTTTCCCAACTCCGACTCCACAATCCTGGCTATAACACCGCTAAAAAAAGTAAAAATAATAAAAATATGTAGATATGTACAAATTTATCAAAAAAATGCCTTGTACTATCGTATATACATATTTTCATCATTACGTTAACATAAAACATATATATGGCATAAATATAATTTAAAATACTCCCGAAGATGTATGTCTCTTCGTTAACTTTTTCTAGCGAAAAACAGCAATAAAGGAGCATGTTTACTATAAGCAACTAGCGACAGTAAATAAATATTATTTTTTATGTTCAATTTAATTTAAGTCCAAAACTATTTTTTTTTAATTTCTCACCTATGTATCGTGTGTATGGTATGAAAATAAAATGCATTAGTAATACATAAATTTCCGTGTAATTTAATAGAAATTATAACAAAAAAATCAATAATTTCGTATTTTGAGTTGATTTTAAATAATAGAACCAATCTACCATTTTTTTATAACCTTATCTTTTTTACACGACAGTATTTGAAAAAAAACATGCAGTAATATAATTAAAACAGATACATTTTGAAAGACTTCTTAGAATCTTAAAATCGAATCTTATATGAATTACTAATGTAGTGTTTAGCTAATACTTGTATGATAACTCCTTGTAATTAATCAGTCCTCAGTCTTATTAATCCTCGGCTTTGGTAAGAAAAGAAGCATGGAGGTAGAAAAAGTTGAATAGCTAATTGCTCTGTTTACGTCTAATTTAGAAGATCGGATCGAATATAGAAGAAGAGGTATAAAACAAAACTTTATTTATCGAATATACGAATGTTAATATTATCTTTTTTCTGGCCATATCCATTGACCAGTGGCAGCTATGCTGTTGGTAATTGCTTATTTTTCATGCCCGAGGTAAGTGAAACGAGTCTAATTATTCCATAAAGTTGTGGAATTAGTTTAAAAAAAAAAACATGTTTTATTTTTATAAATATTTTTTCAGAATCTTATGCCAAGACATATTTCTTGTGCCAGGGCCATTATATGATGCAGAAATTAGTATAATATTTTATTATCTCACTAGGTTTTGCAATATTTGTATACGACTCCCAAACTAAGGTGTCATTTCGTTTGCCCTTAAGAAAACTTGTTGCAATTAGGGAAACAGAAAATAGCTTTTATGCTAGTGTTAATTAATTTTTTCTTTAACTCAACATGAAAATATATTCAAGATTTACATTGACCAGCTGCGTTGACGTAGAACTTATTTTTTATTAAAACATCATGATTCGAAACGGTCATAAAAATGAACTTTTATTTCATGTTGGTTATCACATAACGAAACTAAAATAGAGTTTAATGACGTGAACATTTAAAAATCATACACCCAAAAAATAACTTCACCGAGATAAACATCTACATACATAAAGTATACGAATGACAGTATTTGGGTAGATTTGAAATTTATGATATTTTTTAGTGTCGTTAGAAATACGTCATTAGTTGCGTAAAATGCTCTCATAAAATGTTATTTTTGGTCGAATGTATTATTATACAATTTTGAAAGTCACGGCAGAACACATAACTCTATTTATCTATTTCAGTTTGGCTTAAAATAATGACAAATAAATCCAACTGAAAATATGTTGATATCGCTTTTTAACAGGTATGATTTTCTACCACCAGTTGAATGAAAGTACACTGTTATATATTTTTACACGGTAAATATGTCCCACGCAATATTTAAAAATAATAAAAATAATGGTGGATAGATTTTCTTATATACAAATAAATTCAGGATATCAAAAAACAAAATTATTACTAAAGTCGAACTCGTTTACACAAATTTGGTACGACATTGCTTTTATCACTTGAGCTGTCCATAGTAAGGCTTGCATTACCGCTAAATTGTCGAAAACGGATTTTCGGTAAAAACCGAAAAATATTTTATTCGTGAACTAAGGACAGATACAGGAATGTACCTTTATTAGTAAATTCCTTTCAATACCAATGGCTTGTTACACCATATTAATTGCATGTTGTTTTGTTAAAATAACAATGTTATATTGTATTCTCTTTTCAGTTGATAATTCTCATCTGGACGAAACCGGTCCTGATTATAATAAAATTGGAATTAGTACAAATGTGTATTTTTAAAAATATTTTTTTTAACTTTCCACCGTTGGAAGTAAAAACGCTAAAAGTAATCTTTAAGCTATGTTTAAGTCCATAGAATATGGCTGATCTTGTTTCTTTTAAAGATGTTAAAATATTTCTATCTCAACTCATAACTTAAACAGCCGGTTTTAACTAAAATCCTTCTGCCATTGTACCAACGATTAATAATGTAACACTGTGCATAAAGAAAGAAAATAATTTGTTATGGATTTAAATATTTATTCTACAGATTAATAACATGTAAACATATAAATATGAAAATATTATTTATTAATCGATATAAAGATCTAATCTGAATAAAAAAAATGCTATCTCATTTATGGAATTAATGAAGTCATTCGTATCACATTAATTAAACAAACATATGATACAAAAAGGAAATACTGAAAACTTTACATACAATCTAATAAATTAATTACCTGTTACAAAATTTATAGTATTGCGATTTTCAGTTGAAGAAAGTAATATCTTGATAATTTTTTAATGTAAATATGAACAGACTATTGAAAGAGTAAAAGATTTTGTCACAGTCTGCAATATCGACAATTAATTGGCATCACAGATAACGCAGATTAGGCTTGTTATAAATATTCTATCAAACAACATATGACGCGTAACATATTCCAAATAAACAGCATACTTAAAAAAGAATAACTGTACCTAAGATAATCTATCCAACGTAATGGAAAGTTTTATTATTATTATAATAAATTTACAAAACTATAAACTGTATTTTAAATGTATTAAAAAAGTAAGTAAGCAATTAATGAAGAATCTTAACGGAAGTTGTTTTAACCTTATGTAAAAACCCTATAATAAGTACAATAAATTTAATTAGTCAATAAGATACAATGATTAAATTTGTAAATTACAAAGTATACAATATTTTTTCAGCGTTTATGGTTTGTTAATTCAAAACTTTGAGACGGAAATAAATATTGTCGAATCTGCAATAACTATTTTATCATTGGCGCTTACAAGTTAGTGTCTTTCTTTTTTAAGATGAGGATAGAAAAATAAGATTAGAAAACGAGAAGTAACAAGCTTATCGATTTCTCTCTTGACGCCTTATAAAGAAAAATCAAGTAAATGCGAAGAAATTAAAAATTGCAGACATAATAATATCTTCACATAGAAATAAATTAATTAATTGAAAACAAATGTTTGATAATTTGTATTCGGATATAGAAACCTTCAATGGTGAAACCGAGTATTGAACTAGCGGATATTTGACAGTTTATGCTATACCATTAGTAGTCATATCAGGTCTGTGGCGCAGTGGTCAACGTCGTTGGCATCCGTGCCGATATAATCGAATATGGGTTCAAATCCAAGTAAGAAGAGCATTTTTTCAGTTAGAATGTTTTTATGATTCCACTTCCAATCCTTAATAACAGAGCGATTAATTGACCACTAGTTCTGTCTTAGTCCCATTTTTTTTATCCCTACTACTCTCTTTATACAAAGAAACATCGATCAACTAAGTAACAAATCTTGAAGAATTTTCTGTTGAGATGTGCATCGATTTAAAAAAAAACGCAACGTTTTTACTATCTTATTGTGGAAAGTCTTTTTTAATATTGATTGGAGAATACTTAAATCATTTTCTGTATCAGAGAAATTTAATACACAGTCCGCCATACAAGTATAAAAGGAATGTATTGGAATGGCCTGCCCTTTATATCGTCTCGTAACTGTATTATTACGTTTAAAGGCTTGCAACGAGACTCAAAGCGAACTTGATTAATGCTTAGTATAAGATAATCGATCAATCTTTAATAAACAAGGTACACCTTGTAGCACGAGGAGCAAATACACCGGTTGTATCCGGTCATAATAGCGAGCAATTACTAAATTGAATTTCACCT
The DNA here is from genome assembly GCA_031772345.1 of Himalopsyche anomala. Taxonomy (NCBI): domain Eukaryota; kingdom Metazoa; phylum Arthropoda; class Insecta; order Trichoptera; family Rhyacophilidae; genus Himalopsyche; species Himalopsyche anomala. Next base: position 14,570,601 of record CM062826.1, on the reverse strand, counting down.
GGCTAACTAACACACCTCCAGCTGAGAAACTATTTTTAAAACTTTACAACATTTCAGACTTTATCAAAAGTGATTGTTGGTTTACCCTGAAAGGGGTGGTTTTTTTAGCGTTGAATAATCTAATTCAGGCATTTTACGTAATGTATTGCTCTATTCAGACAACCTTTCACTACCCTGATTCTAATAATAGACGCCTTATTTAAAAATGAAACATTCCAAACATTTTTATTTTTTATATATATAACAATTGAAGACCTTGACATAAAAACAGCAAATTTCTAATGTTTCCGGTTGCATTTTATTGCATATCGCAATTCCCTGTCTATGATTCCATACATACATATATGCAAAGATTTTTTTTTTTTTGAAAAAGCTCTCAAGAGTATGTCGATTTTCTTAAAACAGCAGTAGACATAAGTCTTTACCACCCTTTACCACCAGGAGACATAAGTTTACATTCTATACTAAAAGTTTACAAGAGTTGTCTAGTTTGCTTTGATTCATTAAACCATCTCTATTTTTTCAATTAAAACAACGATGGTCAAAAATATGTTTAAAAACAAAAACCGCTATTTTTTTCTCATATTTTTTTAAAGGACAAAAGAATTTTTCATTGCCAAATTAATAAAAAATCTTTTAATAACCAATATTTTAAGTTATAAATTTCTCCAGAAAAAATGATTTTTATGCCAATGTCTTAAATTAAGATCATATTAAAGTAACGTATGATTTATCATGACAACGACCATGACTCAGTTAATGAGAATCTGATTTTTTGACTACGGGTTCGTGGTATTAATTTTTAAATAAATCGCTTAGCAGTTAATAATAAAATGTGTTGTTTTATACATAACTATCATAAACTGTTTGTGATTTTTTTATTCTTAACCATACTTTAACAATTTGATAAATATGAAGTGAATATACAATGAGACTCTCGGATATCAATACTTTGTCATTCGCTCGAGCATAACACCTATTTTAAAGGGTGTAAAATACTCAACATAATCTTGTGTGTAGTAATTGTATGCTCGCGGAAATAGCGCCACTGATAACCTAGAGGTGTCAATAAAAACCAACATTATTTTATATCTCATTTAATATAGTTTCCATACGTTTAAAACCCACCCTGTTTTTTTTAAATTCATACAGTGTTGAAAAAACTTCATGATTTAAAACGAAATATATTCTAAAGGAAATGGTATTTTATATCAGAAAAGGTAAATTAAATTGCCAACATAATCTTCATTTTTTACATACTCTATCATTAATTCAATGTATGAAAATCCATACTTGGGTTGAAAGCAGTGTTATAATTGCGATATATCATACGGGTGTAGTATTTATACTCATAACCTACAAACATACTGTGTTTCTAAAACATATTTTTAAATCCTTAACATATAAACAAAAATTGACCCGTGGCCATTTCTTTTAAATTCATAATTTAAAAACATTTAAAATAAATTGAATGTGGAATATTCGAAGATATTGTTAATAATACTGCCATCATACTACAACTAGATAGCTTGATTTTTAATGTTTTTGAGAAAGCTTTTGAATGTAATTTCGCATCGAGTTTAAAAAAATCAATTAAATATTATTTAACTGCTCCCAATCATACAAAAAAGCCATTATTCATTTTTATTTCAAATAACTATTAATGATTAGGCGGTATAATGTTAAACAAATATTTTTACAACGATTATTAATTAATCTGTGTTACCTAGTTGTATTATTAATGTGCCGATATGTAATCGTATGGATTGCAATAATGATAAAATATAATTTATTAAATATTTTTATTACCTATGGACAGTAAAAACAAGTTTTCTACTATAAAAGAAGCTGTTTTGTAAAATAAAACGACTGTTGTGACAGCAAGGAAATGATTATTCTTTTTTCATTTTAACTTATTATTCTGAAGAATAGATGTCGTTAGATTTTATTTTCTTCTTTCCTTTTAGAATTATGAAAATTATATTCATGAAAATTGTGGACATCTGTGATTTTCAGTAAAAAGCTTTTAATGAAAACTGCCAAAGTAACTTATTTCTTAAAAATATGTTTTGAATTAAATAGAAAGGTAGTGTCTTTTAATATATGTAAGCAGTGAAAAATATTTATTAAATTTGTACAATAAAAGTGCCTCAATTGTACCGTGTAAGATTGATAAGATTTTTTTGAAATTTTATATTGTACATTATCTCTAACATGATTTATTAGAATTAATAATCACATTATAATTAGTTAAAAAACTAATTAATGTTATTGCTACGGGTTTATTCAATCATCGGTTATTTTTACTTTATTTGAAATATTTTAAGGTATCTTTATTTATTTTTCTTTTTCATTATTTTTATTAAAATAATTAAATATCACAACAAACTATTAATAGTGAAAAAAATGTATTTTTTATCAATTTTATATTTACTCTTTAAAAATTGCTTTAAGAGATACATTAGAATTAAAAAATAGCGACAGTCAAGGGTTCGATGACATAAATAACCGGACCACGCACCAAACGAATTTACTTTCATAGTAAATTATACGAAAACAAAATATGAAGTTTTTCATCTACGACGCTAACTAAAAACGATCGGTCGTTGAATGAACATATTTTAATGTTAAATTATGATCATTGTAAACTTTACAGCTGGCCAGCAAAATGTAGTAACGCTTTTGTAACAATCGCGTGAACTAGTACAGGATTTACACAAAGAGTTTCACAGATGAATGGAGACTTACTTTACTTAATTGCAAAAAAAACTCGTTTTGTTTGGAAAAAGCCCTACTAAGCGTTATGAAAGAAGGTTAATTACAAGAGAAATTTCCGTTTAATGAAAAAACACGAAAGAAAACTTGAAAAGAATCGAAATATAAAAGAAATGGTTGGATTATAAAACAATATTATCAGAAATCGCTGTCCATGCTACAATATAAAGCTTCACAGATATATAATATTCATCCGATTGAGCTATATACTAAATATTCACGATGTTTGAGTGATTGCGAAAGATTTCTTAGAACGTTTTTTTTTTTTATTACATAAAGAGAAAAATATTCTTTCTATGTATAAACGCGCGAATTTTTACTTTGTACAAAAAAATTGTAAAATTCTTGCAAATTAAAACAATTAATAATTCAAGCAATGAATGAATGATTTTTCAATAGCACGTAATATGGTATCAGTATAATATATTTAGTTAAAGTAATATGTGACATTTTTCAATGTATATTTTAGATGAGGGGTATTTTTAAACTATAAGCCCTCCTTAACATGCTTATTTTGTTTTTGAAAATAAAGGTGCCGGAAATAAACTCTTTTTTTTTCATATTCATGTCTGTTCTCAATGTGGAGAATATGTCTTCCTGACAGAGGTATCTCAAGATTTTTTTTTACGAGAACTGCTTGTTAGTCAGTTGCTTAAACTTTTTATAGAGAGTAAAAATAGAAAGATAGGGCTGTTGCAGAACTAGTTATTAACTAATCACACTCGATTTTCCCTGTTAATTTTAGGATAGAAAGAGTTGGAATAATAGATATCACAAATACCAACGGAGAAATCGATTTTGTATGTTTTATCTTAGTTCTGATTAGTTCATTTTTAACTGTTATTCTTTTGTTGGGATATCGTGATTTAATAAAATATTTTCAAAAGATTTTTTTGTTGTTGTGAATATTGATTTAAAACATTAAAAACTTTGCGAAAAAAAGGTGCCGGAACGCCGTTCCACCGCGTTACATGGTAAGAACGCACTGTTATAAAACAAAACATGGGGTCCGAAGATTTTTTGCAGGGGCACGCGAAAATTTTTATTCTTTCAACATTATTTGTGATAAAATATGAACATGTGAAATAATAAAAATTCGGTGGTTCGCAGATTATTGTTTTCAGATTTAGGGGTCTGTGACATGAACAAAATTGGTAAGCGCTGTCGTAAATGATGTACAGTGACACCATTTTTAACCACCGTCAAAAGACTATAAAACATAGTCACTGTGATTCTTTTACAATCTATCTTTATAAAAAAATATATAAAAAAGTGAAGGAACACAATATTGTTTGTATGTGACGGAACATAATTTAGAATTTAGGATTATTTCAAACAACGCAATAAAGCTATGGATACTTTGGCAATGTTTATTTTTATATTAACTTTTACACACCATCATATCATCAAAGATAACTTTGTAATAAAAATATCCGAAATTAACGTTTTACTAAAAAAAAGATAATTAATGATGCCATATAAAAAAAACACAACTGGAAAAGAATGGGCAACAAGATCGCAAAACGAAAGTAGAAAGCATCACTAATAATTAGGAAAACCACTAAGTACATTACAAATTGGACCACAAAAATGGTTTTAATAAAATAAGTTATTTGAACTAAATAAAGGTCTAGACGGAAATGAAAAAAGACGGAAATTGTGAAAAGACAGATTGACGGAAATAGATGACGAGGTGGGAAAATGGCAGGTCGTTCTTTGTTCCGATTAGTGCCTTAAATACGGTCGTCTATTCAGCTGGTTGAACACGTATTTTGTGAAGAAAAACTTTCTCGCGCATTAATAGTATGTCAATAAATTTGTCAATCTTGTTCCTTCAAAGGTAGTATTTTCCAATAATTGTTGGCAAACAAAGTAACCTTCGGACTGGACAAGTTTTGGGTTGACACTAAATTTATGGTCATTTATTAAGACTTTTCTTCAATACTTTCATCATATAGTAACAATATTCGAGGTTCAAATCTCCACCTAGATATTTATAATGTTCTAACATTGTCGGGTCCTTAACCGAGTGGTTAATGTCGTTGGTTACGGTTACAGTACGGAAAGTTTTATAAATTGATATATTTTAATCAATTTATGGTTTTTTGTTTAAAGACATGGAAGTCTGTAATACCTGAAATTAAATCCCAACAATTCAATATTAAAAACAAGGCATATTTTTCTTATTTGTATTTCCCCAACTCTCTTCGAAAAAGAAAAGGTTGATTAATAACAAAAGCAGTTTTCGTGCAACATTTCGGTTGAAATAAGCTCCAATAATATACCCCACATTAAAAACTAACATTATTTCTAGTTTAATAAAATATGTATTTTATCTGTAAAAAATGTTAATATACAGTTAAAAAACTAATTATTTAACATAATATGTATAAATATATATAACTGATATATTAAATAAGACGGAATTTACATTTCATAATATAGAATTTTAAGAGTATTGATATTTTATCTTTTGGTTCTGAGATAAAAATTACAGCTCTATCATTTATTTGATATCCGTTTTGAAAATTGCTTTGCATCACTTTGCAACTTCCTAAATATGTATCAACTGGATTCTTAAATATTTTAGCCACGTTTAATGGCTCAAATGATGTATTAGTTTATTTTTACTGTGATAAGTGGTATGAAAACAAAACAAGCAATATATGAAGAGAAACAATTGTTAAATAATATAATATAAATAACGTTAATGGCGATAGATAGAAAATATCAAAACGATTTTAAACGATCAGCTATTGACGTATCAGATTATGTAATAAGCTACAAATAATTTTTAAACAATCAATTGAATGTTAAAAAGAAAAGATGTTTTTATGTATACAAGTTACGTCAATGGAAAATAACGAAAACTGACCTAATTATCGGCACGGTTTTAAGCTTTAAATCGCCAAAATCTGTTGATGCTAGTATATTCGAGTCATTAGGTCTGTCATGATAGTCTTATCAGTTTATGAATTTGACCTGTTTAGTTGCGTAACTCCTTAGAAATATTGTAACATAAAGTTTCATTTTTTATGCTTACACTAAAAAGTTCAAATGCAGGCTAAAAGCTCACAGCACTGCCTTCTCTTGCCAGATGGCCTATTTACTTGTGTTACATTTTTAAACGAAAAATCTGTTAGGTCGAGCGCTGAATACATTTTTTAAATGTATGTCCGCTCCCAATGTAGAGCATATATATATCTATACAATTTCTAATTCTACATATTTTGACAAACAAAACTGGACACACGGTACCTTTGCACTAAGCCATAAATATAGCCTCTTAATTGAGATATCTCAACAAAAGTTTACTTAACTTCTCTCTTTTTAGGAAGAGGAAGGGATAGATGGACTGAGCCAGGACAGAACTAGTGGTTAGCAAATCGCTCTAGCTACGCCCCATTATTTTAGGAATGGAACGAAGGACGAGAAATTTATAGACATCACAAACACCCATGCCTTCGAACACAAATTGATTGTGTTTAATGAAACATAAATTTCGATTCAACGATCATTTGACCATCAATGTGACGCGTCAATATACATATTACGGATTATTTGTTTTACTTAAAATTTACAATAGTTTTCATCAGTTTAATTTTAAATAAAACGATTGTAAAAAAATATATCTGTACTTCTTATCGAAAATATATACTCAACCGCATAGTGAAATCATATTTAAATAATTGCACCTGTATTTACCATATCTAATAGCTGTTGATTTTTTTTTTTTTATTAGAGAAATTTAAATATTATTTTTTACTGTAAAACGTGATAACAGTGTTTCCAATACATAAAGATTCTAATGAAAAACTATTATTTAGAGAAATTGTCCTCTTAAATCACTTAATTACAAAAAACTTTTAGTTTATTTAGCTAGTTAGTTTTGAAAATTCCAAACAGCACTCAAATATTTACGTGAATTCTGGTTATCGCATAATATTTATGAAGTCGTTCAACTCGACCAGGAGTAAAGTTGTCGTCGACATTATCTTGCATTTTGAATTCTACTGGAAAATTTCCAGCGGATTCCGCATATGCGGATATGCGAAACGCGTTGCAGGTCATTCCGTTTCAGTTTACCATTTATCTGCTATACCGTAACGTGATTATTGGAAATTACAAATCTACTAATACTTCCAATAGTAGCTGAAAACTTTACTAGTAATTTAGAGAGACTTTTCACCATAAAAAATTCAATCAAGATAATGTTTGCTAAGTTTAAGCTGTCAATGACACATTCCGAATAGATATAGAAAACACATTAAACAAGAAAAGCTTATATGAATGAACCATTAAATTATAATATAAAAAATGAGCCACATATATTGATAATTAATATTAAAAAATCTTGATAGTTAGCAAAGATTAGTCGTACAGATGTTTTCAATTAAGATCTATATATAATACTTAATTTGCCAAAGTTGGAAGAATGCTTTTTTAAAAAAAACTAATTGGATGCAGAACTGTAAAACTTTTAGATAATCAATACAGATTTTTTAGCGATAGAAAAAATATTTGATTATAAAAATAGGCATCATCTGTTTATTTCAGAAAATTCATAATCGTATTTGTACTTTTTAAACTGTATCTGCTTCTATACAATACAACATATTTATTTCAGGATCTTTATAACCTTGATTCCTCTTTAAAGTCAATAAACTCGTCTAAAACGACAGTTTGCGGAGCGAGTTTGGTCACAGTTTGTGGAGTATACACAGAATACTTATTAGCAACTAGATTTAAATGGCTCAGTTAGTCACATTATTTTTGTCAAGCACACTTGTGAATGGTTCAAATTCAACCAAAGGTAAAGGTTTTCTGTCGATAGTAAGGCATCCAATACAAAACCCTTTCTGTGATCCCGGGATTTCGGGATTGTCAATTGTTCCATTACCGGAATCCTAATATTGCGTATAAATTCGGGATTCAGAATTGATACATTTTTGCTCGGTGATTTTGAAAACCCAGGAATTTACGGAATTCAAAAAATAAAACGACTTTTTTTTAGCCCTCGCGCAATTTTTTCAATCCCGAAATTCAGGGATTTTGAGACTAGAGGCTTTGGTCGATAGCGCTGTTGTAGGTGGCCTTCAATCTTTGGATGGATATAGAAAAAGGATGGTGGTGAGAAACCATCTTAATATCTAACTAAAATTTTTGCTGTAAAAGTTGTAAAGAATGATATTAGGCAGTTGTGTCAACCGTTAAGTATAAAAAATAAAAAATATAAATAGAATTTAAGTCAACATTATTTTTTGTATATTGACCCGTATTCCGGTTTACCGTTAATGTAATTCATATTTTGAATATGCCGATTTACAGTCGTGATGGTGCGATTTGATAAAATTTGCTAAATTAAGCAAAAGCTTGACATATTGCTATTGTCTATGCCAGCATGAGAAGTGCTAAACGTTGATACAGTATGCATTTTCTTATCAAGATTTCAACGGTTTATGTAGGATCGTTCCGAATAACGACTGCTATTGCAAATGCTACGTGACTTTTCGAACATTTGGTTTGAGAAATAACTCTGTAGTTAGTTGCAAATGGCGATAAACACACGATTCGTAACTGTTTGTTACAGATTATTCTCTTGTTTTAGAATATTAGATAAAAATAGAATAAAAGCATTCACAATATTAAGCACTTATTTCAAACAATAAAACAATCATTTTTTATAATACAAATAAAAGATACTTATATGAAATGAAGTTTAATTTAAAAACTAAGAATTTTTTAACGTATAAATTTTATTGATTTTTCATGGTTAACAAATATTGTCAGGTCATATGGCGCAGCGGTAAGCGTTGCTAGTTTTTGTGACAGATCTCACGGGTTCGGATCCCAGTACGAACATTTTTTTTTCGATAGATTTATCAATTTCTGTTCGAAGGCAAGGGTGTATGTGATGTATAAAAATTCCGCCTCAACTTTTCCAACTTGTCCTGCCCTAGCCTTATCCTTCTATTCCTACTTCTCACTTTTAAAAAAAAGAAGAGACGTTGAGCAACTGAGTAACAAACAGTAAAAACAAATGTATAGATATCTTCATTAGAAGACCATATAATTCACATTGGGCGCAGACATGAATAAAGAAAAAACAATATTCTGGGTGCGCTACTTGACACATAATATACTGTACATATAAATATAAAAGATATGAATGTGAATGTGAAGCTAATAGGCTATACATTCTTATACAATAATAAAATATATTATAAAACCAAATACATACATACACTTAATCCCCTATTCCACGGTTTGAGGGTTAAGCCTTATTCCGGTTATGAAACGTTCTACTAAGCACATGTCGAATCATCAATATTTTGGTAAAAACAAATGCTATAAAGAACGGTTTGATCGAACCGCGCTCTTCAAAGCTGACTGCGTAGTTTACTGTATTCATAATAAATAAATATGATGAATTATTAAAAAAAAACATATTAAAAGGGTTGAGAAGAAACTTTATGTTACTCAAGGTTGATTATAACAGAAGTATGTTAACTTCCAAAGACTCAAAATGATTGAAATTACAGTAAATTAATCTCTAGGAAACCTTGTAAACACTTCATAGTGAACTGTCTGCTAGGTGAAATCTTGTAAAATAGCAAAACAGTATTTTGAAATCGAATTAATCCATTGGTAGTTTATATGAGGTTGTTGATTCAGTCGCATAAATTAAGAAGAGCAAACTTTATTTAATTTTACCTACAGCCTTAAATTGTTTTGATGTTATTTCTATTACGTTAATAAACTAACTGTAATGGAAACATTAGGCTATAAGAAAACAAAGCAGTGGGAGTTTTTCTCACTGACAAATAATATGCAAAAACAATGATAAATGTGTGTAGTATCCATATTTTAAGAAATTATAATAATTCAATATTTGTTTTATATTTTTTTTCTACAAACTAATTCTACATATTTAATAATATTATTATTCGCTGATTATTATGTGATAATATTAATTAATAATGTGCAATTAGTTCGTTTTTTAAAAATATACTGTCTCCCCACCAAGATTTGACAGTAAACACCTGAAAAGGGCAAAACGCATTGAATTTAAACTATGTTTAAAGTTTAACTGTTCATTCAGTTCTAAGTAAGGCTTGTGGGTTTCTCAAAAACCGGTTTTTCTGCTAAATTTGTGAGCTCAAAAACCGGGTTTTTTCAACTTTGTAACCAGTTTTTAATATATTTTTTATTATTAAAATAAAAACGTTAAAATTTTGATTTTTTTTGTCTGGATCATTTACTTGATGCCTTATAGACCATATGCCTACATCGCCAAGCGAAAGGGTATTTATCAGGAAATTTTGTTACAAAAATTAGATCATTATTAAATGATCGATTAGTGGACGCTTTGTGTTTTCTTAAATCATGTTTTCTGAAGAGTAACGACAAATAATTTCTTGTTATGTAATATTATGTATATATAATATGTATATAAACAAAATAAAAAAGAATTTTAAATTTTTTCGTTATTTTAATTGAAATATCCATTTTTTTGTAAAACTTAAAAAACCGGATAAAACCGGTTTTAGAACAATATTGTCATTCGAAAACCGGTTTTTCAAAAGTCGGATTTGTATAAGCTCTAGTTCTAAGTATCGTTGGGTCAAACGAAATTCAAATATGAAAGTAAAATATATTTTTTGTTAGATTTTCTTCATTTTCTTTAATAATTATATCGTTTTACCTATTTTAGTACCTCAGTTCTGTCTCACAACCAGCAATGGCGTCTTATCTCATACGCACATAAGTCTTTGGGCCTTCTTATCTCAGGGGCCTTAAAAATCACTTACATTATACGAACCCCACAATTAATGTTTTAAATTCAGTGTTACCAAAAACGATATTTTTTGTAAAAAACAGTGCGTCCAAACTAATCGGTCTAAAATTTGTTTCACACACGAGTAAAGCATTTTTTAGTGTTTAAATGAATGTCGATAATATTTTACAAAAAAAATGATCTGCCGAATAATTTGAGGGCTCTAGAAACAAAACTGGCAGTCTCCATGTTTTGTTGAAATGAGTTAGACATCTGTAAAGCTGGTGTAAAAAATAAGTTTTTAACATGTACATGTTACACAAATTAAAATCAAGCTTGTAACAATAGCAGTAGTTTACATAGCCCTGTATAGTAAACACGTCAGTTAATACACGTATTTCACAAAATGTAAATTATGTTAAAATAGCAAGATAATACAAATAAAGATATTAAATATAACGTTTTATTTATAAAAAATAAAAAACGCTTTAATTTATTTGCCAACTTTTTAACATTATGAAAACTGCCACCTTTGTTTCCAGAACCCTCATTTGTTTGCGGCCTTTTCATAAATTAGTTGAGAGTTTCTATTCGTGAATTATAATTTATGTTTGTGAACAGAACATGAGCGCGTTTGAGAAATGTCAAACAGTCAGAATTAATCTGGCGGTGAGTTTATTTGACAAACCAAAACCAATGGAGGTTTTAGAGGTTGTTTGCTATTGAATAAGTACGATTTCGCAGATCAATTATCAAACGGATAAGATTCAACTAAATATCGAAGGTTAAGTAAGTAATACGATTTATTTTAATTACTTGGCTTATTTAGGATCGTTGATCCCTAAATGTTAACTGTAAAGCAAGAAAAATTGAGGGTTTTTTTTCTGTTAACGATCAATAAAACCACCATAAAAACCTAAGGATGGCTCATCAAATAATATATTTAATACTTTTTTTTTTTATCAAACATGTTATTATAACGATATCCATGAATACATTTTATAAAATCGACTAAGGACGTGACAAGAACATCCAATTTCGAACCCTTTTTGTAATCTCGGTTTTTCTCAATTCACAATTTTCCATTACCGGAATTGATCATTTTGCATGATTTCATATTTTTTAAAAAATGAAATGAAATAAAATTGAATGATAATTGTTTTTTTTAAGTTACACTATATCATTTCCAGAATAGTAAGCATCATAAACATCCATACTGTTTATGATATCTCAAATTAAAATTCTAAGTTTCTTAATCTAAATTAAGTGTTTAAATTTGTTATAAATTTTTCAAAGATAAAAAAATTTTTTACAATAGGAGAAACTTGTATTATTATTAAATATGGTAGTAAATCATGAAGTATTACAATTTAAATGAATAATTTACTCATTCATTTTATTGTCCTGTAAATAAATTATTTGATTTGTATCGAAAGGAATCAATCATATATAAAGAAGAATGCATTAACATTTATGAATCAAACGCGTTTCAATCAGAAAATAATTCAAATTATTTAATAAATCATTTCCGTTTTCAGAATCGATAATCAGCAAATTTATCAACTAATATTATTCCGATGACGTTTCCCAATTCATTTGTTTCGAAAACATAATGTTTCAAAAACAGTCAACAGAAAACATTTTCAAACAAAAACATTAATTAATAATTTCACAATTCCTTTGCTAATAACGGCTATATAAAATTCATGTTACAAATGTAAATGAACAGTGTATTTTATTTGCAAATGTGTGGTAACATTGGGAATTATTTTCGGTAACACACAACGTTACATAGTTTCATAAAAACTAAAATAAAAAAAATGCGAAAACAAACATTTGTTAATATCTTTGTATTATAGTAATAATCATTCACACTCCCACCTACAGACATATTGAATAAACTTTTTAGTCTTATTTATCTTTTAAAGATGATGTAGGTAGAATCTGTTAAAAATATCCGCTTTTTCTGTGAAATTGTCTTCGTTGATTGTTTTGAATATAAAATATATAGGTGTTTCGCTGCAATTGCTTTCTTTGTCACCAATCACGGTAGTTGCATCTTAAATTAATTGTCATTTGTTCTTTCTTTGCTTAAAATCCGTTTCTACAATATTTTTTTCATCTTGTAAAATTTCTACCGCCATTAACATGATAAACTAAATATAAAACAAATATTAGGATTTATTTTCTAAAAATGTGTTAAACAAGAGTATGATATGACACAATTATACAACCGATTTAACATATATGACGACTAAGTGTACAATAAAAGAAAACAAAATAAAAAAAAAACATATTAAACATATTTTTTAAAATATTTTTTCGTTGTGAAGATAACAAAAACTCATTGATAATAAACAAATATGAATCTATACATAAATACGCGTAAATTGACCATCAAATATCTTGGAATTTTTCTGATATAAATGAAAATATAAATATTACCTGAAATAATGAATTTTAATAACATGAACTTTATGTATTATTATTTTAGGCAAACACTTCATATACACACAAGTCAGAACACTTTCAAACGATTGCAGAACTTCTATTAAATTAACATTATTTTAAATCAAGCATTTTTGTATTCTTTAATCTTAAATGTACATCCAGATTAGGGTTGAAAAATGTCTTTTATTGATCGTAATGTTTACGATGAATAAATATGAGAAAGTCAACCAATTGAATAATTAAAAATTGTTTTACAAAATATTTTTATATAATCACAAAAAGTATGTAGTGTAAGTAACTAAGTAATTTCTCGTAAATAATTTCATTGCTAAAAATAATTAATTTCAATAAAAAAATCTTTATTTCAACAAGGAAAATATTCTTGACACATTTGTAAATAAAACGTTCATCTCATTTTATAATTAATTAAAATTTTCAACATCCAAATACATACTGTCTAAAGATGGCAATGAAAGCCCTCTCTATATGTTGTTAAGATGAATTTACTCTCTTTATTGTTTTACGGCGAGACAAGACAACAGAAAATCCATACTCATCAGTCGTCACTGACCTTACCTGAATGAATGTAGTGATATTGTAGATATTTTATAGACAGCAAACGCTTGAGAATTCTTGGAAAAGCTATTTGAATGGAATATCTAATACCTATCGTATTACAGATTATTTCTTTGAATTCTAAAGCGATCACATAAATAAATAAGTGTATTAAAAATTAATTACAACGTTTAATTATTCTAAAACGGCGGAAAACAGGATTTGCAAGCATTTAAATTATGTTTTATTTATCTCTAGTGGAATTAATGATAATATCTCATTTAAATTAATATTTAATTACCGTATTTTCATAATTCTTGAAGTGATATTATTTATCTTATAACGAGATATATGAGCCCTTGGAAGCGAAGTGAGTCAAGTGGTAAAATTTAAAACTTTTCTGTTAGAATTTTATGTTTAATGTGTTTAGGTTAATATTTAGTGGGAAGACATTATTTATAATTCTACTATTATTTTATATGATAAAGACCGTTGATAATGCTCGCCATGAACAAAACTGGTTCTGATCATATATATTTTTTAAATGTCCTTGCTTGGTGCTTTAGTAATATTATTATTTTAAGAGAAAATACTATTGCCGTGTGTCACTTCACTTCGCACGTGTGTGAATCACTTCACTTTTGTAATACTTCAAGACATCCAAAATATTATAACGTATCTAAGTATTTTTTTTCCTAAAATACCACTTGGAATCACTTTACTTTTCAGGGACCATATTGTTTGTTAATATTTATATGGTGGAACAATCAGGTAAAATACACTTTTGTAAGGCAGTCGGTATTTTTTCACTTCTTTGTAATCAACAAATATATTTACTATAATCTTTTCTATACTAATGTCAGTTTCCTCGACAATTATTGTGTTTTTTTTTCAGTTAAAAAACAAGTAATATGCTTTTTTCTTCATTACCGAATTTTAAAAAGAATAGAATAAGTTTGATTCAAAAATAATTTTCCAATATTTTTCACATTATTTGAAAAAATGCATAAAATTACAGTGAATAAATACATCTGTACATGAGAGTTAAACTACACTATGTTAAATTTGGCACAAATTGATATATCGACATAGAGCATGGGTAACCTTTCCTAGGTCTGGGGCCAATTTATCATTCATACTCCAAGTAAAGGGCCGGACCAAATTACTAAACATAATAAAGTAATATTAAATTAAATAAAAAACGTTGTTACTTGTTATATATTTTTTTATTTATATAATGAACGTGTCATCTCCATTATTTAATCCCTCCCTGGAACTATTAATTTCTTTCTCTATTACTTCGCCGAGATGAATCAGGGCCGGACAAAATAGCTCGGTGGGCCGGTGGTTGCCCATATATGACATAGAGCAGTGTGTTTAAACCTTTTTACATCCGCGGACCGGTAAAAATTGTAAAAATATTTCGCGGATCGGCGTCAACCAACATCATTCAATAAGTTTGTAGGATGACATATAGATCGTACCACTATTGAAAAATAAATATTATTTTCAGAAAGTACCAACCTTCAAATAATACTTGTCAAAATTTCATAACAATTGAGGTTTAGTTCACATGTTACAGTAGTGGTTTTAGTGACGCTACTTTTTTAATTTTCAAAACAATGGAAAAATCATAATTTCGTGTGTTGATAAAGCATTGCTTTTTAATGAGAAAAAATACCGTTCAAGAAAAGAAATGGCTTGACAAGTGTTATTTGGACTATGTTCCATCAAGATAAATGGTAAAAAAGTGGTTTACTGATTTCTGAACTCTCTGGTCACCCGAATTCGGCAGTTGCTCGTGAGATTTTAATGGTATTGACATACAAATGCTTTATTTTATAGTAAATTGATCTACAAATTGGAAATCCTAAATCGAAACTACTTATCCACTATTGTAATTTATTTTAAAAGGTATTTTTTAACAAACAATAAAATTATGATAAAAAATTCAATAAAATAATACGTAATAAAATAAAACTTATTTGACAAGTTGTGTTTTATATTGTCAGTGCTGACATTGCTAGCAAAAAAACTTATCCGAAATGTCGACAGATTTCTTGAAATAACCTTATTTCATCACATATTTATCTAGTGTGGATAGGTGACAAGATGTAACATTGTTTCACTCAGAGTACACCTGTCTGTTGAAAGGGTAACTTAGCAAGGCGAACTTGTGGAGGATTTTCTCAAAGGGGACTCGGGGCTGGTTTGAGGGGTTGAATCGATATCATCGGTGCGCAACAGTTCTCTCAGTTGGTAGGTCTTTTCATAAGCTGTCAAAGTTAAGCAAATACACTCCTAAGTGGATGACAGCTTTATAAGGCACAAAAGCTTTCACGGAAAGGACTCAATTAAATATCGCAATGTTTTTGAAGGATCAATAGAAAATACATTAAAAATAAGCAACGTTTTGTTCGTGAAGATAATTTGAATTTCTTACAAAATATTACAACTTATAAATGATTTTATCGAAGGAAATATGAATGGTCCTAAAGTAATGCCCGGGATTTTGTTGGAAATAAAGTTTCAATGTTATATTGCATACAATTATTTCTGTCTGTTACTCGTAAAATCAAATAATATTGCCTGGCCAAAACTTTTATATTACAAGTTTAATGTTACTTACTGACCCAACACTTAAAAAAATAAGTGTTGGGTCGCAGAGTGGGCAACAATTTTTTTTATTAAATTATCCATATAAAATCAGTACAAAGTTATCATTATTTTAATATAATACATAAGAGACTTAAGATCGAAAATGACCAAAGTTACTTTTTTCTGAACAGAGAATAACACACCTTGCTGATAAAAACTTTTCATTTTTATTAAACTAATCATATTTTTAACCTTAATTGTATGTAAGCTGCAAAGTTTATGTATGTACATAATTTGAAGGATTCAAATTTAATTAGAATAAGTATTCAAATTTTTGACTTTTATTCAATTAAAAACATTAGTACTTGAAACATTATTGGTTATAATAAAAATTAGATGAAATATGTAGTTTATTAGTCAGTATTCATCAAAGTTTTATAATTTTGGTTTAAAAAAAATCGTGTATTTTGACTCGGATATACGTCTCGAAAAAGGTTTAGGTGTAATTAGTCTACAACCGAACAATAACACAAAACATAAAAGATTTTTTTTCTTTCTTTACTTGTATTGAGTTACCTTTTTTATAGATCTTCGAAAATCAGTTTTTGTATGACTCTTGCTTTATAGAAAGCACTAATATATGTATATTTACCCAATATACATATATTATATATTGAGCTATAATTTTAAAGAATGCCCACACTAAAAATGTTACAATAGTAAAT
This sequence comes from Himalopsyche anomala, assembly GCA_031772345.1. Taxonomy (NCBI): domain Eukaryota; kingdom Metazoa; phylum Arthropoda; class Insecta; order Trichoptera; family Rhyacophilidae; genus Himalopsyche; species Himalopsyche anomala. The sequence continues at coordinate 14,553,720 of CM062826.1, read as the reverse complement.
ATGATTTATCCGGGATTTGTCATTTTTCCTGCAAAATATAACTTAATGCTGTTTAAAAAAAGTAATAACTTTTATTGCGGATTTTAAATATGTTTATAATATGTAAAAGTGTTATAAATAAAGTAATTTTTCGCGGTGAAAAATGACAGTGACCTCAAAAAAGCATATTCACCGATATTAATAATTTAAAAAAGTGTTCAACAGTGATGGCTGATATTAATTACATTAAAAATTAAAATTACATCTATGATTAAGTAAAATCATCAATGACCAGTAACAATGACCAGCATGAACACTCATGTTAAGTAAATTCGAGTAATTTTTGAGATTTGACATAGCAAGGATTGTAGCCTGGAATTATGTTAATAAGATTTCTATGATAATATCGCACGTATACAGAAATTAAATACTGACTGTTTTGTATTCTTAATTTTTAGATATAACATTAATTTTGAGTAAACATGACGTAGAAAACGAATCAAAACCTTTTAAAATTTCGTTGTTTGATTCCTTAGAATAACTACTATTTACTAAGTAGATAAAAAATAGTTTATAAATTATACATGGATTAATTTTACTAATGAAGATATTAAAAACGTTGAAGCGTTTGGGAAAGTATACACATAAACAATTAAAAAATTGTATGTCTTTGATATTACATGTGATTATCTTTTTTTACTTTGAGAAGCATCATGGGACAAATTTCAAAGCAAGATTTTTATCTGTTAAGGTAGAATTTATTCATCAGTAGGATTTCTTCTTTTACCAGATATGGAGATGGGGAACTTGTGTACTGAGAGAGAGAGGGGGGAAGAAATCTTTCTGGAAATGATTTTTAAAGGAAGGTTTAACAAATTTTCCTGCCGATTCTTTTAACTAATAATTGGTTTTTAGATGAAAAGTATTAGGTCTCAAGAGAATATATTATACAATAATAAATTTGATAGTTCATTATCAATCACACCATAGTAAAACTTTAAATAAACTTTTGGGCGTATGTAGCTCTGATGATGATGTGTTATCGTTGTAGAAATGTAAACATTGATATTCTGTCCAAATATTGTAGAGTTCTACTTAATAAATGACCATTCATTTCAATATTTATTATGTATTTCATAAATACATTACTTCAATATCATCTATAACATTTAATTATAAAATCGATTAAGAAGTTCAACATAATTATTTTCATTTAATTCACGGTTTACTAAATAAATTAACGAAACAAATTTGTTACCGAAAAAGATTATATTTAAGGAAATTGTAAAAACGTATAGTGTTAATAAAAGTGTTATGATTTACTTTAATGAAAAGAATCCTTGCCAGGAAACCTAAATATAAAGTTTAGAAATCATTTAGAAGGTAAATAAATTCACTGTATCATGTTGCTTTTCCTTAAACAAACTCTGCTTTGGTTTAAAATAAACATCCGCTGCATTAAGTTTTAAGAGCCCGGTGGAATATTTTGATGAGTTTGCAATATCTTACCAAGCATTTAAGGTTTCTGAGAAACTTGCAACTCCGTAGACGGTCTACAACAGTGCTACGAAAGCTGTCTGCCGTGTATGCAGTATGCGGCACACGTACATACGTGTGGGTTCATGGCATAATCGAAAAGCTACGCGAAAATACGCTTACGTGATGGCAAAAAAAAGGTTTGTTGCTTGCCAAAAAGATTATAAAGGATGAAAAAGGCAAAGTTTTTTTTTTTTTCAATGGCTCGGCGTGTGTATGGATTTTTTGACGAGCGGCAAAGGAACATTTAGGGAATATGTAATTGAAAGTGTGCCATCGGATATTTACTCTGATTTCAATATACGCTCGACGTTTGTACGTGTTAAAAGTAGCCGGATGAATCTTTGATGTCAACACACAAAAAGCTTTTTCGATTAACAAGTAAATAATTTAAAAAAGATTCAGCTGTAAAAACACCTTCACTTTAATGTACATGTATAAAACATATTTAAATCATTTAATTTAAATCACCCAACAAAAGATTTATTTCCAAATGAATCTAAAAAAACTTATAATACCTTTATAACTGTGTTTGTTTTTTCTGCGTTATTTTGCGCTAACATAATAATAAAATGCATTCGATTCTCTGTGTAACTAAGAATGAAGTATGTTGATAATGTTGATAATAGTTGATAATGCTCGCAATGAGCGAAACCGGTCCTGACGTAATTAATAAAGTGGAATTAAGTACAAATGAATATTGTTTTTTATTAATATAAGGCCTTTCCACCAAGTATTGACAGTCAACACCCTAAAAGTGATCAATAAAGTATGTGTTAAAAAAATAATAGTTATAAAATTCATTGAAAGGTATTTTCCGTTCTTCAACACTACTGATGTTAAAATGATACCAAAAACAACCATGTTTATATTATCCGCAAACGTAAAATTATAGGAAGATTCAAAATTAGCCAGTCATGTATATTTTGCAGTTTGCATTAATAATTTAACAATATTAATTATCCCGTATGAATATCCTAATGACTATCATCCGCTAGCATTATTTCTTGATAAAGGAATATTGTTCATTTATTAAGCCCACACCGTAATATATTAGATGCTTACGACTTGAGAGGATTTTCTTGACATTATCTACCAGAGACACACTTTCGTTCAGACTATAACGTGTATATTAATCATACAATCATTCAAAGTCTGCAAAATTTCAAATTGATAGACATTTTACTTTAATACGCTCGTGGCAAACTCATCTAAAACTTCATAATAAAAGTGTGCTCAAATTTAAATTATAAAAGTACTTTAAAAAGCAATATAGTTGTCAATTACGTCAGGCTGTTTCACAACTAAAAAATATTTGATCAAATACGCACCAAAAAATACAGCAGTAGTTACCGATTTGGAGATTTTAAAATAAAATAATGATCTTGTTTTATTGAGTTTTGTGCTGAAATGGCCCTGCCCTACGTTGGGCGCAAACATACATATGTCGTGATGTGGGGTATATTATCACTTCAGGTAACAACTTTACTAAGCATCGGATTGATTTTGAGTGTTTTTATAGTCACAGTCGTTGTTAAGGACATCGATTCATAACATTATTTATACAAAACAATACTACATTGGCATATTGCAATATACATTACGGAATATTAATTGTATACGCTTTAATGATTTCGTAAATATAATGAGCAACTAAGCAAATCTGTAAAAATCTTTTCTTAGTGTTTATTTTACTTAATATATCTTGACACGCACCAGAAAAGGCATTAAGTCGATGTTACGATGTTCAGATTGCAATAGTATTCAAAGATTGGCTACATTGAACAATTTTAAAATTATTAAAAAAGGGGCTGTCAAATTCAAAATAATTTTACCGTTGTATATCTACAGTAAATATTCCTTCAACTTTGGTAATTGAACATGAACGCAAAACTAATACGAAATTTTATAAAATTCAACTCTGAATTGCAATTTCGCAACTACCAACGATATCTCATGCGGTAGATTGCACTTGTTATGTGTAAATTAAACCGTATGAGGGGATGTATAAATTTGTTAAAAACATATTACCATGTTATACGCGTACAATTTTACACAAAGTAAGAATATTATTATGTTCTAATACTCAATATAAGCTTAAAAAAACAGATATTAACTAGCGATATTACATGCATAATATTTTAAATCTGATCAATTCTGGTTTCTGGCATATAAAATTTTATTTTACTTATATTTCTAAGATTGCATTTGTCTTATCACTCAAAAAAACATTGTTATTTTATTTATTTAAAAGTAGAATAGATTAGAAAAAAGATTCTAACTTAAAACAAAAAAATGCTTGAAATATTTGTGGCACGCTTCATAAGATTTGATTTTTAAGACTAGACAACCGTTTGGCGGTGATAATATATTATATTTAAAAATAAGCACTTTTTTACACTAGGCGTTCTTACAAATAATTATAAAGAACTAATATTTGATACAAAAACTAAATTAAGAAAGAAAAGTAACGATAATGAGTTCAAAATACATTATTAGAAATCACAATAAGAGAAATGGGATTTTTTCAAATATATTTTATTATATCAACAATACTTAGAGTAATAGCAAAATGAATAAATTCAATACAGCTTTTGGATAAATTGGGGTTCAAGATTTTTCCCAATAAAGACGTCAAGGGATATCAGAAAAGATTTATCAAAGACTTATATAAATTCTTTCAAACAACAAATTATTCATTATTTGGTATTTGTTCATAAATAAACGAACGTTAATGAAATTGATAAGTAAAAGAAAAGAAAAAAAATGTTCATTCAATTAATTTGAAGGTTACTATTGATTTTAGACGTCGTTCAAATTTCTGTGTTTGCTTTTGTGTGTGTTTGAATTGAGTAAATTTGTCCGTCCATAAAACATCTTTTTTAATAAATTATTGAGATCATCAAATTGCTAATATAAAACTAAAACACTTTACGCGTGTCGACTTATGAATTGACCTCCAAAGTCACACGCACATTATAGCCTTCATATTTGTTAAATCTACACACGGAAAATTTACCAGCCTAGTGTAATATATAAAAAAAAACATTCGGAAACCTCTACCATATTACATTGTAGACTTTTGTCTTTAACCCGCTTTTACTCTACTTATCCGTTATATCAAGGTCTTTTTTGATCCATATAAAAAAACCTGGTAAACCTAAATGAAGTCGATTGTATTCGTGAGAAAATTGAGTAATAGTATCTAAATCATATAACGACGGGAAAAAATATTCATCAGCGTGTATATCAATTCATAATAATACAGATTACATAAGCTTACCAAAACTTACAAAGTTGCTAATAATTCTACCTAAGGTCCTTCCTTTTCCAGAAAATTAAGCCTTCTCTGTAAGCTGCTCGCTCTATCTACTAAACAATGATCCGCCTTGATTGAATAAGGTAAATCCTTTTACGATTCCCCAGTAAATAATAATTAACCTTTTGAATTATGCATGGACTTCCAATGAATAGGTCTTTTTTTACTGCGCGGTCCCAAAAACTGATCCGAATTGATGCGATAATTGAAAGGGTATATTAACATTAACCAGTTAAGTTTGATCAAAAAGATATATTTGATATAATATGTATTACATTTTGAATCTTGGAGGAAAAATAATTTTAATAAGCACTATTTAAAATATTCTATATTATCTACTTACTAGAAATTAGTCCCTGATTTTTTTTACATATTATAAGTCAGACACGCACAATCTATTCCTTCTAGTGAGCCGCATAAAAACAAATTATCATGTGTTAGGGCCGCAAGGAAAAATTAAATAAAGTGCACTGAATCTTCTTTTATACAGGGATACGTTCCATGTAAAACAGCCACGCCAAATATTCGTATAAAAAGAATGAAGTGAATATAGATAGATATATTAATGTTAAGTTTTATTACATTTGACCGTGTTTTTCGAAATCATGTAAAAAATAAACCGTGCAAAGAGGATTGTGTGTTCGTGTTTTATTTATATCTTATTTAAAAAGTATTGTGATCTTTTTTCTTGTTAAATTAAAAGTAAGCACTTTAAAATTTGATTTAATATTTATAAATTTAAGCTGCAAAATTTAATCCAAATATTCATCAGTAAGCTCGCCTATTTCTATGAAACGGTTTATTATCCTTTAATAACGAAAAAGCTTTCTCACATTTAATAAATTCAAATATAATAAAACAACATGTGTTTTATCTTAATTTTGAGAAAAAAACATTCGAGGCCCGGAAAAAATTCAAAACAGGACGCATGTGGCCCGTGGACCGCGGATTGTGCATCACTGGATAGGTAAATTAAATACATACATAAATATATGTATTCGATTTGACAACTGCGCAGTCGAGTGGTCAACGTTGTTGGCTTGGGTTGAAGTCACAGGTTCAAATAAAAGTTTGGACAGTTTTATATTATGAGTTTTCGTCGATTAACGAATATATTTTCAAAGGCATGGATATATGTGATGTCTTGAATAACCTTCTCCCACCAATCGTATCCTAAAAACGAAGCGTAGCGAGAGCGATTAGCTAACCACTTAAAAAAGAAACATTAAGCAACGGAGTAATAAGCGGTTCTCGTAGAAACACTTCTGTTAAAATATACTCTATAAGGGGTACATACATATTTCAACGTTGGGATCGGACATGATTAAAAAATAGATTCGATAGTATCTAAAATACAAATGTTAACAAAAAAGTACAATAAATAAGAAAGTTTTGTATTTTTTGCTTAAAATAATATATTATATAGTTTATCCCTTGCACTTAATTTTTCTTTTCATTATACTGTAATCAAAAGACTTTTTCTATCAGATAATAAGTTTCTGCATGCGAATACTGTAAATAAGCAACAAGACTGAACACTTTTTCATGAAAGTTTATTACCTCTCACTTTAGACGGTACTATTTATCCGGATACGGTTAAGATGTAAATTGGAAAACTTTCTGATAAAGGCAAATTTAAGAGCAAAAAACAGTGTTTTATTTCATGCTTCGTTAAATGAGTCTGAAAAGTTTTTTTACGATATTGAAAATACTGTAATTAATAAAAGACAATCCTGATATAGTATTCAAGTTGTATTATCTTAAGACGCTCATCCAACAGATAATAATAATTTTATATCAAATATTCAATTATAATAAATATAATTATTACACTTTTTTAAAATTTCGACCGAAGGTGCTTGGTGGAATTTCAATATTAAATTTGAATCGTTCAAATGATGTACAAGTTTTGTATGTAACGACCCGGGATTCGCCTTTCGGCATCTTCAGGCGTTCAAGTGCACGGATGAACTTAAACTTGAATGAATGTATCGTGTTTAAATTATTATTAAATGTATCACTAGGCTTAAAGCCATTGCTGGCGAAATGGATTAACCCAAAAGATTAACACTTGGAAATCCCTACAGATTTGAATGGTGGATAATTTTAAGAATTATATTTATTTTTGTTTTTCGGACAAATTTTGATATCAGAATTTATTGTCAGAGCACATTGCTGCCTTTAGATTAAAAAAGATACGTCCACCTTTACAAATCACTTAATTTCAGAAAGCTACGTGTTCAATGATGAACAGGGGATTAAGGTGCTACATCCAAATACGGACGCTCATAAACTATTTTTCCAATAAATTTTAGAGATCAACAAAGCACAACTGAAAACGCGCACCAATTTTGAATGAGCATATTTGCCGAATTCCCCACTCTTATACCCTACATCTGAGTAAATATAATCATAAAAATTTCTTTCAATTCAATTTTTAATTTATTAAGAAAGCTTTGCGATGTTCGGTATGATGTTGTTTCTTAAACAGGCGAAACAAGTTTTTAAGACAATAAGTTATCAAACTTAATTTTATATTAGGGTTATTTAAATAATACTAAATCAGTTTCTTTATCTTGCTGCTACAAAATATAATCATTCTTAACTTAATTTAAAATTTGGTGCAATACTTCAGTGGTTCTAAATTCAACCCCAAAGTATATTCTGCTACCTAGACGCCATAAACTACTAAATTTTATTTTCAAGAGATATTATTTTCAAAAAGCAATCTGTCCGGCAGTTATTGCGACGTAAAAGGTAGAAAATTCTCATAAAACTATCGTTAAAATAACAAGAAGAAGATTGCAGGGAAAATTCATTTTAAAATATAGTGCAACATATCAAGTTGTTACCATATATTTTCAAGATTTCAAGTATTTGTTTTGAGATTCCAAACGCTAAGTAAAAAAACAAAATTCAATACGACGTTCAATCTACATCAATTCTATAGATTTATATATTTCTATGATTCTCTATTTTCAATATTTCAAGTATTTGGTTTGAGATTCCAAACGCAAAGTAAATATACAAAATTCAATACGATGTTCGATCTATCCAATTAAATAGATAATTTGAAACCACACTATCATCAAACTCTGACCAAAAATTAAGCAATCAACTTAATCAAGTAATTATTGAATATATTATATTTTTTAATTGATCATAGTAAGAAATCGCTAAAAACTCTCACAATCACTCATAATAACCGATAAATAAAATATAATACTTATAATGAATATATAAAATAAAAAATACATGTTATTTTTAAACTTAAATATTATATGGTATACATATATATTTATCGAAGAACATATCAAGTAAAATTCTGTTTGTATTCTATAAAATATATTCTTACAAACGTAGGGTATATTTTTATCGGATATGTCAAAAAGTCTCAAAGGAATTATCTGGTTTATTGTTTATTCTCCCTTGCTAACAATTTTATTTAATGGTCTTATACATCGAATTGAACGGATAATTTATCAAAATCAACAGCTTCTTGGCCAAGCGTTGAAGATGGATTTTTTTTAAATGAATTTATTTTGTATTCTTTTTCTCAACTAAATGTGATATTTAAAGACAGAAAGAACTATAAATATATACTAGCGTTAACAATAACTGAACAGTAAACATTCAAAAAGTGATTTGTCACACAAATACAGAGCATGGAAAATGATGATTTGAGTGTTGGAAAAATCACAGTTTGCTTGAATGTGTCAACTTAATGATTTCTTTTTTTATAGGAAATAACTGTTTTAACACTTATTGTGATTTTCATTCATAGGTCAAATATCAGTTTTTGAATTTTTATTCCTCAATTTATTATCTTCCAAAGGTTCACACTAACCTGCGTGGAAAAAATTATACTCCACACACATTCTGTCATTTACGATTCGAAGAATGCTTAAATAATCCAAACTCTTGGTTAAAAGCTTCTTCCTTCGAATAAAGCCAGCGGTCTGCCATCAATTTACATTTAAGCGCATTTTCCTGTTGCAGTCGATCTTGGTGAGCTTTAATAGCTTCAGCCAAAATTCAATAACGTTAGTGAACAGCGCAACAATCACTTTTCATTATATGATTAAATATTCCTCGCTTTAGAGTCTCGTCATTGCTTCGCCTCACAGCAGGAGGAATTTTGATAGCTTTGCGCTTTTGTGAATGTGTGTCTTTATATTTCATCACACAACAGTTTCTTCCTTTTCTTGTGCAGTATCTAACATAGTTCTCATATTTAAAACAAAGCAAGATATGTTAATTGATATATATTCAATAACGTTGAAACGTTTGATTTTATTGAAAAAACAATAAATGAAAGACTGTGCACAATGAAAATAAAACCAAAAATGGTCGAATATCAAACATTTATGGATCATTATTAAATATTCCGTGAGCAGCTGATGGTAAGCCGAAAATATTCACTGAAATACGTTGTGCAAATTTCATATCACTAAGACTCGCTACTTGAAAGTTTTTCTGGCAAATACAAATCTTAAGACAGTGTTTTTTCTATAATTAAATGTCTGTATGCATAATTTTATTGTTTTTATTAATTAAAACGTGAAGTTTCATTGTGTAGCTACAATAACGCATACAAAATAATTTCCCTATTCATGAAACAAAATGAAATGCTTGTTAATTACTGCAATACTTAATAGAAATACTATTTTAACTAGAGAAAAACAAATGATATAAATTTTATTTTTAAAAATGAATTCTTACAATGTTACTACCGAATTTATTGTTACTATGCAATCTTATATAAAAAACATATTTTTAAAAATACGATGGTTATGTGGGCTTAATTATTAATGTTTATGTATGGTTGGTTTTAACTTTTTAACATATTTACTGAGTAAATTATTTAACAAACTATTAGGGAGTGAAGGTAGTCGTGTGAATATTTGATCAACCGTCAGATGGCGCGGGTATTGATGGCCGATTTAGATTCAATTAGGGTGAGTGCGTGCGGAAAATTTACGCACAGCTCTTCCTGATATGCGAGCTTTGTTCGGAGTGTTTGGAAATCATTGTTTTGTAGGGAAATAATATCCGAATATAAAAGCAAATTGCCTGTCAAAATAGCGTGATTTTTGTTGTATTGTTTGATCTAAATTACAATCCAATCATAATAATTTTGTTTAAGAAGATTTTACATTACCAGGAACGGGTGGAAAATCGATTGCCACTGCTTAATTGAATTTGTCATTGGAATATTATGTTGGAGTTGATATAATCAAATTAAACGTACGTATATAATTTGAAATTGAATTTTATCCATAACATATGTTATATTCGACCAATAATGAAATTTAAGTAATAAAAGATCAAATAAAAGTAATTCGTCACTTTTGAGGTGTTCACTGTCAACACTAAGTGGAAAGGAATTCTGTTAAAAGAGCACTCTTTTGTACTAATTCTAGGTTTTGTTCATGTAATCAGTGGCGGATTAAATTTTAAGTGCCTCAAAAATAGCTTATATTTAATAACCCATATACTTTTTGTTCAGACTTTAATTATTTAACATGGAATTTTCTGTCGTTTTTATGTTATCTAAAAACAGAGCCTCCAAATTTCATTGCGCCTGGAGACTCTCGTGGGCTTAATCCGCTACTAAATATGATCAAGACAGGTTTGGACAACTGAAAATACTCGTCACGACCGAAACCAGTAATAAGTATGAAACTTTGTGTTAATTTGCATCATTGCTACTCGTTGGCGTGAATCCACTACTTTGCTTTAATCCACTTGCAAGCTGCATTTCATTTTTTATATAAAAAAAATATTTAGACGATGGCAAAGATTATGAAACAGCTATTAACTTCATTTTAAAAGAAAAGCTAATATTTTTAAGGAAGTTTTACCAAGGTTACTCCGATATCTATCAATAAATTTATATTGATTAACTGTTTATATTTTGCGTATGTCAATTGTCAATAATATCAGACTGAGGTAGTCTAAATTGTTAATTTGCTATTAGGGTTTCCGATCCCGGGCCCTCAGCTATGACTCAAACCAGTAATTTCGGGATTGTATATACACCAACACCGACATTTCAGCACTAAACAAAAAAAATCTTTACGATAATAAATAGTATTTTATATTGGATACGCGTTCATTTTTATTTTTTTTATGTAATCCAAACATGAATAAAAACTGTCGAAAGTTGCTTAATCGATTTTTAGTTCATTCATAAACTTTTATAAGTAACTTTAAAAGATTTTTTAAATTTAATAAGTATATTATAGCTATCCTACCTTCCATTCAGTTTTCGTTTTAGCTAATCTACTTTGTTCTGCTCATAGAATGTTTCCCTAAAGTGTGGTAGTGCTTACCCTTTTGCCCTTCTAGTGACATGGTAGTTGTGCTGCATTTATTTTCCACTGAAAGTAGTTTCATTTGCTAACTGACAAGTAAAATACTCTGTGTAAATTTTTTTGTGTGGGTTTCTCCGTTTTTTTGCATTTAATAATAAAAGTCATGAATAGTTACATAAAATAACTTTTCCTATAATATACTTAAGTTAGCTTCCACAAAGATATAAGTTAATTATTCGTTGTATATTAACGTTTTTTTTTACTTCAATAAGTAAAAATATATTGTGTAGGCAAAATTTTGCAAGAGAATTCATGTGGTCGTCTTTGAGTAGCTTTCGGAAGTCATTAAGAAACTGGGCTAGTCGAAAAAACCTTTTCTAGTTTAATATAACACAAGAAACTATTTTTGATAAGAATTGAATACTTTTGTTTACTCAACACACACACATTATGTATTCGTTAGAGGTTTTTCTTAATTATTTTTCCTATTCAAAATCTTAGGCTGACAGGATCTTTATGAATAGAGTACAGAACTGAAATACATACGTAAATTAATACAAACACAAAGTATATAAGATTTTAGAAATATAAATTTCTAGGAAAATATTTAACAGCGGCAGTTAGATATAGGTAAAGAAAATTTAGTTACTATGAAAAATAGTTTTTTAGTGAATTATACACTAAAATTTATTTTATATCACAATTTAATTTATTATCTGTAAACATTCAGAACAGCAAAACACTGTTTTAAATGAACTCTTTTATTATATATTATAAAAAAGTTTTCGACTACATATTGTAAAGGATAAAACGTAATTCGATTATGGAAAATATTCTATCTTCATCCAATGGCATCTATTTTATATCAAACAAGCTTGTTTTCCATTCTTAAATCTAGATTTAAAAAAGGTAACAGATGGCTTCATTTGAATTTTCCAATATCTGTACGGTCTTTAATAATATTAGAACATAATTATCTTTTCTTTATGTTAGAATGATTCAAATTAATCAAATTATTTTTAATTAATATTTTATTAGCTGCTTCCTGTGATTTTTTAAATTAAACGGTTTCATGTAATCAATGGATATCTCCAGAACTGTAAAGAGGTAATATTATTGGATTTTAAGCCGATGTTTGCTATATTAAAAATCGAGCTCAAAGTATTTATTATGAGTATGTCTTAGCGTGCTTTTATTTTTGCTTAAACCGATTTTCTGGTACAAAAATGAGCAATTAAACTCGTTCTACTTTACATCCACTATATTATCCAAAGGCAAAGATTTTAATAATTCAAACATATTCTATACACAGTGACATCACTTGGAACCATAATATAATACTTATATCATTCTTATTATGATTAAAAAAATGGGATTGTTAGGCTACTGAAAAGCGTCAGTAAAAATTTTGATTTGTTCATATAATGAAATTACTTTTGATAAAAATAATCATATGTTCATTTTTTTCTGCGTGAGTTTTTTTAACAAACTTGATATTTTGTATAACATTTGGTTATGATCTTTTTTTTGGATAAATGGCACAATATTACACCGTGTATCTTTTTGGTAATTTTATATGATAAACCTACTTTTAATCTATTGGCAAAATAAAAACGTTTATTAAGTTTTATTTAATCAAAGTAAATCGCGATACTCTTTTAATATGATATGACATATTTTTTTATCTTCAAGCACTGATGTCGTTTACCTTTCACGAATTGTTAGAACTATAAATCGAAACTACAACATGTATACGAACACAAGTCAGCGGACGCAAGGAAAATGCATTATGAAAAATGCACTTCAGAGCTATCATACGTCATAGCGCATTACTTTACTCCGCAGGCGGAAAAACTGATGTCCTTTATTATTCAAAAGATGCAAACATTGTAAGAAAAACTCCACTATGCTGGAAACGCGCGAATGAAAAAGTATAATCTTAAAGCTCCAGACAATAAGCTTTTCATCGTGTCCGGAGATGAAGTAACCAAATTAAACAATACCTGAACCGCTTATGGAACATTATTTTTATGATTTATTACAGTTTTTTTTATATACGTACCATATAATGATTTGAAAAAAAGTTATGTAATGAGAGATTTAATAAGCTTTCTCTTTGGAGAGCGTATAATAATAATTCGTCATTATTGCAATCTAAAAGAATTTTAATATAAACATAAGAAGAAAAATAAAAGTTCAATAAATCAATCAAAATGATAAATATAAACAGAACTTTCAGTCGTATTAATAAAAAAATACTTAAACTGTTGTTCATTAATAAAATTCTTGTTTGTATTGTAAAAATTGTGATTTTAGACCCAAATATGACAATTTTTTAACAATGAAATGCTCATCCAATATTTGTTATCTTTAACATTAATTGATTAATTATGAAATTATGTACTTGGACAATGAATTACTGACTTTTTATGTCATCAGTAAAAGTAAGCTAGTTAGTCTCACTTGACATTTTATCAAAGCATTATCAAATAGTTGGCGATAAAGTTTAAAAACAGTCGTTGTTAAATAATGAAACTGAATGAGCAAGATGAATACTACAGCAACACAGTATTAAATAAAATCAAATACCCTTAATAGTAAGTCAACGCGTCTTTCAGCCTTTCTACGCCTTTCACTACGCAAATATCGTTATTAATTTACCTGTTCGTTACACAGGTAATTGGATGACGTCGTCGCTCGTAGGTACCGCGGAAACAACGTAACTAACTTTCTCTTACAAACTAACATAACGAGAAGCTCCAAACTCCGCTTGATGCAAATGTAACATATTTATCTAAAATTAAATCAATATTCCGTTCATAAATAATTCATTTATCGTATAACCGCAAGAGAACTTCTAAAGTTCTGAAGGCTGTCGTGTTTGTTTAAAACAGTTTCGAGACTCAGATTTGTACAACAACAATAAAATGACTTTTATTCAGACAATAACTGTTTCAAATTTAAAGCTGTCCATCTATGCCATAATTATCAAAACTTTCATATTTTTATTAGCTTCTTTATAGATAATGTATGTTGATTTTTTATAACCGTAGTTTATACCTGGTAGTGACTAATTTTTTTACGTGTAAATATTAAAAAAGCAACAATTTAAGGTGTCCTACTTAATATAAATCTACCATATTTATAACAGTTAAATAGTACATATATGTTTCATCACATACTAGTCTTGACATTAAGCTAGCTGTTAATTTATTGAACAATTGCAGAAAAATCCTTTAAAAAAAGATATGAATCGCTCACGTGTTCAACACATACAAGTCCCATTTATAAATTCAATTTTATCCAATTAGTTTGATGAGCAAATCATAACAAATAATATGTTGATTGCCTGCACTATGTCATTTTTTTAAATGTTTTTAACGTAAAATAAAAAATAACAGTCACAACTGCGATATGTTTTGTTCTTATATTTTTACAACATATTAATCGAAAGTTACGTAGAATTATTTGTTTTATATAAAAATCATAAGATCTATGACAAACGGAATAAACATAATTATGCATATTTTTACGATGGATTCGGTGATAACTTTGTGGATAACCATTTGTTATATAAAATCAAGTTAAATAACTTTGTTCCACTTGTTCCACTTGTTTAATTATGTTTTTTTTTATTTAATTCGTAAGCCTTGCAACTTTAAGTTTGATGATACTTCTCAAAGAAGTAAAACACGTGTACCATTTTTTAACACAACAAGTAGAATAAATAAGCAAAGATTTTTTTAAAAAAAATATACTATTATGCCTGTCATTAAATTATCATAAAACCTATCAATATATATTGTAATATTGTGTACAAAAAACTTTTTATTATAAATTCACTGTTTTTGTACGTATCGACGATAAATCTTTCATGTTATTAATATTTTTTTAAAAAATCAACACACGAACAATAATTGCGTAATTGTTAATTTTTTTTTTTCATTTTTAATAGAGATATAAAAATGTCATAAATCGAAATGTCAGATGATATATTGCGGAGAAAACAGCACATGATTTTTTTTTTAACTTTTGAGACAAAAAGTATTGACGTTCAATATTTTGTGCGACATACTCAATTATAAAATCAAAATATATAATAGATGCACAAATAATGTTAAGAATTATCCACGGGAAATTTCCAGCCATTTAGCGAACATTAATAATAATTACCGATTTAAGAGCTGGTACAATAAATGCAATAACTGAATCAAATAATTGGTATCCAAAAATCTCGCTTTGTCTGTGAGTACGGTGATAATATCTTGATTACGTTTACGTCAAACCCAAAGAACATGTTCGATCGCATTATTGTTTATGCCTCAGAAGGTATGTATCATTATAAATTTTGATTATGAGCAGGGCCTTATGCAAAACGGTTTCCTATTTCGATTTCTAAAGGTCACGTTTGATTTTGAATTTCAAACGTCAACTAAAACATTATACTGAAACTCGATTCACCCGAATACCTCTGGTTGAATATTGCAGAATTTATGTTTATCTCTGTCGTTTTTTTGCGAAAAAAAGAGACGTAGATGTAATATTGTCACACATAGTAACCGTGATTTGAACGCAAAAAGCAACAGGAAACGTGTTTGTCTTTGATACATAGGCAGGTAATGGTGCAAAAATGGTGTTTGTATTCACTTTGAGGCTCGGAATTGAATATCTAAGTGTTTCCATTACTAAGAAGGAATTTGTTTACTGGTTGAAGGATTGAAATTGCCTCACTTTAAAGTAGAATAACTTATTTTCCGTGTAAGATGTGCTTACGGAAGTAGCTTATTTTAAAATGTATAAAATGATTTTATTTTGAATTGTGTATTGTATAATCGTAATCTACATCTCGGTTACATTCATCTGAGAATTTTTACTTATGAAAAGAAACATTGAGAAGTTAAAGGAACAATGTAATTATTTTTAAAATGGGCAACAAGCAGATTTTGAAAAGCTGTTTCAGTTATCTATTAATATTTTAAAAATATGGAAAAAGGATGTAAACAAAGATGATATTATCTATAAATAACAAAATTTCTTGGCAGGTGCTATTTTTCGTATAAAAAAACATAAACTAAAAGTTTCAAAAATCAAATCAGTAAATTAAGATGAAATATTCTTTTACGATTCGAGTTTCTCGTGTGAATATCTAGTTAACATTATTTTCAAGAGTCAAATGCTTTAAAACCCTCAAACTTAATTAATGGTCTCATAATGAAATTCTATAGCAATAAATCATCATAAGGGTGTGGTAATTCTGTCAACAATTTTGAGTAATTATTAAAGCCGACAACGTAATATATCATACCAATATAAAATGTTAAACATTACAATTTCCAATAAAGGAAAGAAATCAATCACTCGTTGGTAGACGTCGGAGTTTGTTGAAAAATAAAATGTATTAAGCAACGTAAATCTATAATCTACAAAAAATATGTAGCTTTCAAAAAAAGTCCAATTAACAGAAAACATATTTGGAAAAACTAGTCACAATTTTTCGTATCGAATTTAACGTACCTGGTGTTTTAATCTAAAAAAATATTTCATGCCGAACAAAGATAATTTCTTTTACATGGCTAAATTCCGTACAAAAGAAAATTTAACAACGGAAAATTGTTCCTTTTTCAGACTTATCCGTGTAAATAACAGTCCAAAAATAACTGACAGTGTGTTCTTTTTAAGATGTTTGAAGGTTTATCTGATACTAAGAATATTGTAGGTATTTTTTCAATTCAAAAAATCTTTTTTTTATTGTAAACAATGATAATATATTATGATATACTCTATTTAAAATAGTAAAATAAAATCCCAAGAGGTTTCAAAAAATGATTTATTTCATTTCATTGAGCATTAAATTGGTTCTTTTAAAAATGGTATTTTAAAAAAATTGGTATGATGTGAATTTAATGTCTTGAAGAACTAACATTATGACTTGTCTCTTTTGCGTCAGACAAAAAGTTATAAAATCGTATTACGTGTGGGGCGGTGCATGAACAACGTATCAAGCTATCGCAAGGCAACGTCATGATCCAATTACGAATCCAGCAACGTAGAAAATCATCTTCTCAAGGGATCATAGAAAATACGTGTTATCAGTTATACTCAAGTAACATGGTATTCCCAAATAAACGTAAAAGTTATAATATGCGTTTTAATCGGATATTAAAACCATATCAAATAAAAAAAATATATTCATTTTATGTATTTTTGTAACATTAATCTAGATATAAAAAAAACATATTTACTGTATGGTGTGTAATGTTCGGACAATTAGTAACAGTGCTTCTAGTTTTAGTAAAAAAAAATATTAAATCTTTTGCGTAATGATTTATGTATGCAACATTGAGATTTTCTTTAAATGTACCCTACTGAAAGATTTTGGCAAGAAATAAAATTAACAAATATTTAGTATGTACATAAGGATATAAATTCTTTGTCAGAAATAGCTCAGTTGATAAATTTATTATACCAGTTTGGCAAAACAGCATTTTTTTATCGCTATTAATTATTAGTGTTGATTTCAAAACAGGCTGTTGTCCCTCCCTATTAATTTCATACTTTATTTGTATAAAATTGGTATTAATGCATTTATCTGTGTATGTTTGTTTATTATTGAAATAATACATGTAACATTAAATATTGAGGCTAGAAGCTTTATCCAAATATTGATTAGGGTATCTAATCTCGGGATCCCGGATCCCGAAATTTCGAGATTTTTATAGTACTAATCCCATTAGTTTGGGATCAAGGATAATTATGAATCCCGAATTTTTTCCGAAAATCTCAAATAATTGTATCATGATTTTATGGTGAATGATTAATCCTGGGATTCCGGGATTGGATGCCCTACATGATATGTTCTATGTTATTATATTATATATATGACATATAACTTTAACATGTTTCGTTGTTTTTTGCTCAACATTGTTGTAAGATCAAACAGCTAATTATTGTCTCTAAATACATTATCATCAGTGGCAATTTTGTAGTTTTTTTTATAAAGCTGTAAATTTCTGTTAAATTTAACCAAACACGTGAATTGTTTGAAATGTTTTAAAGTATATTTATTATTATTGGTTGTCAAAAATTGTAGTGCAAAAATACTTTTTTCACACTTATTATATATGAAATAAAATTCCAGCATAAATCTCAAATGATTTTGCAACACCACTAGTTCAATATCCTTCAGCAAAACTGAAAAGCAAACGCACTCCTGCAGAACACTGATTAATCGACTCTGCAGACAAACAACTGCAACGATATATTCTAGAAAATACAATAAAATTCATACCGTAGATTGTGTCGTATAAAAATATTGCTTTACAATATTCGAACAATTTTTAATAATAGACAACATTTCAGAGAACACAATTTTGTTTTCAAATGGAACTTGAAATTCACTACGAAATTGTACTGAATAGTGCCGGCTATATTAAAAAGGCCACTGGCTCCTTGATCATTTTTTACGTATAAATATTATTGGACTATAAAAATAAGGAATATTTTAACTCGACTATGATATTTTGAAAATCCTATTAAGCTAGTTCAATTACACGAATGTTTGTAAATAAGACACTCACAATTAATCTTATTTTATATTTTATCTTATCTTATATATATAAAAATGAATGTTACTTAATTTTCGGCCTCTATAGACTCGAAAGCAGCTGATCCGATTGCAATAAAACTTCGACAACCTTTTAGTTTGCACTTCTGGGACTTAGTCAACATTTTTACATTACATTGAAATGTGTTTCGTGCATTAGGTGTGATTGTTTGTTTGTATTTTATGCGTTGCCACACCGTTCATCCGATTGCAATAAAACTTTGACAAACTTTTTGCTTATACTTGAGAAAAGGTTAAAGGCATATTAAAATTAGCTTACAGTAGATATTTTATCTATAAAAAAACAATGTTTGTATGTCTGCCATACCGTTCATGCAACTTGCGCGAAGGTTATATGCATATTACAATTAAATAACAGTAGATGGCGCGTGTGTCGTTCCATAGACAATCGGCAACAACCGTCAAAGAGTTAGAAAAAGAAAGCATGCACTTCAATAAACACAATTAAAGCACAAACATTTTCTTTCTTTGAGTGGCATTCAACGCTTGCCGGGTACCGGCTAGTATTAATGATAATAATTAATTCGTTCATTTTTTTGCAATGTCAAATAAAAATATAATTTTTAGATTACGCTTAACTATAATATAATATTAACTTTATTTTCATTTTATTTGTAAATGACTTTCTCGCAATAAATATAAAGCATTTAAATTCTGTTATCAGTTATTTCTGCCTGTAATTAGAGAGCAAAGTTGCGTATTTGTAAGTAGCTTCCAAGAATAATATAGCAGGATCGAGAGAAGACTGTTGATTGTACCGCTTGTAGATATTTGCCCTTTCCTTTATCTGTCACAGCAGTATCTTTTTTTACAGTGTAGCCTTAAGGTTAAAAAAGATCACTAGAAAGGTCAAGATAAATTTGGCTTGGTGAAAAGGGTTTTTTGGCGGAATGCTGGAATCAGGATGGAGACGAGTGTCTAATAAGCTTGTTAGCCATCGGCGGAAGGGCAGGCCATTTGTTAACTGCTTCAACTCCAGAAAGCATAAAATACTCGTAAATTCGACAAACTATAGAACCATATGTATTATTTGATAAAAATATAAATAAAACTAAATTTTTCTAACAAATTAATGTTATTTCAGCAATGAGTAAAAAGTTTTAAAAAATGCCAACTTGTGTCAAATGCAATGTACGCTTCAAATGTGAAGCATATGGCCTCTTAATGGAGGTTTCTACAAGAACTTTACTGTTATTCTATATGAATATAATATTAATAACATGTTATTTAACTTGCCAGATTCGTGGTGCAGTGGTCTAATTCGTTGGTTTCCATGACGGATCTCACGAGTTCAAATTTCGGTACTTACCAACATATATTCAATCAATTTTTCTTCGAAGGCGTGGATGTTTTTAATGTCTAAATATTCCATCCCCTCTTTCCAATTCTTGAATAATAGGTCATATATTGAGCGATTAGATAGCTTTTAGTTCTATCATTACTCTATCTTTTTTTTATCTTTACTCTGATCGGAAAAAAGAGAGGTAAAAAACTTCTTTTGAGATACCTACCTCTATTGGGAGGCTTTATGCTCGACAATAGGAGTGAGTATAAAATAATAAAAATATATTTTTATAAAAAAAAATTAGATTTATTTTATTCAAATAATAATAAGTATTCCACTAATAAATTATTCTGATTCTGATATTCTCTTAGACTTAGAGGCATACCGTAGTAACTCGGCGTTAAATATTTAGTTGATTCGGCAGTGAAAGTGTTTAGTGTCCTACCGGTCGGGGAATTCCCGTTCCTAATTTGTGTAATTTGGATTTCGTTTGGTATGGAATAGGATAATTGGAGGATAGATCTTTACTCAAGCTAGTGCCGTTTATTCGTCTACAAAGTGAATTATTTGTCGGTTTTATTGCCGCTCGTTGCAAATAGTTTGACCCTTTCGTATTTAATAAGATTCGTCGTAAGTCCTGTTTTATTTGTAAACGACGTATTGAATACTCCCTCACCGTAAATGTTCATACTGGTATTAAATGAAAAAGCATAATTTTTATTCAGTAATATAAAAAAATGTCGCCTGCTGTAGCCCAGTTGGTTAGAGCTTGATCTACCGATCTCACAGGTCTGGGTTCGATTCCCGGTAAGATCACAGTGAATTTGAGAACTATTCTATTAAAAGTTGTGATCGAAGACTGGGTGTTTGTGATGTCAATTCAGATAATTTCCTCTCCTCCCATTCTTCTAATCTTTTAATAAATAGGTGTAGCAATGGCGATTAGACAACCACTAGTCCTGTTCTAGCCTTATCCTTCTTTCCCTGCACTTTGAAAAAAAGGGAGGTTGAGCGACTGAGTAACAAACAATTCTCGTAGAAAAACCTCTGTCGAGACACATTCATTAGGAGGCCATATGCTTCACATTGGGAGTGGACATGGATAAAAAAATATTTTTACACTAACTCAACAATTTTATCAAAACTCATCTTTGACAGTGTATAATAATTAATTGGAATGTGTTTATTCAAAAAAACGAAATTTGAATTTTTATTTGAATACAAATCACGACTAATGTATATTTCTTAGGCTGAAGCAAATAAAAAAAGAATATTCTATTATTTTAAATGAAAACAAAACAAACAGTATTAATTGTAACAGGTGTTTATTACTGCAAATCTCTGCCGGATCTATAATTATTGTAGATCAGTGATCGCCAAATGGTCGCTCGCGAACTACCAGCAGCTCGCCGAGGCTTTTTCGGTAGCTTGCGTAAGATATTTGGTCATATTTAGAAATTATTATTGAACTCCGAAAATAAGAACAAAATCGAATGAAGGCATTGTTTTGTTCTACCTACTTATGTGAATCAACGTTTTCTACCATGAAAGCTGTAAAGAGTAAATATAGAAACCGACTCACAGATGTACATCTTGATAATTACATTTGGATGGTAGATTGGAAGTGACAAGGTACCTGTATCTACTCATCGAGAATTGAAAAAAATGTGGAGAAAAGTGAATGCCATTCTTTTCAATATTTTTTTAAAATTATTTTATTTATTATTTATGTTTATTTTTACTCAAACTTATTTTTTAATTTTTTTTTTCATTATAGATAAATAATTAATGTTCTAATAAAAAATCTAATGTTCTAATTTATTTTAAGTAATATAATAATATTATGTATATATTGAAAACAATGACTACTTATAATTACGTTATAAATACAAAGTGAAAAATAAAGGTAAGAAGAATTTGACAACATTTTTGGATCTTTAATACTATGCAAGTGTTATGACATTATGCAAACGATAAGAATCAAATCAAAACATTACTTTATCAAGATTCTGACCAAAAAATATTAATTATTTTTACCAAAGAATATTTACTTTATTAAAAATGTGTTGTATATAGCTGAATGTCTAAAAATAAATCTATAAAAGTTTTTTTTGTATGCGCTTATAATATTTTTAAACTCCTAATAACATTTTTCTTTCAGCGATATATTATTTATAACGGTTGCAATCCACTTAAGAATTATGAATGATTAACCATAAGTAGTCATCGAGAATTTTTCAGATATGAGATTACTGACTTATTTATTGGGCTTATATTTTTCCTCATAGTTATACCACTCTGAGATGAAAGCTTTCACTTTATCAGAGTCTAAGTTGTGAAAAAAAAGCAACGTAAAATAAAGCACAAGAGGGACTGCGCAATAAAAAGCAAAGGAGTCTTTTCATATCACGAGTCACGTAATATACAAGACCGATGACCAAAGAACTTTGTCATTAAGGAGGTAACCATTTCGAATATATAGAAAATTGGTTGCATTCAGGTTTTTCATATATATGTTAATGCAGTTATAATTGTAGGCGATTTAATTTTGATGCAGTTGCTGTTTAAACATCAACCAATTATTTTTAGTCAAATAACCATTTATAATGTGTACAATAAAACAAAACCTTCAACAATGTTTTAGTGTATCACATAATTCATGTTTTGTCGAAAAAATAATATCTTCGCTGTATGATAAACACTTGTGATTGTATGATAGTTTGTATTTCTCAGAGGGAAATATGCCTCGAACTAGAAAAATGCCTTACAATTTTATGATCATTATTGAGGTGCCATAACTTCACTTATCAACAAATTTATTCTTATTAAAACTATGCGTAGTTATAAAACCATTGAAATAGTTCGATGTTCTCGTTAGTAAACTTTCGCATAAAAGAATTTTTGTTTCAATCTTACTTGCATCGCAATAAAAACTTACCTTAAAACATTTTCAGCTTTAGTTTTAAGTGTGTTAATTTTATATATTTTTTAAATTTATTTGTGTTACGTTATTTGGGGAAAGTTACTTTGATATGTTTAAATCTAAACTGTCAACCTTCTTTCCATTTTTCATTAGGCAGTTCCTGTCATTACTTTGGTTCGTTTTTTTTTATTCGTGTATTTTCATTACTTTCCGTATTTGGAGTACCTACACAAAAACGTAAACGAAGCAAACATTATTTAAAGAACTTAATAATTTACTATATTATAATTATAAAAACAAGCTTGCCGGGCTATAAGGGTAAATTTATTTACTAATATAACTATCACAATGTTAAAAATTCCATTTTTTTACTGAATCTTTATTTCTGGAAAATTTTACTAAGATTTAAGCTAAGAGAATGGATAAGGTACTGATATTTTGTTGTTGAATAAAGCAGTTTTTGGTATGCTTTACTAAAGGTTATATGTATGATACATCTAATTTTTAAAAAATGTCTTTGAGAGTAGAACAAACCCTCTCACAACCCAACCCACTTATACAGCCATGTTTAATATTTATTTCTCCTTTTCGACTATAATGAAATTCCGTCAAACACCTTTAGTAGAATTCCTAAATTATTGCGAAAAAAACTCACAATACGGTTATAGTCAATTTCGTTGAATGGATTTTAAAGTATTTTTTTAATGGTGGTTCTGATTTACTTTCAAACACAGATGCTAACGTTTCATTGGCAGAAAAATAATTGGTTCCTTTATTTCTAACAAAACTTGACTTGTTTTGTCCGCATTTAGCTAATTGCGTTTGGCGGCTTTGCGAGAAATTAATTAATCAAAAGTCGTCGAAAAGTTTACTTTTGTGAAATGAAAGCTTCGAAATTTGCGATTGTGATCATTTTAAGCCTTTATTGTTAAGTTAAAGAAAATATTATACTGTCAAAAAACATTTTTCATTTTAATTTTCGTACAAAAAATTATATGTCACGTAATATAAAACTTTTAAATAACTCGACAAAATTTACAACCTTGCTTATGCAAAAAAAAATGTTGAAGAAAAACCTTAAATAAATTATGACGGATATTCTTTTTATGGAACAAAAAATATAGCGAACGCGTTGTTTATAAATAGAGTTGCATTGTCATCAAAATTAAAAATTCATTTTTTTTGAAAAAAATTCAGAAAGAAAAGTGTCATCTAAGTAAGCATTAGGTTGTATAGCCATTGTTAACGGTATTATTATGAAATACACAGAATTTAATTATAATATTTTTTTCAATATTGTTTCATATTAAATATGATATATCAAAAATGTTTTTAACAATTAATATCATTCAAACTAAGTATCAATTGTGGAATACATTTAAAATTTATATTTATTTGATATTATTAGTTTTTTATTAAATTCTCCACTGGTTTGAATCCATTGAAAACTGATCTTTTTTGACTTCTAGTAACTCATTTAAAATTATCATCCCTTTCATTCTGCTACAGTTTTCTTCAATTAGAAATAATCTTACTTATTTTTTTAAAAATAATATTTTTCCCTAAAACTGTGTATTAACTCTTAATAAAATAAAGTTGAATATAGCGCATGTGAAATGAAAAATCTTTAATTATTTATTCAAAAACATATTTTCTTAATTAAACTTAAAGGAAGCATCACCTTGGCCACGACAAAAGAAACTGAGCATATCATTTCAATTCTTCGCCACTTAGCACAGAAAACAGATTAATGGAGACAATATTAATCTATTTAAAAAAAATTACTGGGAAAAACTCGATTAAAACTATGTAACAAAAATAAAGTATTTAGTTTCACACGGATAATGTAACACAGTTGACCGTTTTTTGGTAATTCATAGTTTTCATGGCCATGTGATGCCAAAATAATTATGAACTATGTTACATAATTCTCGTCGAAATTATTTTGAACCATACTATCAATAAAGCTTGTTTAAGTTTTGTTTTTGTAGGCTGAATCTCATGTAACTAAATTTGTATTATAGAATTTAAAAAACAACATTTTAATATACATACATGTTAATTATGCTAATAGAAAGAAAATTGTGTTAATTTATCATCGGATTGTTTCATTGTCTGTTTTTAGCTTTGCCCCTGAGCTTGCGGTCGTTGCAATCAAAACGTTGAGTAGAGATTTAATTGTGTTTTCAGTTATTCGAAATCCTACTTGGGTTTCATGAAGTTTGCTTTGTAAACCGAATCAAGCTCCACAGTTCGAGCCCACTCTTATGTCGCCAAGACAAAGTTTTCAATTAAAACACGTCTTGTGTTTGTTAATTGGCTATATGTTGATTTAAAACATTATCAAATAGTTTAATTCAATAGTAAAATACGTTCGCTTGACATTTAGCAGTACAATTAAAGACGTGTGATTTGAGGCACAAGAAAACTACAATTATATTACATTCGCACGAAAGCATATAATATATTAATGATGAATATTAAGTTTGAATCGTTCAACTTTTGCACAATCCTAAATGTTCTTTCACAAATTACCTGGGTTTCGCGTTTTAGTATATTCAGTAGTTCAAGTGCATGTGTGCAAGTGAGTTCTACATTATTACCTTGTTTTTAATAGAATTTTACCAAGGAAATGATTCTAAATGCGGAGAATTATTTATGTTTTCGTAACAAATACATTATATTATTAATCTGTGCCAAATAAAATACAGTTCAAGATAGTTTTATGGGTGTTATTAGTAAGTATCTACATTTACTTAGTTTCATGTGTAGACGTGAACTTTGTTCTGCAATATGATATCATAAAGGCGCGGTGACAGAAAAATGCTTTCAACTGATGATGCCAAACAAACTGTTTCAAAAAGCACCGAGTGTATAGAAAAAATTTACAGCAACTTTATATTTAAATACATTTAAGGTGTTCGCTGTCAACATTCAACGATTGAAGCGATTGGTATTAAACGAATAAGCCACTGTTTTTTTTAACAGTTCTACAATATTACAATCAATATTTAAAAAAACCAAAGCACTAAGGATTGCAATATAGAAATTACTTCAACCGGGATCCTGGAATTCAAAGTGTTTTTTCATTAACGATAAACTGGTTTGATAATGCAAAAATATCAGTTGTTTGTATTTAAAATTAACCGAAATTAAATTTTGAATTGACAAACAACGTCACATATTTCATTGCTGGCGATAAATTGAAATATTTTGAATTTGTTTTAAAAAGTTGAATCAATAGGTTGGTTTCTTTATTGATAAGGTTATCTATATTGTGTTGTTATTTTAAGAAATCGTAAGCTTTTTATAAAAATCACCTGTTTATGAATATATACTGATTATAATACTCATTATGCCTACTCGCACGTTATTGCAATCCTGAGTGGCCGAATTTATTTGCTTTATTTGAGTACTTTGTAATAGATATCTGATATTTGCAAAACCGGTATTTGATATATAAAATACTGAAAAACCGGTGCTGATTTACTCGACCCGTATTGCCATTTCTGCCATCCCTGAAAATATGTTATTTCATACATTAAATAAGTTTAACCATATCAGCCTGTTTGAGTATTTTAGTAGGACTAGTATAATGACAACTGAATGTGTATATTGTGTTGCTCAATTCTCTTCACAGATACAGTAAACATAGATGGATGGGTCATTGGCGGATCCAGAAATTGTCCAAGGAGGGGGCCATTCAATTCGAAAATAAACATCATAAAAAGATAATACATTAAAAAATAGATGATTTAAAAATAATATATCTATATAAAAGTAGTCAATACATAATCAAGTATGTATTCTATAAAACATCGTAAACTAAACAATTAAAGATCCCATTTCACAATAAAGTTTTAATAAAGTAGAAAAATGAAGGAAAAAAATCTCCTCAGCCCATCTCAGCCCAAAAATCTCCATAGCCCCCCCCTTGGATCCGCCAATGGGATGGGTAAAGATAAGTAAAGCTTATAGTAAACCACTCTCTATTCGATTTTGAAGATTGAGACGCGGGGAATTTTCAGGTATAAAAACATCATAAACACATTAAAAAATATATCCATTGATAAATTCATGAATCAATTGTCTATCAATGTTCTTAAATTTCCCCACAGTGCAATCAAGTTGCCTCTCAGCCACGATACCGGGTAAAATAATAATACTTTGAAAAACAATACCACTCAAATATTATTTTTAAGGGTTTTTAAAAACAAGAGTAGCTTCTTTTCGGAAAGGGTGTAGTGATATAACATAGTGTTAATATACACTTTATATAGAGAGTTATATGATGCATAGATATAAGGTATATATGTTATGTTGTATAGAAGCACTCGCTCCTTTGTTTGTTTTCTCTTTTACGGCTTCCAATATGTATATTACATAAAGCAAGTAATTGGTTATAATACATATACAAATTCTGTTAAAAATTGAGTAGTTCAACAATTGAAGATTAAGAGTACTAGTTGTTTGTTGTTTTTATTATAATTACATACACAACAAATGATTATCATGGAGCTTTAAATGGTAATGACGATGTCTGAATCTGGATCAATATAAATATATGTACATGTTAACCTTTAATCGCCAAAAGAACTTAAGCGAGACAATTCTGTAAATTGCGTTTTAAGCCAATAACTGTTCAATATTGTCTAAGCCCAAGGCGTCAGTGACAAACGTTTAGGGCGTTATCTCATTTGCCTGATCATGTTATCGTTTATTCCACGTGCCCCCGGTTGATAAACGCTGATCTAGAGAACTTAAACTAGTCAAACAATTGTATTATAATATCAGGATAGGTATTGACCATATTTACTGATCGCACTTAAGAAATTCTTTTTTCAAAATTTATTTAAAAAAAAACTCTCTCCTGTAAAATTTATAAATTTTCGGTTACGATTATCTGCCTTATACGTGTCAATATTATTTATGATTTCGACTGAAGGTGCTTGGTGGAATTTCAATATTAAATTTAAATCGTTCAAATTATGTACATTCCCTCAGATTTTGTCACTAACGACCCGGGTTTCGCCTTTCGGCATCTTCAGGCGTTCAAGTGCACGGATGAACTTGATGAATGTCAGTTCAAGTTCATCCGTGCACTTTAACGCCTGAAGACGTCAAAAGGCGAAACCTGGGTCGTTAGTAACAAAATCTGTGAGAATGTACACAATTTGAAAGGGTCAATATTATTTGATAAAAACCGTATATGATATGCAAATTTGATCACTTGGGGCTACATAGTAAAAATCTTGCTGGATTTAAATGAAGCCAAGATGGCCGGAAATTATTATAAACGTTTAAGTTAGAAAAAAATAATTTGATGTTTGTCAACAGTAAAAAGATTTTTAAATTTTAATAAAGACTTAATTGTTCATGCTTTCTTGTTTGAGTTTTCCAGGGAATATTTTTTGTTTTAAAGTGACTAATTAACATATATAAGTTATCTTATCAACAAAAGAGACTTACTAAGAAATAATTACTTATTATTTTTTTATTAAATGATACGAAGTTATAATAATTATACTAATATTAAAAATGTACATCTTTTTTTTTTATTGTAATAATACTAATAAAACCTTGTATTTTTTATGTATTATATGAATAAAAACGATAAAATTTTACTTTAACGAAAATGTGAATCAATTATTCAAATGAACGAATCTTTTTGATAAAATAAAACAATCAGTGAAGCTTTTTTATTTTTTTGTTTTTCACTTAATTGTTTTAGTTTAGTTTAATTTATAATACGTGGAAATACAGTAATTTAGTATGATTATGGTCAAATAGTTTTTTTTCCGCTCCCAATGTGGAGCATATGGACTCCTAATGAAGTTTATCTCAACAGAAGTGTTTTTACGAGAACTGCTTGTTACTCAGTTGCACAACCTCTCTTTTTCCAAAGAGAGTTAGAATAGAAGGGTAGGGTTAGGACAGGACAGGACTAGTGGTTATCTAGTCGCTCTCCATACGTTCATAGGATAAGATGGGAGGGGGGATTTCAAGACATCACATACATCCATGCTTTCGAACAGAAATTCATAAATCGATTGAAAAATCAATTTATAAAACTGTCCGTACTGGGATTCAAACCCGTGACCTCCGTAACCGAAGCCAACGACGTTGACCACTCAACCACACAGGCACACAGTTTTACGAAAATAAAATTGAGAAACCTTCGACTGCAATAATAATCAAACGATAGACTATAAATGGAGTCACTAGAGGTGAAGTGAGCCAAGTGCTATTTTAAAAAACAAAGTTAGACGCGTTGTAAAATTCTTCACGTTTTAAAGTATCTCAGTTAATACAAATTGCAATAGTGTTGTCTTCGTAAAAAAAATATGCAATCCACCAAAACACTAAATAAAACCGTGATTGTACGTCCAAGATTTTTTTTTCTTTCTTACTAGTTGGCTCACTTAACCTCTTGAGGGCCCATTAATTATGTTTTATTTTACGTTGAAATTTATTATTTATTTCGTGAAATTTTTTAATTTTATTTTACGCTGAAAGCCTGTAGTTTCTAATGGGTTTTGAAATCATACATTGGTGAGTCGCTGCTTTAAGGTTATGAAAAAGAGATTTATTGCACTGAAAATTCTGTCTACCAACAAATATAGTTTCGTGCCAAAGCACCATTACATCTAGTTTTTCGTAGAAGTGATGAAAAACATCGCGCTATCGTGGAATCTTAACACACGTCGAGGTAACCTAATAATCAAAAATAGTCTACACACATTTACATTTGAGTAATAAAGATAAAACTACTCCGTTCTACGATTCAAACAGCGATTTTCTTTTGAAATTTGTGTTTCTACCCCGACTCTTTGCAATTTTTATTGCTATAACTCAACGAAAGATTGAAACTTTTTCCATTTTCTTTATAAATAGTTAAAATCTTTCTGAAAAGTTGATTGAGAAACTTATAACGTTTTATCTCTAATGAGTTTTATCAAAAAGGTCAAACACATGCGTTAACTAGAATATGAAGAAATTGTTCAAGAATAATAATTGAACAACTCTATAAGTATTTTTTAAAATATTAACTAGTTAAATTTGATCTTTTTACGTGTCGTTAATAATACACTTTTTGGTGGTAAAAAAAATACTTAAATGAAATATTTAGCACTACATCTTATAAAACAAAAAGATTCTTCAAGTTGGAGAAGAATACACATCATAACTATGTTCAAATTTGAAAAGAATCTGAAACAATCAGAGCGTTAGAATGAGACCACAGAGATCAGCATTATAATTATCATACATTACATACTACATTATATATTTTTATAAATTATGTCTGCCAATGTGACCCGCGTTGTGTACTGGGCACATTAAAACAGAAAGAATCAATATTTTTCTTTTGATAATACTGTACAGCAGAAATCGTTTTTTGTAATAAAAAAAATCATAAATCTTATTAATTTACTATCATTAATTCTATATATAATATGTGTATAGGCCTAGCCAATAAACTAATACCTAAATGTACCAGATTATTTTTTGAGAAATCGTGGACGTATAATATTTTTTTCAAAAGATACAAAGTTGCCTTCATTCAGAGGAAAACAACAATAAAAAAAATCACCGTTAAATATGTTTGTCAAATGAATGTATGTGTTTTGTCAAACTTTGTTATTTGACAACTCAACTTTATGACTTTTTGAATCAAGCGAAACAATGGAAACAATACATCATACGTGAATATTTAAAATATTATATTTTATACAAAAAGAATTTTTAATAATGTTAACTTTTAATATGTGAAAGTAAAATGAAGTGTATTTATGGAATTGGTGATCTTTTAAGCGTTCGTTATTTTTGAATGCAAAATAATTCATGCGTACAATAAATTCAAAAGTTCACTTTGTGTTTTTACAATTCTCAATTTAATTCGCTCCACAAAAACTTGTTAACTTTTTTCATATACTAGGAACAAAAACAAAAGGTCACAGATTCCTTAAAGTTCGTATAACCAATCTTTAAATAACCATTAACCCTTGAACTTATATGTAACATACTTTTTATAAAATTAAGTTCTTTATATAAGAAAGAAATTAATTTTGTTTCTAGGTAGATACAATTGTTTTAATTGCTTAAATTTATCAAATAGTAAAAATGAATACATTTTAAAACAATAAAATAAATCGCAATATCAGATTTAGTCTGTGATTTTTACAAAAGTTTACTGAAAATATTCTCTTTTTAGTGATTAGTAAATATTTTAGTTGCGATATATAAAATTTGAATCGTTCAAATTATGTACATTCACACAGATTTCGTCACTAACGGCCCGGATTTTGCCTTTTGGCATCTTCAGGCGTTCAAGAGTCAAGTTCAGTTCCAATTCATCCGTGCACTTGAACGCCTGAAGATGCCGAAAGGCGAAACTCGGGTCGTCAGTTACAAAATCTGTGTGAATGTACATAATTTGATCGATTCAAATTTAATATTGAAATTCCACCAAGCACCTTCAGTCGAAATCTGAAATTATATATATATATAGTTGTCTATCAGCATATACTTACCTACACGGCTACACATTATCTCTCTCTATCATCGC
This sequence comes from Himalopsyche anomala, assembly GCA_031772345.1. Taxonomy (NCBI): domain Eukaryota; kingdom Metazoa; phylum Arthropoda; class Insecta; order Trichoptera; family Rhyacophilidae; genus Himalopsyche; species Himalopsyche anomala. The sequence goes on along the minus strand of CM062826.1, from coordinate 14,522,171 downwards.
ACCGATAGAGGCAGTGTGTGTGTAGATTTTAATGATGACGCACACGTACACGCGTTTTATCTTAGTATTTTCCTACAATTTTAATGGAGAAGCCCAAAAATTAATAAAATAGTTTTTCTTACAAATGGCTTGAGATAAACAACTCAACTTACGCGAATTATAAATACAAAAAATATGTTATCACTCACAAAAACATTGATAAAAATAATAAATATGAAAATTCACTATATGTATATGCCATATGCTACATTAGAAAGAGAGTACGTGAGTGTGCAGCGTGACTTGTCACAGATGGACAGACAAGTTATATTGTACACATTATATTAAAATAACAATCGCACATTTAACAGTATTTATCATGCAGCACAAAAAGATTTTTTTAACACGAAATGTTAAAGAAAACAACACAATTTAAAATGATACTTGTGAGATCAAATTATACAAGTTTATTCCATAATTTCATAGGGTAAGCGTTTCAGAAACCAACGTGCATAAAAACCGTGACCGCTGAATTAAATTAAAATATTATCAAAGTGGTTTATAAGTTAAATTTGATTGAACACACATTAATTCTTTCCTCCCTACAAAAAAAATACCCATCACAGAGTGTTGTGTTTTGCATCTGACGTGATTATGTTGGAAACAAAACAGGTAAAATCCACTTACGTATATAGGAAAGCATGACCAAAATTCACATGATAAATCCTTATATTTCCGTAAAATATGAAGGACAGTGTCCCTTGAGATTACGCAGCCCCAGGGTAATTGAGTTTTGAATACAAAGTATGTAAAATCCAAGGAAATTTTTTCAAGTAAAAAAAAAACAAAATTTGATTTATTTCAATTTGAGAACGAGCGAACTTATTATGAATACTTGTGTACGTGCTTTTTTTGTTGCCAGTTTCTTTCGCTTTATTTTTTAAATGCATTAAGTGTAAATTAATTCAAAAGAGATATCATAATTCACTTGTATGAATATATTTTTTTCCACGATACCACTAAGAACTCTTGTATTGAATATATTATTTAACGACTGCTTGAACATTCAACGATGGAAAATCTGGAATTGGCAAAAAAACGTGAGGTGATAATATTGCAAGGGCAGAGTGCTCTGGCAACCTTTTTGATATATTTTTATTGTCAAACATTTTATACAATAACTTATTCAATAACCGAAAAATCTTAATTATTGGAAGAGCAAAGTACTTGACAAATGGAGCATCCCATATTCAGGATCTCAAAATCTTATTTGGTGATCCCGTAATATCAAGATCGTCTTAATACCAATACCATGATTTCAGGATGCACTATGACCAGTGGCGGATTAAGCACAAGAGAGGCCCCAAGCGCAAAAATTTTTGGAGGCCCTCTTTTTTAGATAAAATAAGGACGTCAAAAAAAATCATGTAAAATTTATAAAAATCGGAACAAAATATATATGGGTAATATAATATAAACTATTTTTGAGGCCCCTAAAATTCAGAGACCCCAAGCGAGCGCCTCATGCGCTTATAGGATAATCCGCCACTGACTATGACGTGTAAACAAATATAAAAACTTCTAAATACTTTCCGATTTATTAACTAACATTTTTGATAATAAAATATTTCCCGACGGTTTGTTTATGTACATAATATATTTTTGTATTTTACCTACATCATAAATAAATAATATGTTATCTTTCTGCTTTATAGCAGTATTAAATTTTTTCTCATATTTTTACAAATTTTTTAAAAAGATATTTTAGGTCAGGAAAAAAAAGTCTTTAATTACAATTTGACGTATTGGGTAAGAGTGATTATAATATCACATCTCCTCGAATTGATCCCAAGAAACTGTGATTTAAAATCAAAAATTCTGTCGCCTTGACCGTAAGCTGTAAAGGCTAATATTGTTGTATTAAAATTAGAAATATGTAAAATTATGGTAAATAATCAAACCAGAAATCCCGAAATGGGTCCGGTATTAGATGCCTTATGAGCGACAGGTAAACTGAAATAAATTTAATAACATTTAGTTTGCCATGCTGTTTACATAAAACGTTTCAGTATTTATTTATGATAAATTCGTAATTATTTAAAAAAAAAATGTGTGTTCTTTTTTTATTTATATTAAACGATAAAACTGTTCAACGATCTTTGCTTTTACCGACATAAACGATTATAAAATATGCATAAATTAACAACTTTAAGCCTCTCTCAGTTTTGTCATTCTTTTATAGTCTGGACTTTGCTGTGTCTTAATTACCGAGCTTAATGTGTTAATCAATTGTGCACATTAAATCAAAATACAAATTTATATAAATGTGAATGTGAATGAGTTTTCGTATCTTCAAAATCTTTCCCAATTTTTTAAAAACTTATTTTTTAAATCCTCATATGAGCAGACATAAAAACATACTATTTAAGATTTTTAAAAATATATATAATTTGTATGGTGGTAAAAAGAAACTTTAAAGATGTTTTCGACGCCTGGTATCTCAACGTCGGCTGAAGAGTATCGCTACTTCTCGCTTCACCTTCAAACACTTGAGGTGGATTGTGGATTAGCAGAGCTTTTGTCCACTTCATGTGATGGAGGTCTTTCTTTTACCACCTGAGAATGGAATCGTCCAAATCCTTGCAAAAACCTTCGGAGAAGTACGAGTGATTTATTAAAAGAAAGTATTATTTAGGCTCAGAAAGAAACTTCCATATAATTCTACTGAATTCGATAAGTCCTTAGCATAGGTTTAAAGTATATGTTGAATTGAAACGTTGAATTATGAAGTATTTTGGAATAATTCATATAAAACAATTAATTATTATTTTCTCAGTGACGTTGAAGCTTTTTTTATATTATGAGCAAGCTCGATTATACAAAATTGTCGTCATTTTTCAGCTACGGTAAATAGTTATTTGATGAAGTGATGGCATAAAATCATGCCGTAACTCAAAATGGATAAAAATGTCAAAAATAACAAAATTTACTGCGAATTCCGAATATCTTTTTAATATTTTTCCTCTCCCAATTTGGAGACTATTTGTTTACTCAGTTGCTCAACTTATATTTTTCTAAGAGAATAGTAGGGAGAGAAAGATAGGACTAGGACAGGACTAGTGGTTGACTAATTTCTCTCGCTACGTCTCGCTATTTAAGTATTCGAAAGATGAGACCGAATATTTAGATACACATCCATGCTTTTGAGCAAAAATCGATAAACCTAACTTGAAAAAATTGTGCTGGTGCTGGGGTTCGAGCCCTTGAGATCCTTCACGGAAACCAACGACGCTGACCGATGTACTTCGGACCAAACTAATAAGGTATAATAATGTATTAAATGGTAAGTGATCACTTGATATATTATAGTTTATTGTATGATTGTATCCCATTATATTTAAAGAAAGTAATTGAAATATAAACTTCGAACGAGATCTCTTTAATTTATATATAAAAGTTACCAATTTAAAGAAGCTTTGAACGAAAAAACCGAAAATGACTTCATTTAGAGACTATTTGAAATCACAAATAATTTACTTGATATGACTTCTATTTTTGGAAAACTTATTCTTGAACAGTATAATATGTATGAAAGGAAATTAATTTCCTGTCGGGAAAATTATATTTCACATGGCAACCCAAATTATTGCGTAAGCTTCTGGACTTGATATCATTTACTTTTGGGAAACTTTCTCCCCGCACAAGTTTGCCCAATATACCAAAATACTGTTTTCTTAATTGTCATTTAATGCGAAAAACATGTAAATTTTGAAGACGTTTTTAATCCTGTATATATGAAATACGTCAACGCAATTCTGCAAAATATATTTAGTTTATTTTTTTATTTTTGTTTGTTTAGAAATTCGGGCGACAAAATTAATTAAAATTAAATTAATAATGAACCCCTACGACAACTATTATGGTTTATCATATCGACTGTGGAAAGAAAAAAGGACGTAACCCAAAGTTTTTAAAAAACAGTTTTTTTTCGATAATCATAATCTGTACAACTTAATACACATTCCATCAAAAGTATGTAAGCTGAAAATGCCAAATTAGTATGTAAATTTAGCTTTTAAGTTTGAAAAAAATGACCTTGTAAAAAATTAAAACCAAGAAAAAAGACTGAAATAAAAGTTTTTCCTAGACAATTTTTTAAATTAATATTAGATTGTGTCAATTAAACACCAGTTTAGAAGTCTCCGTGCACTTCAAGGTTGTGTATAATTCATAACTTGCATATGGCCCAAAATCATCAAAATACGTTTTTTGCGCCTCCTGTAAAATTGTATATGTGTAGGTTACGTCCTTTTTCCTTTCCACAGTCGATATACAATAATTAAGCTTAGTAGTTTATTGCACTTTTTTTATTATGAGAGTGTTTGGCATTAGGTATTAATTTTTGAACAATTTTTATTTTAATCCATGTCTACTCCCAATGTAGAGCATGTGGAAAATTTGTTATCGCTCGGTAAATTAGCGGGGAATATAACATTTTTTGATTTTGTGTACTGTTCATTTAAATAGATTTACTTGCCTAAGATATCTTTTCTGCTAAAGTTACATGTTAGTTAAAATTAATTGGTAATTTTTCAAACATGTCAGAGAAAACGTTATCGCTAAAATTATAAGAATTGCAAGATAAGGTCGGCCTATTAGCGTTTGTGCGCATATGTCAGCGTGTTAATGTCACTGTACCATAAACTTTTTTAAATGTATTTTTTTCGTATCCATGTCTGCTCTCAATGTGGAGCATATGGCCTCCTAATGGAAGTATCTCAATAGAAGTTTTTTCTACCAAAATTGTTTGTTTCTCAGTCGCTTAACCTTTCTTTTTTTCAAAGAGAGGAGTAGGGATGAAAGGATTAAGCTATGACAGGACTAGTTTTTAACTATCGCTTTCGCTACGTTCATTTGTTAAATGATTGGAAATGGTGGGAAGGTGATCAAAAACACCCATCACTACAGAAATCGATATACCTACCAATAAAATCATGGCATTTTTAATATACGATAATAATCGTAGTCTTTGATAATAAAATAATCTTTGATATTAAAAAATGTATTTTATTAAATACAGAAGTCTAGAAAGAATTCGTTTGTCTAGAAAGGTCTTGCAGTCCAAAATATATTATTTTCATCAAATTTCAATTTTAAATTTCCGAAAACAAATTTACCGTCCTAAATTTAGCGTGGGCAGTGAGTGCTTAAATCATTTAAGATTTTATTTCTAAATGTCACGTAAATTTAAATTGTATTCTGTTGGTATATTTAATACGATTTTGTATCAAAGTAAAGTTAATGAAAAGACTAATGAAAATATCTCCAAACGTTAACCAAAACCGGTGCATACTAGTTTATAATTAAAACCTATTTATATTTTGTATATATTAACTATGTTTTAAAGCATTTATGCAATATCTACAATCTACTTTATCAGTAAGTTGTTCTTCTAAATTTTAGTTGTCTTGTCTATGAATAACTTGAATTACCCGTGCCATGGCCAAATTTTCATAACTGTAAAACTTTCTCTCACTAGTTTACGTCATTTACATATTGAATTTCAAATCAATTTAGACATTTTTATCAATAAAGTTTTAAACGTCTTAGATTTTTTCTTTAAACTTCACCTATCTCATACTTAACCCTTAATAATCAGACGTAAAAGAAACGATAAATCAAGAAAAAATCATTTATTGAATTGAGATATACTTAGGAGAACTTCATTACAATAAGGTGGAAAACATTTAAGTTTTTGGCTTCGACACATCTCTCCATCTATCATCTCACGTTATGAGTCGGGTGTTTTTTTTTTGGAGTTGATATCGGAAAAATCTAACGAATTCATTTTTTTTTTAAATATTTAATGATGTATATTCAAACCAAATGTGTCCATATTGTTGCAACTGTATGCTAAATGATCTGATGATATAAGTTTAGAAGAAATTATTGAAAAAATCAATTCGAAGACGAAGTCGTTTTATACCCGATCTCACAGCACTGGTTTAAACTTACACTTGGCTATATGATGGCTTCAAAGAGATACACAAAACATTTTCTAATACATTCTTATCTCGTATCTTTTATATTTAATGTAATAAATTGATTTTATGTGTTTCTCGAAACGATAAAAAATATGAGATTGTTAAGTAGTCTTCGAAGCAAATAAGTTTAAATTAAAGTTGTTATATTATTTAATAATACATTGTTGGATCATATGCTGCAGCGGTAAGCGTTGTTGGCTTCCGTGCCGGAACTCACGGGTTTGAGTCCCAGTACGAACAACACTTTTTCGATTTCTTTTCGAAGGCATGGGTGTTTGTGGTGTCTTTCTTCCCACTCTTTCGATCCTTCAATAACTGGGCGTAGCAAAAGCGATTAGTTAACCACTAGTTCTGTCCTAGCCTGATCTTTATATCATTAAAACTCTTTTTGGAAAAAGAGAGGTTGAACAACTGAGTAACAAACAGTTCTCGTAGAAACACTTCTGTTGAAATACCACCATTAGGAGGCTATATTCTCCAAATTGGGAGTGGATATGGATAAAAAAATGAATAATAACACTGCTTTTTGTAACGGTTAGTAACTTTGGTTGACTTTCTATTGTTTTTCAATAAAAAATTGCGTTTCAACTGTTTGTTTTTGAAAAATTTATTGAACGTTAATAAAATCAAATACAATAATGCTAGCATTTATGTTTTATTTTTTAACAGTTCTTTCTGTATTTGACAGCTACTATTTCAACATTTAATTAGCTATGAATGTCCAATAAAAGCAACAAAAAAATACGCTTTTCTTAACATTTTGATGTCATCACGAGCCGAATTATTCCCTCGTGATCTGTATACGAGCTTATTGCAAAAGTAGAAAAAATATCATGCAATAACAGTATTTTTATTTGCTTTTGAGATGGGCTTCCTTAAAAAAATAAAATTGAGCTATTCTATTGTTTGACAATAGCTTAAATAATTTAAATTTTAGTTAAATTAATGACGCTTATGACAAAACTTATAGTTTAACAGATGATTGATATTAAAGATAGTGAAAACGAAAAAGACATACCAACCCAAGCAGACATTCTACGTAAGATTTTGTGAAAATGAAGCTTAATGCCGCTATCAAAAATGCAATTTCGCCAAAAAAATATATCATATACTTTATTTAGAATATTTATAAAGAAATGATTTACAAAATAAAACGGTAAAAGTACAAAAAAAACATATCTTCAAAGCTCTGTCAACTATCTCACCAGCATACGTTGTAACAGAAAGAGCTTTTTCTGCGGTCGGTTTTTTCATTAAAAAACTTTATAAAAAATTAACTGGTGGTTGAATTAATATATTTTTAAAGTTATTTTAAATCATTGTAATAGATTTATAGCAAATTTGAATAAATGTCTGTTTTAATAAATATGTATTTTACTTAATAAATTAATTGTTTAATTTTCAACCATATAGGTTTGTTTTTTTGTCCGCTATGACATGTTTGGGTTTCTCTGGAAATTTCCGGTTTATTTATTTCCTGCTATCCTGAAAGGAACCCTCGTTACGACATGATTTCAATCGGCTTATGAATTTGTGTCCAATCTAATATTTGTAATGTATTCTTCCTTTCCATCTTCTTTCTGATCTTAAAATGGGACATAGATACAGCTATTTTCTTACTACTAGTCATTTCATTGTCTTTTACCTTATATTGGTTGAACAGTTGCATCACAAGTTATTTTCATAATTGTGATGCTCCATTAGATGTCCATATTAATTTACTCAATATTGAAGTCGATGCGGCTTATAAAATAGATTTAAGCTTTTATTTAAATAATGGTAATGAATAGTTTTATACACAACAATTAGATATGCATATATTAGTTAAATAAATGAAATCTTGGGTAACTATGTAATTTTAGAAAAGCAAGTCATTCGATTTCATGGCGATTAAATACCACCATGCCGTGACATAAAAGGAAATGTTATAATAATTTAAGTGAGTGTTGTTTTGGATAAAATGGCAGCCGTTATGAGAACGCTGAGAAAGCTCGCCAAAACAACATTTACGAACGTGCGAAAATTCCGAATCTCGATAAAGTCAGCTCGAACAAGAATCTAATGCCGTTACGGGTGGGCAATTACGCAAATTCAAAGTGCCGGGAAATGTTCACAACACTAATAAACTAAGGGAACAATTTGGTTAAGTAAGAAATATTCATGGAGAAAATTTATCACATTCTTCATTAATCAATATAATGCTGTTAGCTTTTAATCTTCGATGGATTTGTATTAAAACTTTGGAATAGTTTGCCAATTTTTGTCGCTTTTATTTAAATACATTATGCAAATAGCGAACGAAATAAATATTAATTCTCCTTTTTAGATACTGTTTTAATTGTATAAAGAATATTTTTACACACCATGTTAGTGCTGTTCAAATATTTGTTTGCAATTAATTTGAAAATTGTAATTAATTGCTCGGAATAAATCGATTTGATTTGCTTATTTGGAAAATCAATAACAGTGCCGTTTATCGATTTTGGAGGCTTCGTAAATTTTCCAGTTTGCCCATTATAATTTAAAACAAATAATAATTTTAATTATCATGAAAAAAAATCGAATTAAATTAAAAATGCACTAAAAACCGCAATCAATTACGGGTGTATGTGTTTCTAGTAACTGATAAAAGGTGCACTTATTATTTTTTAAATATTACTTATATTCAACCGATTTGTTGTTTACGTTTGTGCCAAATTAGTGATAATTTTTAAATCTTTCAGGACTTTATCTAAGACAGGAGAGAGGTAGATAATAAATGACTGCATTACATTAATATAATCATCCCGGCGGTATTAGTAATGTAGTATAACTTTTAAAAACGCACATACATTTTTTTAAATATTGCTATTTGAGTTTCGTAAATAATTCAAGGGTGAAATAAATTCTGTTGGTGCAATATACGTTTTTACCAAAGAATAAATCAACGTCAAAATATTTCCAGCTTCGCATAAAAGAAAGTCACCTCGTTCCAGCTGGTTTATTTTCACACCAGATTCGTGCCAACTAAACTCCTTTCTTTAAAATATTACCGGTTGCTTTTGTAATGATAAAAAATGACTTTCTTACGTTTACTAAGAATTTTCTGTTTTATAACTTACACTCAAATTTACATAAATAAACACAATTTTACGTTAAACACTTCAAAATAATTAAAAGGAAAAACAATGTTTATGCAGTAAACAAGGTTGCTTTTTTTATAATAATACTTAGATGTAAAACTATATCAAATGTACGTTTTCTGCTTTGATTTAGACTTAGTTAGCATTAAGCAAAGACTTATGGTCGAAAAATACTTTTTTGAAAGTTAACACCTTAAAGCTTTGAAAAACTTTGAGTGATTTTTTAGAGGTTTAAGTTATCTTGTAGCTCAAAAAGATTTAAGGAAAGCTTAGTGGTTTGGTAGTATAGTGACATGGTAACACGAGCAGTTTTCTACAATGTAATCTCAAATATATATATATATCTATTATATAGAATCTCTTTCAGATTTATATTATATACGTGTGTACGGCTTTATCATCATTTGTTCAATAAGACTGTCGGCATTAGAAGTAAAATCGATGTGCTTTCGCATATTGATAATTTGTGTTGGCAATACTAAGAAAGGCAGATAACATCTGTCAATTTTTAATTAACATCTTGGTACTATATTTTACCTAATCTAAGCAAAGCTTATTCGCCTTAATATTTATTTTGCTTCTCCGACTAAGAAATTTTATTTTTCAGTCAATCAACTTCCTAACTGATCAAATAAATTTTCTCCCAAATTTAGGTATTTTTTAAGGAAATTTAATACGAGTCAAAATAATATCATATTATCAATATAGACAATATCTATAACGTAAATTATTGAATCACATTATTGAAACATTCACAGCAGAGTTCTGAATATTCAATTTCAATTCACACTGCAATGCAGCCATGTCCATCAAGTTTCTAATAATTAATTTATGCAACACCAAATTATCGATATAAATTTATTGTAAATATCAATGGTATTGAAAGTCTGGTAATAACACTCAGTCAATCATCTTTTTAGCTAAATCCTTATTTTATAATAGATTTACTATATTTCCGGTGTATCAATGGTTTTGAATTCTGGACAAAAGTATTATTACGAAAATTGCTTGTAATTCAGTCTCACAACGTCCTTTTTTGGAGACGTTAAAAAAAGAAGAATGATGCTAGTCGTAATAAGGATATCCAATCTCGGAGCCTTTTTCCAATTTCAGGATTGGAATTAGCTCACGGAAGAATTTGAAATTCTCAATTTGGTATACTTTGTTCCCAGATTGTCACAGAAGCTCGTTTTTTTTTTTTAGCTCACCGAGGAATTTGAAGTCCCCGATTTGGTATACTTTATCCCCAGATTGTCACAGAAACTCGTTTTTTTTTTTTAGCTCACCGAGTAATTTGAAATCCTCGATTTGGTATACTTTATCCCCAGATTGTCACGAAAACTCGTTTTGTTTTTTACCTCGCCGAGAAATTTCAAATTCACAGTTTGCCAATTTCGTGTCAATTTTAGGGATTTGCTAAAAATTTCAATCCCAAAATCCCGGGATCGAGACCATGTTAATCCGGAGATATCGAGATCAGAAAATTGAACGAGATCATGAATCCCGGGATTGGATGCCCTAGTCGTAATCGTCCCTTTCGATTGACATATTAACTGCATGTGATATTTGTTTTTATAAATATGCTTAACAGTTTATTTTCATCATTGCCATATCAACTATTATAATAAGTCTTTTTTTACATGGTAGATAGGTTCCACAAAAAAGGATAGAAAAATATTGAAGAAAAAGAAAATTGATTGAAGATTGGTTCCCTGAATGTAAAAAACATTGCGGCATAGAAAATCGTTTTAAAAAAGGATAAAAATGACCCAATAAGTAAATTACAGAAAATATTGTTAGTAATAATATGTATTTTTTTGAAGAAAAAATAATAACATTTGTCGCTACTTGATTATATACGGTGACTTTCATGCGGAACTGGACATAAATCTCTTTCGTCTAATGAAGCCTTTTATTTGTTATTGCGTCCTTGTTTAACTATCCGTTTCTGAGTTTTTCGTGTCTGGTAGTGTTAGAACAAATAATTCACGTAAAAATATAGAATTTGTTTTTTTTTTAGTTGACCGTGTTATTTCAAAATAGTGTAAAAAATACCTGATAATATAATAATCGAGTGTATTTTTATCAAATACGTATTGTAAAAAACTCAGAATCAAATGTTAAAACATCATATTTCAAAAAAAAGTAATATTAATTACAAACCTGTAATTTTCGGTTAAACAAACTTTGTGAGATCGGTATGCTCATAATTTTCGATCTCAAATAAATCTTTACAAACTATTTAATGGTCGACTAACATAATATTTGCTTTCTGAAATGCATGCTTTATTGCAGGCAGTGAGTGAGCTCATGAGTTTGCTTTGAACATTAATTCTCTTCGACTACATCTTCCTAAACGTCAAATGCAGTAGATAATTAACGTCGTAACAGCAAATAATTGTGGCTATGGTGATATACATATTAAATATACTAAGTGATGTGTAATAGCTATTGTGACTAGACGTCCTATTTTCAGGTGGCGTTTCAAGGTGTCGCCGAACACGTCTTTAATGTCTCGTTTTTGAAAAAAGCAAATGATGCAGTAAAAATTAAAAAAAAACACGAAAAATTAGAATCTCAACGGTAGAATCTATATTTATAGATGAAGGCATGGGCGTGCGTACACAATGAATAATACATTTCAATGTAAATACTGTATTTTTTTTATATAATTTTATATAACATATCTAATATGACATGAAAAAATGTTACTATCTATCTAATCAATTACATTGTATGAAAATGTGAGACGAAATATTAACTCTTTCGGCTCCGCTCAAAATCACATGAAACTATCCCATGTGCTAGGCTTATTTTGGATAATTGCATTTCTTCATAAAGGCTTTTTTAAAGTGTTATAACTGTGAAAACACTCAAATAAATCAAATGAATCATTTTTTAATTATTTGAAAGACTTAAGTTATTCAATTTTATATGATATTTATATGTTTGCACATGTGCTTTACTCTTTTTTTTTGCTAGGCGCACACCTTGCCTGTACACCTGATCTTACTTTTTTTGTGTTCCTATCAGTACCAAAATAGTTATAGTGATGTTTCTTAGCATCTTATTTTGTGGATTATCTTAATTTAGAATTCGAAGTAGACTTGGTGACTGCACCACCATTTGCTCTTCAAAAGAGCAGTTGGACGCGTCACATGCGGTTACTGTTTTACTAAATTTATTCTAGTAAAACAGTCTAAGTCGGTTATTTTCAACCTGGGAGGCGTGGGCTATTGCAAAGGGAAGCGCAAACAGTCCAAAATATTTATTTACCCTTTAAAATGTGTCTTTATTACTATATGAAATAAAGGATGGGGAGGCGCGAAGATTTTTTTTTCTTCAAAGTAAGACGCAGTTACATAAAGGTTCGAAACTACTGGTCTAAGTAGTTGTTAAACATGATTAAATTAAAACCTTCTTTCAAATATTTCTTATAAAACTTTATAAAGTTTTTGACACAAATATTATTGATGTATATATAATATATTCACAAATATACAAATATAATATAATATACAAATTACCGATCAAATTAACTGCACCGTTAAAAGTAACAAATATGGATTTTCAAAACTAGATCCATTTTAGATAAATATCCATTTTTGATATTTTATTTATATGATAAATATTTGGGTGTTAAATTTACCTTAAGCACTAATAAAACAACTCACAAAGATCATTAACGGTAATAATATTATATGGTTATGAAGAAACAATTGGCGATCAGTATTTTTCATGGTGTAGTGTTATATTTCATTTGCGATAAATATTCATGGAAATTTATAATTTTTGCTCCTGTGGTGTTTTTTGACTTTCTCAAAACTCGTTTTTTGAAGAATGTGAATCATGATACTTGGTTTTTTAAATATTAAACACTTTAATTCAGTTATTGTGGCGATGTTTTGATTCAAATTTGACAAAAGTCCAAGCAATAAAGCGACTCAAAGCTGTACAGGTTTATGTCGACTTAATTTTGAATAAATAAGCTTTAAGTGGAAATAAATGACGATTTTCATTCCAAACGGCTTAAGAATATAAATCAAAAGAAAAGCTTTATACTTCAGAAAAAGGTGAAAATTATTTCATACCATTTCTATATTATATAATATATTACATTGTGGTCTGTACGTGATTGTGCTACGGAACATTGTCTTAGAAATAAGCCCCTCGAAGAGAAATTTACAATGGTATCCCAGTCGCTATTTGATAGTAATAGATTTAAAATAATTATAAATATATCGTATTGATAAACCATAATAAGTATTCCTTTACTTCAATATATCTCTCTACAGTACAAGTACTTTCAATACATGTGTGTATGAGACTAAATTCTTCAACACTCATATAAGATTGCCTAAGGCTTTGATTTGTGAACGTGAAATGGAAATATGAAAATTCGCTCATATGAAGTGTAAATTGACAACCATGACAATTTTCAAGAGATGAAGAATCATTTTGAAAGTAAACCAATATTTTTTATATAAAAATCTTAAAGAATGCTAGAAGTTATCCAAAAAAATAGTTAAAGAATGAAATTTCAAAATAAGACGGTCACATATTTAATATTAACATTTCATCACTCATTAGTATGACACAATATTCCCAAAAGTGTGCCTAAAATATTAATATAAACTTCAGTGTGTCTATGTTGAATAAGTGTTTTTGATAATAGATACGTACTAAATAAAGTCAGCGAGTGAATGAAATTGAATCAATTAAGATTCACCTCAGAAAATAAGAGTTGAGAATTTATCAATCATTTCCATTTATGTATAATATAAATAAAAGACGATTTCTTTGTTATTTTAATTGTTTTTGTCTTCTTGGGTGTCACGGGTCCGACTTCCGAGACAATTACTTAAATATATTTATTTTTCCTCATTGCTGCTATAGCCATGATGTTGAGAGAATGACAAACTCACTCTTAGTATTTTTCTAAGTCTACTATTTATTCTAATTTACTGCCATTTCTTGAAAAAGAAAATGTTTTTCCACAGATTCTTTTACAAATTGACAAACTGTTGTTAAGTTATTTACATACACACTTACACTATATTTTAATTCTTAACATATATAATTCACTAAATGGAAATTAGGTTTTATTCATTTCAAACACAAAGGGATGGATGAAGAGTAAGATAATACGATAAAAACACTTACACAAAAATCAACGAATTTCAAATTAATTACTAATTAAGTAATTACTTACATGAGAAAAGTTAAATCTCAAAGGAAATAAATTTAACAAGAGTGAGTAGCCTGTCACATTAAAAATGTAATTTACTTACACAACCTGTGGAATAACAAATTGATCACATTTAATTTATATAATAAATAAACTTGCACAAAGACAACGCTGAACCCATCAAAAATATTTAATTAATAATTATAATAGAAAGGTTCCGAGTCATATACCAAGCTGAAATTGCCGTATGAATAAAATCTCTATTATAAAATCTTTGCTTTTAGAGTGTAATATTTTTTTGTTTCTTTAATTAATAATTCAAAGTGTCTAGAAGCTTTTTTTGTAAAAGATTAACGGTAAACAAATATTTAGTTTATTTTTATGAAAAATATTCTCAAAGATGAATAACGACCATGTTTGACTGGCTCCAAGGAATCAAATTATTCATTCAAAAGGTAATAATATTAAAACTGAACAAAGCTTGTTAATATGATTATTAAACAAAAGTTATATGCGTAATATATTTAATAGTGATGTGAATTAATGAATGTGTGCTCAGTGTTGAAAGATTGCCGCCTATCGCTTTCCAGCATTTAAATGGATCGAAAATTTATTCAAAAGCAAATGAGATTTCGTGACGAATATATTATTTCGTTAATTTTATTTGCCTCATTCGTAGACTATCGAGTATTTCCATCCGAGAAAAAGAATTTTTGAAATAAATTCTGTTGACAAGAGAGAATACTGCAGGTGTATATTTTCATTTTGTATGTGCCTTTATTATTTATCAACTAAAGATATATTAACTTTACTACTTTGTTATTTTTAAAGTGTCATCTCTAAAAAATCTGGTTAACATATCGCAAGCTGAGCACTATAAGGTTCTAAGTGTCGACTTTTGACTAAACTAAAGTAATAATAGGGCATTCTTAAGCGTAGCATTATCTACACGCTGTATTAATATGAAGTCGAAATTTTGCTTAAATTTTCAATAAGCCGTAGTTTTAGGTGCGCGTCGCAAGATATCTGAGGTTTCAACTTGAATTCATGAAGATGCCGAAAGGCGAAACCCGGGTCGTTAGGGAAAAAACTTGTGTGAATGTATATAGGTTGAATAATATCTTTTATGTTTTGATAATTTTATTCCTTTTTTTTTCTTCAATTATTTGATTTTGATCAATTATTTTTATTCTTCAACACAGTGGTGTTATTTTTTTACCATTATGATATTTTGTATTCTTGCATTGTGGTGTTATTAAATTTTACAATATTAACATTAATGATATCAAACACAAATTACAAAAAAGAAAAAACCTCTTTTTCATATTTATTATCCATTTTTTTAATATATTTTTTCTAATAATAATGATTACATTAGATATCTTCTAAAGAATTCGTTTTATTTTAATTTAAAAAGCTTAAGTCAGTTTTTTGAATCACTTGTGTTTTCATACAAATTTCACATAGAACCTTGAAGCACTGGCGGTTTGTTTTAATTTCAGGTGACAAGGTTCTAATTGAAGTTTATGCATTTCTGATTAACTATGAGGACTATTTTTAACAATATTTTTTTAATAGTTATATCATGCCAGTACTATTATTGATATATACAATCAAAAAGAAACTTGGAAACATTTACAATTTTAAAAATAAAAGCATTCAAAATTTCAAATGCCCATATCTTTTTTCATGCAGCTGTCTACATAGAACCTTGTAGCAGCTTGCGATATGTATTTACTTCAAAGCAATTTATAATTAATCGAAATTCTAGGTATTATATTTGTCGTTTTTTTAAATAAATTGTATCCTCTAATAATCATATTTCAATAAAAATGTATTAATTGTGTCGTATTCTTCTCAGATAAACGTCAAAATTAATTCACCAACAGATCGCATTGATTTACTACGATTGCATGTTAAGTGTTGTAAGCTCCGATTGGGAAATTACATTTTTATGAGAATGAAATGATACATGATCAGAGAAGATAAATATGTTAGCTTATTTATTATATTGTCAGGATTGGAGGACGTGGATAGAAAGAGGTAAAAAGATCACAATCTTCTATCTATGAAAATATCATTTGGGCGTACGAGCCAGCGATCGAAAAATTACATTGCTGCATAGAAACAAAACATTACACATTGTGTTAGGTATCATACATATCAATGGAAAGTCTCATGGAAAACCAATTTTATTATGATGAATTCAGTTTTAACTAACGAGTTTTATACTTTAAAAGTGTACAATATCAAAATGTAACACCAGTAAAAAAAGATCTATTATTTTGTTGACAATAATATGTATGCCTAAATTTTACAATTCGCTTTCATTGCCAATAAATCTGGCTATAATAAACAGTAATTATTCCACGCTTTAGCTTAATTATGCCGTATCTGAATTCGTGGATCTTGTTCAAATGATAATCAACAGTTAATTTGCAATTAACAATGTAGAAAGAAAAGTCCACGAATTTCAAAATGTAATCAAAGTCACGCGGTCTTATTGTAATATTAATATGTCCCCTTGTCTGTAAACATTTTTAATTATCATCTTTATTAAATACTACATAGTATTTCAAATATTATAATTATTTATGAATTTCCAATCATTCCCACATTAATTGAGATCTGTATGGATGAGAATATGTTGCTATAACACTTATTATTTTCATTATTATAAAAAAATGCTTATTATAATAAAGATTATTAAAGTAATACTTCTGCAATTATTATAGGTACCTAATTCCATTATTTATTTTTATACGCTTTTATTTTTTACTCCAAATTGATAGTAATCATTTATAAGAGGTATTTATGTATTTATTTTTTGTATCGTTATTTATAAATTCTTTCATTTTACTTTTACCAATTGTATGTCACACGCTGTTAATATTTTTTTATCCTTCTAATGAAGGTATCTCAACAGAAGTTTTTTCTACGAGAACTGTTTGTTACTCAGTCGCTCAATCTCTCTTTTCCAAATAACTAATCGCTCTCGCTACACTCAGTTGTTGAAGTATCGGAAGGGTAGGAGGAAATTTTTAGACAAAACAAAAACCCATGCCTTCAAACAGAAATCGATAAACCAATTGAAAAAATGCTGTTCGTACTGGAACTCGAACCCGTGAGATCTGGCACGGAAGCCAACAACATTAACTGCTGCGGCATATGACTCGACATAATATTTTTTAATAATTTTTATTTTATTATTTCATACTTTTACTTTATTAGTTAATATTTTTACTTTATTTTATATCTGTATTGCTTAAAATATCAACATTTGATATTGTACGAGATGGCAAAAATTGTTCTGATCTACAATAAATAATGCGGAATTAGTTAAAAATATTTTATTTTTAAATACAATATAATGACTTCTCACCTAGAATTGACAGTTAACACCTTAAGTAATGTTTTTTTTTAA
The DNA here is from genome assembly GCA_031772345.1 of Himalopsyche anomala. Classification (NCBI taxonomy): domain Eukaryota; kingdom Metazoa; phylum Arthropoda; class Insecta; order Trichoptera; family Rhyacophilidae; genus Himalopsyche; species Himalopsyche anomala. Next base: position 14,504,414 of record CM062826.1, on the reverse strand, counting down.
ATAAAATAAATTGGGATATATTTCAAAAAATATTTTTTACTGAGCAAAACTTGTTTTACATAATCGTGAAAACTTGGGTCTTAGATATGGTAAGTTATAACGATACGGTTAGCCATTTGATTCCTCATTAAAGAAGATACCTTTTACCCCATTTCAAGTTGTCAGTTACATGAAGAGCCTATTTAAGGTCGTAGAAATACATTAAACTGCAATCAATTTCGTATCAAACGTAAAATCAATACTTATGCAAATTAGTTACTTGGGCTCAACTTTGTTATATCTACATACTTTCATTGTGCTATAATGGTCAGTGGTTAATTGATTGAATACGAGTTTTAGAAGCTAATATAAAGTAATGGGTAGAGTAATTAACATCTAATATATTATCTATTTATGTCACTATTTATTGTCAGATGTATAATTACGCTTTATATTTGATTCATAAAGACACACAAGGAAATACTTTTACGCTAGGCTATCAGTTTACAAAAACTAGATTGAAGTTTCAAAGTGATAGGTACTAAATTTCAAGTTTGGCATTTTGTGCGGAAAGGGGTATTGGATGATGATAAAAATTATTACTGGCATATCGCTATTCCAAAGTCAGCTGAAAAATCAATGCACTTAACTTAATGTTCCTCCAAGAATTTGAATTCGTAAAAACATAGCTATTTGATGAGTAAACCATTAAACAGTTCCACTCGATTACATCTATCGCAAACTTTTGATTTAACTATAAAATTGAGAAAAACTAATTGTGTTTTTGTATGATCATATTTCTCTATGAAATTTCAAGATAATCTCTCGAATTCAGTGCTACCTCTAAGATGAAAGGTTAGATGCGCGGGAAATTGAAAAACTGCGTGGCTGCGAGCAGGCAAAGCTTGGAGAGAACATTGCTCTCGATAATTTTCAGTAAAATTCAAGTTAAGGATATTTTAGTCGAAATAATTTTGACAGCCGCAGATGTTTTCATTCCATTGCTTAAGTAATAAATTCTATTATGTATTTCAATGTATTAAAAAAGCTCAGAATCATGTCTAGAGAAAAGCTTGACATCAAAGTGATCATTGTCAATTACGGAATGAACGAACAGGCAAAATTGTTTACGATAATACAGTCGGATCTATCGATTCCGTCGGTCAAGTCAATTTGACTGTATTTAAGAAACAAACAGACGAGAGCTTATTGCATCGTATGACAAGCAACTAGATTTCATCAGTTCTTTCGTTACAATGTTTAACTTTTTGCAAACGGCAGTGCATGCTATCAAGTCTTAAACGATTTTAAGCATTTATAACATTGAAGCACAAATAAGCTGTTGTAAGAAAGGTATAAAACCGCAGCAAGAGTGGCAAGAACTTGAGTAACCTAAGGAATGAAAACTTAAAGAAACACAGTATCATGAAATGCAAAAGTTACTTCGTATAAAACAAAAATAACGCGTATATTAAATAATCTATGTCCTCATCGTTTTCGATTAAGTTTTTCTAAATTATACATGTCTGTTAATTACATACTACGAATCTTATCTGAGGCTGATAAGTGTGATAAGCATACCATAAAGTATTAGCTTTATCTTATCGCAAACCATATTATAAGCTTCATTGATTCCAATGCAAAACAACACGTCGTATAAATATTTTTGTCATTGAAAACTGTATTATTACAAAAGGTGCACTGTACAAACTCGCAATAACAACTAGACAGCAATTAGTGAGCTGTACACATAGATGCTTTCACAGGCGCTATGCTTTAGAATAAAAACAAAAAGGTTAGATTATAGACCACGGGTGTGAGTTATTTTTCGTTTGACAGAACAAAAACTACCAAATATGCTTTATTGGCGCTCTCTATGTGAACCATACATCCGCTACGCATCATCTGATTGTTTTGTTTCTTCCCATGTCATGCCAGCATCTTACAGTTTTGCCGAGTATATTATATAGATAGTACCGGGCTGTCGCCCAGGACCCCGGAATCCCACTGGTCGGAAGAAGAAGCAGATAGGCCTAAGGCTCTCCGCATTACGTGACCCAACCAGCACTCACGTGTCTCCACGACTACTGACGTGGCACTGTCTTGTCAGAGCGTAAGAGTTGACTCCTCAAAACTAGTCTACTGATTAAGAGAAAAAAATCCCTGAGCAAAAAAATAGGGTTGAGCCGACCTTTGGAACCCTTGTGACCCCAGGTCATGGGAGCGTAAGGCTTAACACCCTGCATTCTTCAATTAAAATAATTCGAACACTGTCACAATGTGCTTTTAAATGAAACAAAACTTTTTAGACGCTTCGCTTACACCAGTGGTTTCCATACCTTATATTACAACGCCTCCGTTTGAAGGAAGAAATATCTTTGCGCCTCCCCTTCTTTTATTTCATATAGTAATAAAGATACGTTTTAATGGGTAAATACATATTCTGGACTGTTCGCGTCTTCCTATGCAATAGTGCACGCCTCCCAGGATGGAAATCGGTGGCTTTCTCTCGTATTGAAAAAAATATTCTCAAACGCAAACCAAACCACTTGTGTTTCGTTACGAATATATCTTCGGTGAATTGCCGTTTTGTCATTGTTTCTAGGTTATTTCTATAGATATACAACATGCAAACACATCGATATTTATTTAAACGTTGTCTCGTTTAATGGCGTAGAATTAACTCTGCTGAATGTGACACTGTCTATGAGATTTTATGCCCATTTATAAACGTGGAATACCTGCCATAATTTTCAACATGCGGTAATATTTCACAGCTTGCTCCTCAACCACATAATACTCCTTCATCATTTTGCGGCTAGAAATACAAGCTTGATCACGTTTAAAATTACCCAATTACATAAAATAACAATTTATAGTGTCTGCCTTCATCTGACTACCTATCAAATCCACAAATTTTTGTTTGATCAATTATCGCGGTTTTCATCATTTTGTGTATTTGCTCTTTGTCAAAACATTTTTTTAATACCAGGGAAATCAACTTTATATTATTTTTTACAAACTTTGATATAAATAACAAATATAAAGATAAGTCGGGATAGTTAAAAATATAGGGATTGCAATACCGGGCAAATATGTAAACACCTTTATTTCTGTATTTCATTTTAAAAACCCTTTTTTTTCAAATATCATTTCAATATCTATTCCAAATTGTTTGACATGAACACAAAAATAAGTCTTCCTCCTATTTACATTTTATGTTAATTATTAATGTTAATTATTAATTACTGTCTTTCAAACCAATAAATAGGTATTTGATAGCTGCACTCGATTTCTCAATCAATCGTCATAGCGCCCAATACCGTTATTGTATCAAGATTATTTGATGTTTTTTATAAGAAAAAAATCATAAACATGTTATGCGAGAAACATTATTTAGTACATTCATTTGCTCAAGATGACTGATCAATGGAATCAACCAAAGCAAAGAGTAGCAATCTTACAGTCACAGATCAACTCTTGGCTTATTCGTTGCTAGTACAGTAATGCTCTGTTCATAGCAAAATCCCTTTTGTGATAAATTGCGTTCTCTTAGCGCAAAACACTACGTACTGTTTCTACCCTTATATTCTACAAGTGCTATAATTCCTTTTAACACTTCTACGAATCGCTCTTCCAAAAAATACACAATTATTTATGTTGGTCGCCTTGACAACTTGTTGTTTGGCGATTCGGTTGGATTTCTTTCTAGATTCCTTCTAGATTTTTAGACAGACGGTCTGATTTTTAGTTTTTAATAATATGCGCATCGTATATATTATTTCACTTGTATAACAAGAGTTCTACGGCCAATAAACTATATCTAAATATTCCTTTTATATTTTATAAAATTATAGACTTTGATGAGGAGCAAGCATTCAAAAAGTGATTTGTCACACAAATACAAAGCTTGGGAAATGATGATGTAAATGTTAGAAAATCACGGTTTTCTTGAATGTTTCAATTTGATGATTTAATTTTTATATCTAAAAACCTTTTTTGCACACTAATTGTGGTTTCTATTCAAAGATTTTATTATGGACTATATTAAACGGCGTTTCTCAAAATTTGTGACAAATCACTATTTAAATGTTTGCTCTTTATTTATAACGTTGTAAAAAAAACAATTAACAATTAAATCTGTAAACTTCCACATACCTACCTACAATTAATCAATCCCTATAGTATAACACATTACAATAATTCCGATCTAAACGACTAGTTTGTGAAACAACAATTTGATTACTCGCTATTTCATGCCAAATACGATACATTCGTTAATACATAATTAATCTGTAATTCAATTTTGATTTATCGAGTAGTTTACAAGCACTATGAATAATTAATTATGCAATACATTTGAAGTGTATTAGGTCTAATTAGTCTGTAAACTCGAGCCCTGGTACCGAATGTCAATAACGGCTTTAAACTATGTTTATCCGCAACCAAATTTGTTTGCTAACGTTGCTATGATTAATCAAATGAAATATTAATCAAAATGACATTTGGTTTAACTATTTTCTGCGAAAACAATAAATTTACATATCTGTTTAATGAAAAAATATATGAATACACTTTATTATATATTTGGTAAGCTCATGGCAAAACTGTCTACATAATATATTAAGATTCACGTGCTAATATTGTTATAATTAATTATAGTTAAGATATTCGTAACATGTGTATGAAATTGAGCTATAAATATTATTTACTGTAAACTGGTGTTTTCAACTATATTTTCAAGAACGATGACAGTACTAACTATTGTCATCGCTACTGCAGCAACAACAGAAGATAACAAATTATTTTATTAATCGAACTTGGTCAATATTGCATATTTAAAGGACTAAAGTTTAAAAAAAGCTAAATTTGCAATGTTGCTTGTAATAATTGTTTTTGATCACATATAACTAGAGCAGTCCAGTATTTTTATTTTCTTTCAATTCAGTCACATTCAACAAGTTAAAAAAAATAATGAAAAAATACATTACTGCAATAATAAGTATCGGATTTAAAACATAGCAAATGTTTTTATCAAATGAATATTACTATTCTTCAGTGTCTCCTTGACAATCTTCGTGAAACTCAATATCCATGAAAGTAGAGCTCGGGTCACTTGAAAAATATTGAAATCTCTTTCGTGCTTCTTAAAATTCACGAAGCGTTTGATCGAAAATTTTATAGAATGCACCATGCGATGCTGCTGAATTTTCTGGTCGCAAAATACCAGTAGTTTGATCAAAACAAAAGAATTATATAACCATTTCTAAGCACGGATATTTTCAGAATCTTAATCTTTCACTATGATTTTTTTTATGAATTATAATATGGAAAATAAATGTTTTTCCCATGAAATCTATATAATTGGGCCGCATTTACGAGTCCCATAAACGCATTTTTGAGGCATTCGCATTATACCAAGTTATTTGAACGATGTCACTCTTTTGATTTCTTTTGATGCAGGTTACTTCCTTGTAAAAATTAAATGGTTTTAATAAATGACAGATACAAATATCGTATATTGTCTTCCTTTTGCTATGGTGACAGTTGTAATTTCATTTTTTGAAAAATAAATAACTCAAATATTGATATTTTAAAAGAGTGAAAAACTTTTTGTAAACAAATGCCACATCAAATTTGCTGTAAACTTATAAGGCCGCATGCAAGATGCAATTAAATATACTTTATTTTGTTTTTGTATTATTTACTTACAAAATGAAAATAAATCATTATTTGATATCTAAATGTATTCATTTAAAATATAAATATGATGATAAACTGTTTTTATATTTCTATGTAATTTAAAATAAATATTTGTAAACAGTAAGAATCCCTGTAATTGTTATGTTGTTAACCCTATATTTTTGGTGAAAAGGCCATGTTTTAATTATATTTAACACAACTTTTTGTTAAGAAAACACCCAATATTTGTTGGTGTTTTATTTCCACTCTATTTATTAAGGTCAGGACCAGTTTTGCTCATGGCGAGCATTGATAAGAAACATAATTCAACAGTTCTATTTATAAAAAAAACAGATTGAAATTCAAAATAATCAGTAATGTTTTTGGGCATTGCGAGTATTTCGCTGTCATTTTTATTCTACTCCGAATATGTATTTTAGTCTTTATTATGAACATTATATTATAACATATCTACCGAATGCATTAAAGTTTCCCGATATGCCTCCAAGCTGCCTTGTTCCCCGTGGGATGTGCTGTCGGCAAACTTGTTCTCAAGACGTCGCTGACACCGTAATGGAATGGTGCTCGTAGAATGCAGTCAGTTGGTGGTTAGACAAATCGCTTCCTGTCTGTTACCAGAAAAAGAACTCGGAAACCATCCGATATCACACAGAAGCTGTAAATATAAAGAAAATACAAATATGTACTACCTCAAAGATACCGATGAGTACTCAGTTGCATTTCATAAATATAAAAATATGATGAGATATTATTTTCTATGCTATCTTGCATATTACACCAAATTTTCATTTTTGATCAGTGAAGTTCTTAAATTTTTATAACAGATGCAACTATGACAAAGAAATAAACATTTATGAATCGATGTAATTGATTTTTTTTCTCTTGATGAGGTAAAATTTTTATTAAAAAAATCATTTACTTGCATTGTTCAAAATATCACATGTTTTTTTAAATACTTTGAGAAATAATTGTATACTTTCGGAATTAGATTAAGTGATATAAATTAAAATTAATGACAGTAAAATGAACATCGGAAATAATATGTTACGTAGAATGCCGTTTTTATTATTATTAAATATTAGTAAAAAAAAATACAATTATACAAAAAAAGAATCGCAGTAACTTGACAAGATCTTTGAAATGCAAATAAGTGTTTCTTTAAAGAGAAAATAATATAAAATATTATTAACGTTTGATTTTTTATTTTTTCGGTTTTATTTATTACTGATTCATACGCTATTTTTCTATTTTGGCAAGTATTTGGGTCAAAATAAGCACATTTTAACATTCAAACGCTTCCCTTAAATCTACATAACGTAGTCAAAATATATGAAAGGTAAAAAATCTATTCAAGATTTTAAATAATATATTCTAGTTCATTTTATTTACATTATACAGTAAAGAAAAATACATAGGAAGAAACATACCGTTTTTTTTTATTTCAGCATTTTTGTTTGTAAACAGACGGACTGAAAATAATTCAACATAATTCAAGATTTTCCAAATATTGAAATTCTCAAATGAAACTTCTAAGTATGTAATTATACTTTACATTTCTCAGATTGTTTTTTGAAAACATTTATTAGCATATGTTCTCTTAATGGAGGTATCTCGACAGAATTTTTACTACGAGAACTGCTTGTTACTCAGTTACTCTCATTTTTTCGAAAAGAGAAGGATGTGGCTAGAACGGCGCAGTAGTTAACTGATCGCCCTTGCCACACCCCACTATTTTAGTATTATAAGGCTTCGTATTAAAAATATTCAGGCATCCCGTGCCTTCTAATAGTAATCGATAAATCCATTTTAAAAAATCTGTTCGTACCGGGACTTGAGCCAGTATGATCTGTCACGGAAGTTAGGCTGGCCACTGCACTATGGTCCTCGAATTTTAATGTCATATTAATATAATATATACATTTAAAAATTACATTAAAGAGTTGCTTTGCTTTACTTAAAATATTTCATGATAGATACATTTTTTCTAAGCAAAAATTTAGATAGGTTTTTTAAAAATATTTTTTATTGATAATCAAATCCCAAATCGAGAGTACTTGGACTCATAAAGCATCTTGATAGAGGTAGTCTTTATAATGGGTCATAATTAATCCACTGTTTTGGGAATAGCTATTTAGTGAGAAAAGTAAAAGTAGTTTTCTAATGGTTTTCTCTAATATTTGGTTTTAATTGAAGGATTTTAAACATAACATTCATTAATATATGTTATTTGAAGATTTTTTATTATCGTATTGAAAACTTAATAAATAAAGATCCGTTTAATAAAGAAAACAAACCTACCACACAATGACAGGATTGGCTGGAATAACGTTATGTTAGATTTTTGTAATAACCTAAATTTTATGGCGAATAACAGATTGAATGTGAATTCAAGGTAACCATTTTAAATACAATATAAAAATAAAATAAAAGCTCCGAAACAGCTCTTATTAAAATTTGTGTAGAGGACGTTATAATATTATAAATTTTGTAGAGCGAAATAAAATAGGCTTAACGCAGAGTTCCGTAAACCGTTTAGTGGGCAATCTAAATAATACAAATATCTGAATTAGGTACTTTAGTTAATGAATTTTGGAATGACGAAAAAATTAAAAACAAGAAATATTTTACTTTTGCTAAGAAATGGATTTTTTTAAATGTTTTAGTTATTAAGCATTACTGCTATAAGAATATTAAAATTTTATTTCAAAATAGCTGTATATTTCTACAATATAATATAAACATAACTAATACATATTTTTTCTTAAAATTAGACGTATGCAGTAATTGTTATTTTTATTTATTGCTTGATTGAATTAATGATAGTCACTTGCTAGAAGTAAAATATAAAATAATAAAAAAAATCTATATAAGCCATATTATAATTAGATAAAAATACTATTTTACTATTTCAACAGTAACTGTGATATTTTATATGTATACCATAACTGAATCAAACTACTGCCGTGGGCAAAACGATAAAAATCAGGCGAAAAGTCAGGCTTATTTTAAATGAAAAAAAACTTTTAAACTTTCAACTGTCATGATGAAGTCATGCTTTAACCCTTATGCATAGATGACTACAAAAAGTACAAACTTTTTTTTTTTTAAAACACAAATTGGTTTTACCTTTTATTCTTTTACCCAATGGTAATATATATATATATATATATTTATTCTTAATATTGTTTCAATAGATGTCTTGTCTAAACGTGCTAAGCTATTATTTTGCTGAAGTTTTGGCAGACATTGGTTTTCGACCGTTTTTAATACAATTTTCACAATAAAAAAAAACATGCTTCACCACAATAGCATTCAGTAGTTTAATTGTGATTGATTGTATATCCTAAGTGTTGCTTTTTTATACACTGCTTGAAAATCACGTTTCATACCTCTAATGCCTAGATGCTGTTGAGTACTAAGTGTTGTTGGATAAAAATATATTTAAAAAAACTATCAAAAAAATTTTAAATTATTTTTCCTGCAATCACACCGATCCATTTTAAATGAAAATATTGTTTTTATTTAAAAGTAGAAAATCATGCATTTAAAGTTTAAGTCAGTAAAGAGGTCTTAAGTAAAAGCTCCATACACCACGCCTTCATATATTATATATTACTGTACAACCTTGTACAATTTTATTTAGTTCATTAAATAATGATGCAATTTATTAATTTCATTTATGTATACGACCAGCTGTTTGCGTTAACAATGGAAGCCTTGACTATCTTTCAAATTCCGAATGATGAATTCATTTATTTTATCATTCGGCAAGTACTCAAAATAAAACAAAAGACTCTCTTCAAATTTCTATAGAGGCAAAGAACCAGAAGAAAACACTTGATGTTTTTCAATTGCTTCTGCAGCAATTGTGGTAGTATTTTTGTTCTGTTTCAACGACCAAAACTCGATATTTAGGAGAATAATAATTACTTCCTATTTTTTGGTTTTATTGACTAATGAAAAATTTCTGCCATAAAAATCGTTTCCAAGTTCTGTAACGCTTTTGATTTTTGATTTTCTGTTCACAATTTGTACTGTTATGTCTGTTCAAAAGCATACAATTTATTTTTTCCAAAATAAATAAAATTAAAGCATATGTATTTTTTACGGTTGTGAGTCATGGCACCTTACAAAAACATAGAGTAACCGTATAATTTACATTGAAAACAAATGCTTGCGTCGATTCTAAGTGGTGGGTACGGTTGCTTGACTTTTTCAGGTGCTGGATGTAAGAGAGCAGATTAAGCTGGCCTCTTGTTACATCTCAATTTTTTAAGACTTAAACCTGTGCTGATGATTTTTCATAAGAGTCTAAATCCTGCCTGTCACTCCCACTAACTTTTCTCTACCCGTATGGATTTTATAAGTGGTTCATTTATTATATCATTAGTGATACTTTGCGACTAGCTTAAAATAGACATACGTCCTGCAATTTGATAGTCAGCTTTTAATAATAGGCGGCACTTTAAGACAATGATACGGACATTTTTGGTAAGCTCCAAAAGGTTTGGTTTTTTATGTCAATGTTGTTTTATTTTTATTCTGCGTTATATTTTATTTCGTATTTATTTTATTATTACCCATAAAAATAAATATAATTTTTAGCTCTATTCAAAAATGATTTCAATGCACATAACACATATAAAATGAAGGTATTACTTGCAAACACGGCTTATTCCAAAATGATTAAAAAATAAAACTTTAAAAAGTATTTTTAGTCTTACATTAATTACTTTGGAATGATATTTTGGATGTTGTCAAGCCATGTTTGAGACTGATTTAAAAAATACTTTCAAAATTCATTTTTATATCATAAATTACATTCATGGTACATGTTTCAACAACTTTGAAATGAGCCGGGTTTCTAAATAATACCCTCAATTAAACTGATTACTTATCTTAAATAAAATACAATTAATAAGCTGTTAATCAAGAGTCCACAAAAGCGTTATGTATTATTTATATATTTTTTCGCCACTGTAAATAGGCTCAGCTTTTCAAGTCCCTTGCAAAGTAATAGTATCTATATAAATGAAAAACATACAAAATAATAAAAAAAGCATGGTGACATTATATTATTCTTACTGACTTACAAAATAGGATATCTTTTTTGTAAAAGAGAAAACGAGTTTTTTCCTTAAAAGTCAATTAAGTAACCAAAGCTTTGGGAATTTTTAAAGATTGAGTCTTTGAAAAAGTTTTTTGTAGGCTACTTACGTTTTCCGAGTCCCATCTGTAATAAGAAAAGAAAATTTGATAACAAAGTCATTTATTTTGCGGCTTGTAACAAAGTTGATACTGCTAATAGAGGAATCAAAATGAAATAAATTAAATTTCTAAATTATCTTACTAATTTATTTAGAATCACGTAATTTCAAACAGATGAAATCACAAAATAAATATTAAATTTACAATGTATATTGACTGGTCTTAATTGTGTTTATTTTAATTTGTGATTAGAACGCTTTAGAGTAAATTTTTGTTTTTATAAATATTTTTGGTACAAAAAAATCATCTTTTTAAGTTGACGTTAAGCCATTCTGTGTTTCACCTGAGGTATTATATAATATATTTTGAAAAGCAGAAGCCAAACATAAAATTTAATTCAGACTCATTATTGTTCTCATACTGTTTTAACTATAAATGAATCATTTAAAAAAAAATCTGTACAGCTATCAATTTACTCAAAAAAAAGACGTCACGAAGACCCTAGCTCACGATAAAGAAGTTTATTATCTAATATTTGACCGTTTTCAATAAAAATTATCAATTATCTGCAAAAAATATTCTTTCTCAAATTGTTCTCTGCATATTAGCGAGCTGTACACACTAGAGCTTTCACATGTGATAAGTGGTTGCATATGCATTAAACCAAAAAAAAAATAGTGTGCAAACGGCAAGAACAGTTATTTCTCATTTACTAAAACAAACATTACTCAATGTACTTTTAAACGAGAAAGAACTCCGTAATACGTTTCTTCAATACACATTTTCTCCCATTTTAAAAAATAAATTTTCCCCAAACTAAAATAAAAGTACCTGTGTGTAAAGCTGACTTTTATGTATCAACTGTCGGTAAGTGCTTCTTTTTGTTGTCAGACGGTTTCGGGTACTTAAAATGTAAGTACGTATTAATCAATTGACTTTTTATTTTTAGTCTATATATTACACATTTGTAAAATAAAATGTACATTTGTCACAACACTCTATGATTGTCCTGAAGTGATATTTCGCAAATATTTGAGATATTAGTGGAATGAATTTTGTGCATTTCTGCACTGTAGCTCTGCATCATAAAGTATAATGATGTAAATTCCAAGGCAAGATCGTAAAACCCTGAATAGTAATGGTAAACCCCGTGTTTACGATTTTCCCAACCGACAAGTACGGTCATTGTATTTTCTCACTGGTTCAGGTTGAAGCTATTTACAGCTATGGATTAAAAGGGTCACAGCAAATAAATACAGGTAAGGTCTAAATTTTAAAAGAGAAAAGGTCAGATTACTATCGGAAAATAGCACATTTATCACTAGAAGCGTTTTAACAAAGATACATTTCATTTTATTGTACTAAAAAAATACAATGCAGATGGATTATCAATGTTACATGTTCTGATTGCTCATCTCTGCTTGAAGTATGTTTTTTATGTAGGAAATATTTTTCTAAGTAATAAATTCTGGTTTCGCTGCATCATCACCATCTTTTTATGTGTTTAAATAGACAAGCAATTGAATCTTAGGATTGAAACTTCCCAACATTTAGTAATACTCAGTGCATAGATAAACGTGTCTGGTGTGCATTCGGTTCACTCAAATTTAATCTTCAGAATGAGGCGTTATAAAAGTGATTATCATGCCACTATTATTTCCCTTGCGTCCTTTTATTTTTCCCAACCTTCACTGAAGAGAGACGTTTTGCGTCTCTCCACGCAACCGCTGATTTGCAGTTGTCATATTTTTTTTTATTATTATTGTATGGTTTATTATTGAAATTTTTCATGAATTTTTTATAATTAATCAATTTGAAAATTGAAAACGTCAAGACAAAAACATGTTAACAAATAAAAAATGGCATTTGAAGCAAGATTAAGACATTTACAAATTGACCTGGATTTCAATAAATAAGAAAAATTAAATATTTACGGAGAGAATCGTGGTAAAATAATGAGAATAACTATTGAAAAAGCTATTTTGGATTGTTTAAGCTTAAATATACATTTTTTCATCTTAAAACATATTTTATTTCATGGAGTAACTCTTTTCAGGTTAAAATAAAAACTGCTTAATTATCATGTTTTGAAAGTTTCTTATTTCGGAAAAATATGTCTTGCATGAATGTTTAAGATTTCGGCAAATATAAATTCCGCAAATCTCAAACTTAAAAAACTCAAAAGTATACCATTGATTACGGCATTAATTCTTTTACCAAAAGGACATAGCGACAATATCTCATCGAAACATCGTGAAATGGCACCCAAAAGATGATTACTTCATTTAAGTAATGGTAACCGTAGATTTTTTATCAATTCAAAAAATAGTTAAAATATTGTTTGATAACCTTTTAACATGTTTGCGCTTCATTGTTTAATCAGATATACGTTAGGCAAAATCATGTTAACGACAATCTTAACATATTTATGGCGTTATTTAAAGATTTTGTCTTTATATTAGATTGCAGTTGACATATTCAACACTTCAAATTTTAATATTTTGAGAAAATTTTAAAGCAATAAGAGTTAGTTCACCGATATGAGCATACATAAATGAGTGAGCCCAAAACAAGCTTTAACTCATTATTGAAAAAAGTGTTTGCCTTGACGTCTTCAGTTATTTTATTTCTTTCAACTTTTTGGTATTTTAACGTGATAATCGAAAAAAGATAAGAATACATAATATTATATATTGTATTATCTTCGTATTAAACGTGAAATACATTAAACAAACCATAGCACACTTTAAAACTAAATCACTATCATTTTTATTTATTAACAATAATATGTATAAAAGCAAAACAAAAATGTCCAGAATTACATAGTTTTATATTAGGACCTGTTAAAAAACATATCACTTACAATGCCAAATACATTATACTAAACATATTTTTCTGGTATATAATTGACATAGCATTTATTTTCAACTCTTCGAAAATCCTGCTTTTATTTTATAAATGTAAGAAAGTTTCTTGATTACTTGATAAAAAAAGACGTGGTTATTCTTGAAGTAAAATTTCTAACAAACCAGGCTTACAAAGTGTACCTCGATATTTTATAACATTGCTATTTTGCCTCAAAATATGTGTCAAATTAGTCAAGTAAATTCTTAGAAGGCCCGTCGAGAATATTTTTTTGTCGCTTGTTATCTCACTAATATAATTCTGGAAAACTTTACGACACTCACGAGTGGTAGATATTTTTTAATCTGGATGTAGCAGCGAATACCTACCACGCAGGACATTTTTCGCAGTTATTTATTCAGAATAATCTTAAGTCGGAATTCTAGTGGTTATTATAGTGGATGAACGAGCGTCGTTCGCCTGATGGAAAGACTTAATGCATTGTAGAGCAGTGCTTCCCAACCTGGGGTCCGCGAAAATTTTCATTCTTTCAACATTCTTTGTGATAAAGTATGAAAAAAAAAGTCGGGGGTCCGTGGCATGAAAAAGGTTGGGAAGCACTGGTGTAGAGGATCAGTTTGCTTTTAAGGAGAATTTCTCTTCAAAATTCGCCATCAGCCTTGTTTTTTCAGTATGTGTTTGTGTTCTGTAATCATACTACTTGTTTTCAAGTCAACTGTTAACTTCTGTCACTAGTATAGTAAATCATATAACTTTTATTATGCATGTTTATATATCTATATATATATCAACAAATATGATAGTAAACTACATTACGGTATAATTATTTAATAACTGTTTACAAAAAAATCTTTTAATCTGACGTCTTTTTTCTGCAGCCAGATTTAAAAATGCATTTTCCGTGCATTGTCAGATTACAATATTTACATTAAACCCTTTTTCTTATTAATATAAAAGTAGTTTCTAAAAAATATTTTTTAATGTTTATTGTATACACATTTTTACTTCTCCATTCGGTTGGAGTTGAAATCGTAGTCATGTTTTAATTTATGTTTGGAGTCGTTTTATTTTTTAACGACTTCACAGCCCTGGACAAAATGTAACTCTGTGAAACATAATGATTGCAAAGCCGATACGATTTGGTAAATGTATTATTATTTGATGGATTCGGGTCAACATATCTAGGACGAAGCGATTTAACACGCTGCGGAAAGCCAGCTACCACCGGTCGAACGAGCAACTCATACGGGCGGACGACTGCAACATCGCAAACAATATCCGTTTTCTAACTTTTGGCTTATCAAGATTTATTGAAACAAAACAAATTCTTACTCTTCAACCTTAAGTGATTTGAGACAGTCTTATTCATTTCTTATCTTCTTTCTGTGTTTACAATTTTGCTTTAACGATATTAAAAGGAATCTATGACTTTTTAACTTTGAAAAGGGAAGAAATTTGAAAATTGTTCGTAGATCTCACAAATCATATATTATATATATATGTTTTCCTTATTGTTACATTTGAAAAGAATTTATTCGAAAATATAAAATTCAGATTTACGACTGATTGTTACATATTTCGAAAAAGCCAATATGTAATTAGTAAATCATGAATAGAATTTTCGCTTTGTAAAATGTTGAAACATTACTTACAACTTCATGATTACAATATCACCATTCGTATTTTATTAAATATAAATTAGTGTTTTGTTATTTTTATTGTCAGACTGAGAGAAAAATTGGTGATAAATATAATATCACGAGAATTATAAAAAATCAATCATTGTGATATTGAAAGACTTAAAAATGCTTTTGTTACAAAACTAAGTATGAGATAAACAAAAAAATCACCATGTTACTTTTAAGGTGTTCACTGTCAATACTTGGTGGAAAGGCATTATATTAATAAAAACACAATATTCCTTTGTAATTCATTCCACTTTATTTAAAAGGTCAGGACCGGTTTCGCCCATTGCGAGCATTGTCAACTGATAAAAAATACAATTTAATAATGCTATTTATACAAAAATGAAAAGTTGTAAACAACAATTGGCATTGAAAAGAAATTACCAATTACATTATAAGTGATTCTAAAATAACACAAAATTAAAATTTTTAGCATATCTAACATATGATTAAAAATTCATCCAAGATTAATAAATTTAGTTGCTATAATAAATAGATCAAAATATTTTACAAAATGGGTCGCTTTTCTTGAAAATTAATAAATTTATCAAACATTATTTGATTATTTGGAACCCATACAAAAGTACATAACATTATTTTGCAGCTTTGGATCTTGTCAAAAAATCAGATTAGTTCATACTATTTCAATCTTTCTAAGAGAAAATTATGTTGTTTTGAATTTCATCATAATATAAAACTATAAATCGACAATGTTCGCTAAATTCACATCACTGAAAACATTGTTACTGAAATATAATTCGTGTTAGAAAAGACAGTTCATAGAAAATACTCCACTGAACATAGCTGAACGCTGTACGGAAAAGTTGGCAATGTTTGTTTGCCAACCGTCCAAGTTATCCAAGCAGACCATGCATAGTGCATTGCGCAAAATAATAATTACGCTGGACTCGCAAAACAAAGGAATTTCTGGAGGATATCACATCTAATGTGAATAAAATGGGAAGTCTCATTAGTAATTTATACTAAAACTATTTGAATTTAAAGGCCATTTTCTATTTATTTTAATTAATTTCACTTGGGGAATAAATTTGGTTTGCCACTTTTACCAAGTTTAAAATGAATGGTTTAACTAAAAGGCAAATATAAACACAAAAAATAGGAATTTTACCGTAATTATTTTATAAAATAAATTTTGAAATAGGAAAGCAGCTCAACTTTATCAGTAATACAAAAAAGAGAAATGAAATTCAAATAGATATATTTTATTTAAAAATAACGTGAAATAGCTTTTAATAATTTACTAAGAAACAAAATATGATTATTATTTTTACACATCGATGGGATTCAAAAACTTTTTCCGCCGAGTAACCAATGTTACTGCCCTCGTTATAAAATCATATTTTACTTTATTTTGTTCCACCAGCATCCACAAAACTTTTGCGTATGTTTCTTTTGATATAGCAAACTTCAAGAGTAAACATAGATAGCACTTGCAAAAGAAAACTGTTAATAATAATATATGTGAGTATTATTTTCTTATATAAATTTTTTGATTTAAATTCAAAGAACGGAAACTTGAATTTATATTATTCTAGAGATATTAATTTTCTTCTCTCAAATATCAACCATAAAATCATAAGTAGTTCACTTTTATGAACAAACTTTACTTCTGCTCAAATGAAAAGTGGAGTGCTTTTTCGCATGCTACTTTTTTGATTTTCAAGTAAAGCTTTACCACAGTTCGGATAGGTTTCACTATTACTTTATGTATTCATCGCTGTGCTTAAATAAGTATAAAATATATTTATTTTAAGTAGGTTATTACAATTTTATAAGCAAACTAGTTTATGTTATTACTTCAGTCAATTAGTTGTATAGCAAATTCACTATTGAAAATTTGTAGAAAATTCATCCTGGTTATATTAATCAATATATTTTTCAAGCATTGTAAAATAAGTAATGCTTGAGAAATCAATGTATTGTTTGCAACCAAATTATTACAAAAGGATCAAAAAAGTTTTCTCTTTAAGTGTATTGTTATTTTGACAAGGATAATTCAATGAAATTTTATCTTTCAATCTACTTGTGTAGTAGGTCAGCCGATGAAGTTTTAAAAAGTATTTTGCTGTCCATAACTCAAAAAAAGACTTTTTCCAGAAAGTAAAAATGATTTATTATGACTAAGATCAATCAACCAAACATAAAAACATTTTTCGACTACCTCAAAGAAGTTCGTTTTTATCTCTGATCATTTTTTTAAATATTTTTTTAGAATTTTAATAAAATACAGTAGTTTCTGATAAATCTTTTGTATATTCAAAGTAGATTAAGCTCTACCACCTCTGACAATTTTCTGTGTAGACATATCCATAATATATGTAATAGTTAAGTGAGGCATGTTTTTTTTTCATTACTTTTTGCTTTCTTAGATGTTTAGTCAAATGTAATTTTGAATTAGGCCCAGAGCGTGACGCGTAAATATTAAATATTGTTGACGAAATTTTATTTGTTCAAGATAAACAATTGTGAAGTTAGCTACTTTATAAATAAAACTTATTTTGATTTAAAGTTAATAAATGACAATTTTTTTCTTATTATTATCAAAATATACTCACTATAAAAAAATGTTGTTTTATAAACTTTAAATAAATAAGACAGTTTTTGTGAATACTTTGTTTGTAAACTTTTCAATATTCCATTATTAAGTGGTTACCTCAAACAACATACACCGCATGTCTCTGAAAACAAGCCAAGTTAACAACACGGACTATTGTATCTCATACAATGATTAATTATACATAACGTAGGAACATCCATTGTCAAAGATAGCTAGTTTTTACCAAAAATGTAATAAAAAAAAATAGTTTAAAATATTCGATATTCATTTCTATGTTATATTCAACATTCAACATGTTTTTTTGTAGAAAATAAACGACTAATTGAAATCCTTCAAACTTCTTTGGTCCCTAAACCGAACGCTTACGCTTTTGTTCAAGTCAAACGTATGGTCCAGGGTTTTAATCACCGAATCAAAACGTTAATCGATGTAATGTTTTTATTCTTTCCCATTTTTTTTCACCCAATATGAAAAACAGAGCAAAGAGAGGAATTTTTTGACTGACTACATACAGTTAACTCAACTTAAATATTTTTTCTCAGCTTAATCGTAACAACTTTATAATACTAACCGTTACTTCTAACTCCATATAAGAAATCGAAATAATATATGACGTTAAAAATAAATGTATTTAGTACGTAATTATATGAAATACAAGAGAGATTAGTTCAGCTTAGATATGGGTTAAAAATGTCCTAGAAGAAACTTAATCATTTTCATAATCCAACGCTGAAAATTCCGTCAAACTGTAAGGATGCTTATCGTACTAGGTTAGAAAATGCGGGTCTTTCTTTGCAAAGACTTTTCATCTTGTTTTTGTACCATAAAAGTTCATATATTTATGGCTCTCTGATACTTTTCATATCCTGTTATTTTGATAACTTGGCTACTCTTGCTTGAAAGTCTGCCGACTTCTGTAATATGTAAAACTGCGGGAAGCTGAGAGAAAACAAAGATGTTACAGGGACAGATAATGTGTGATAATATAAGTATTATGATCCGAATATGTAAGTCCGTGTAAATAATCGTTCATTAACGTATTTTACGACAAAATGAGGTACAAAATATAATGATTCTTGCACGATCATTCGTATTGATCAAAAAGCATAAAACCACACCATATACCGTTTGTAAAGAATTCGTTTATTCACTGCAAGAACAAAATTTGAACCCAAGCGATCATCGTTCAAATACTTTAACAAAAACGATACAACACAGCTGTTGTAGAAGTAATTAAATTGATCCGCGTAACTGGCATTGCTTCAAAAGTTTCGTCTCGTAGAACTCACCTACTAACTTCGGAACACATTTTCCAAAAAAGCGATTTTCTTTTAACGACTTTTTTACTTTGGCGATTTTTTTTTACTTGAAATAAATTCGATCAAAAACTTTTCGTGACTAATATGCAGCTAGATGGGTAATTTGCTTTAAACTTTTATAGGTTCTCGAAATTCGGATATGTACATTATTTTCTAATGTAAAACTTGACATCAAAGTTGCTAGCAATTTCTAGCTTATATTTTGAAATATTTCTCTTAATATGTATTTTATTTTTTATATGATTCGTACATGATTTCATTTCAACGCCGGCTATTTATATAATTTTAAAAAACACGTATTTCTTATACACTAGTATAATTTATATAATAGCAACATTCATGTCATCTTGTAGAAAACGTCATATCGTAGATTTAAGATACGGATTTTGATATATCTCGTTATAAAATAGAAGATATACGACAAAATTGACTGAGAGAAAATTTTTAAATAGTTCCATCTATAAAATAAATACTACATGTTTCTATGATTTTCGGAAGACATATAATGTCAATTAAATTAAAAAGGATATTTGAGAAACCAGTTTCAACATTAATTTTAACAGCAACATTATTTTCCTAACTTTTGTTTCTTAGTAAGAAACAAATTGACATATTGTGTGGTCCCTAATCTAAAATAGTTAATCTCTCTGACTATCATAGCACAGTCACGGTGATATCGTGCTTGTGATAAGAAAATTATGTCAAATTAAAAGTATGACATATAAGAATAGCTACGCCAAAGAAAGAGAATAGATAAAATAACTTTGTACAAAAGATTATCAATTGATATATGTATATAGATGTCAACAACTTTCGAAACAACTACTCAATGCTTCTAAAACAGTTCTTTTCTTTTTTTTATAGCTACATTATTTTGTAAAAAATAACCACTTTAAACCTTTGAATTAATTGTTAGTGACCTTTCTTATGTAATTGAAAATTAGTTTCATTTATTTGTAATAGATCATAAACATTTTTACTAGTCAGTTTAGTGTGGTGATACAAAACCTGTGTCTCTTTTAGATTTTATGCGAGACCTAAATCATAGTCACTAGATGCTTTTTCAAACATCTGGGATTGTTTCCTAAATTTACGTAAACGAATGAGTATTTTGGATACATGTGTACTTACATTTATGTTATGTCACTTTACTATATAATGTATGCGGTACATTAGCGAATTACTAATAATATTCTGCGGCCCAAGTAATGTATCATAAACCAGCATTCGACCCAGATGAAAAAAAGGTTGAGTGTCTTTGGTTTGGTTTAGTGTCATCTATTCATATTTTGTATATTTTCAATTGATTATTTCACTCTTATTTCACTAAGTATAAATATACTGAATTAATTTATATTTTTATACGCTAAAAATGCTTGTGACGGGTAAAGCTGATCTTGGTCGTAATAAACGACTTTGGAATCAGTACAAAAGAGTGTTTTGTTTTTTAGTAGAATTAACTATTATTTTCAAAATACAGTGATTCTGCTTAAAACTGTGAAAGCTTAAATTAAATTAACTGTACTAATTTAATAGTTTATTAGTCTAGCTTCAGCGTATAAGCAGCATTTTATATGTAATGGTCAACCGTATTTTTGTTAATAGTTACAAAACTAAATATAATCAACTGTGACATATACAAGATTACTCGTTGAAACTACAAACAAATCTTTAAAAAACATTCAAATAATTAATACGATATAGTTTACTATAATTTTTAAAACGTTTCATTTAATTTTAGTTGGATTATAATAAGATCAAAAACCACTAACTGCCAGGCGGGTAAGGCACCAGTGGCTTCCATTAATGTATACGTTTATTTTTCAATAAAATAATTCATTCTCACCAGATTTATTTAATAAACTTTATGTTAACAATATTAAAACAAGGGAATAAATTAATACTAATGTTATTAATTCATCCTTATGATAATGTCTCAATAGTGTATTTTTGCGTGATAGAAAAAAATATCCCATGATAAAAATATTTTTCACGCTCCGTGCAGTATTTCTAATATGGCTGTGTTGACGACATAGGCCTACGGTGCATACATTATTATAGATAATAACATTATCCCTTCGTCTCGGCGCTTCGTATGAGCGAAGACTTCGTCGATATTACCCTCAAAGGCATGCTCTGTGATAGGATTACCGACGCCTCTATTGCCGGCTAAATAACTCACGCTAGGGGAAATAGTATAACTAAAAGTTCAGGTAAAAATAGATCGCTAGCACTTTGTGGTTAAATTCAGCTGGAAATAGACGGTTGGGGATTGATTCTTAAATTGATTCAAAGTTGTATTGATGTTTAAACCCTTTCTTGAATGTTTTAATTACGCATTTACTTGCATTTGCTCGCTTACAGTAGAGTTAACATATTGTTGATATAGTTTTCATGTTAAAAATCGGAAATAAATATAGAAGAAAATAATTACGTGCAAACGATAGATGTCAAAATTCGCTTACTTTAAAAACATATACTATTCTTGACGACATGCATTTTTTTTTTATAAATCAAAGAAAACTTTTCATTAAAGAGTTTGGAAATCTATTTAGGTTTACCTCCCTATTAAATAACAACTGATTGTAGATAATTTAATAATCTGGAGCATTGACAAAAAAGTAATGCATTAATTGTGTGCTTTATTTAAAAAAATATATTTAAATATTATGAGAAAAAATATCATTGAAAATTATTATATCAATATGTACAACGTAACTTTTTATTTTTAAATAATACGTTTGTACGATTACCAATGTTTGTAAGATGGATAAAAAATATTAATATTGGCATAATTGTAGCAAAGGGCGACAGGTAAAAAAACCTTTCAACGGCTCAATTAAAGTCATATCTGCAAATTTTATATTATCGTCAACATGATAGTCAAACAACTTTATTTCAATCTTTTCTAGTTATTTCTTAAATTGACAGTAATGATTGACGTTAACTACATAAAGTTTTCTTTGTTTATTATCTTTGAAACACTCAATTATTTAAGCTTTAACATAATTATGATAAACGATGAGTACAGAAACGGTGTAAAATACTGACATTAGGTTTTAAACAATCATCTTGATTGGCAAGTTACAATAACATGAAATACGTTTTTTGGCATTAAGTCCTCGTGTTGTTTTGAGATAATCGATTAGTTTGATAACCATACAATCAATTTAACAATCGCTATTTATATACATAAATAAATTAATATTTACTTTCCAAAACACTTATTGGATTTTTTAAGACTAAAGAAAAGTCCATTCACATAATATGGGGCGTCTAAAAGCAAAAATATTATGAGCTCTCAAAAAGTGAAGTGAGCTCAGTAGTTAAATGTTAAAACTTTTTGAATGGACTTTTAAGTCTTGTTTTGATGTTTTGGTGGATTGCATATTTTTATTTTAGGGAGATAACAACAGTATTTCAGTGTGCATTTACTGAATTCATTTCACTTTTACGACACTTTAAGACATGTATAATATTATAGACGCAAACGGAATCACCTGCAGAAATCAATCAATTCAAAACCGACGACTTCTTTTAATTTATTATTATTTATTGCACCGAACTGCTGATTGATTCATTATAGTTAAAATATTGTTTTTAATTGGGAAAGTAACATGGTGGATAAAATAAATTATCAATAAAACAAACAATTACGTCTTTTTGCAAAGATTGCATTGTGCGTATATCGGAGTTTGCTTTTAGATGCCTCATATGTAAGGACAAACGAACGAAGCGGCGTCAACGGAAAAGCGGATATGTAGGTATATAGTATGATATAAGCAAGCAATCCTTCGGTTACGTTCCACAAAGGAAAACTGTTGAGCTAGATCGCAGGGCGTGCGTTAAGCGCAGCGCTGCCCGCCAAAACAGGCGAGCGCTTGACAAGGGGGTGTTAGGCGGACGCGCGACGAGGGAGGTCGGCCGAGCGGTCGAGGGGGCGCTCTGGCGGGTACCAATCGATATATCGGGGGTGCGCGCAACAGTTGACGGAGAAAACTTTCGATGCACGCGTCGGAAAACTTTTTTACAGTCAGCCATTTACATCCTAATTGAATCATTACGAACGTACTAAGGCAAGTTAGATTTATTTTATGGGACGATAAATACTGAAACTGTTAACTGTGTTTCAATTCCGAAAAGGCAGTCTAAACTATTATTGGCATAATTAATTTTTATATTTCAATGAATATTTATTTATTAATTGGGGTTTAATTCAATAAAATATGACCATTGATCGCACGTGTGACAGATGCTAGTTTGCATGAGTAACCATAAAATTAATAAGTAAATGTGCATTTTTAGAAAGAAGGAGTTTATCGTCAAAATCAAACGAATCCCTCGAATAATTTGAATCTATATAGTTAATATTCGAATAAAAAGATTAAAAACAAAATTTATAACAAATTAACATAAACAGTTTTCTTTTTTTTTTAAGTATTAGAGTTAGTTATATATAAAAAAAATCTTCGTGCTACCTTACACTATATAACAAATATAACATGCGAATAAATATTGGGTAATATATTTTTATGACAATTTTATGTCTCGTGTTTATTTTATGAACCGAGAAAGCCAAGTCTTCAGAATCCTAAGTAGTAATAGAATGATACAACTATGACATGGCTACTCTACTGGTTAACGCATTTCTCATGCTACGCCACGTTAATTATTCATAATTGTTTTTTTATTTTCCCAAAATGAATACTATTATTAATAATTTTAAATGTAGAACACTTTGAAAGAAGTTTATATGAGTGCAAAAATGTGTGGAAATGATTTAAATTTTAAATTTGTAGCAGGAGATTTTATTCCGTGGCAAATGAAACGGAATTTCCGTTTACTGATTGTGTCTGTACGAAAAATGGATAAAAATTTCTGTGGGATCCGGGAATAATAAAGTCAGTTGATTATTTTCAACTTCTGACTTCATTTTGAAATATTTTTATAGAAAACTAATTTTTGTCTGAGACATTGAACAAATGTATATTTTATGAAAGTTTTATTTGATTATTATATTTAAAATAAAGTTTTCAATTATTTTTGATTTTTTTAAATAAAATATTTTTTATATACATATTATAAATAAGATCTTTTCTTATCCTATTCGTTTTTTCATAACGGTAGTTTATGGTATTTCATCCTGGTATTTGGATTTGGCGAAGGCATTCTGTATGAGATTATTTGAATTTAATTTCACTTAGTCTTCGTGTATTTAAAATCATGTTTTTTTTTAAATTATTAAAATCGTTGAATTCTCAAAATAAAATTTCGTATTTCAATCGATTAATTTTTATCAAAAAAGTGTCGGAACTATTTTTTTAATAACTGATCACTATTCAAAATGTTTGATTACCAACTTAATTGTTGATAGTAAAATTTATAATTTTTTCAATCCTAATAAATTGTCACGCACAAACTTTCGTATGTGTATGTTTTGACCCGCTTTGAATTCTTGAAATATTGACAATTTAATAGAAAACGGTATTTTCAAAGAATAGTTGTTAATATCAAAGATGTCACTGCGTCATAAATTCCTTCTATAAAATGTTATACTGCGAATAAGGATTGAATTTGAAGGCATTTGATTCGAGTCGCGATATGCATTCGTTCTTTCTTTGGGTGTGACCTTTGGGAAAAAAATCTAACAAAACCAATTCCAATCTTTTTGCGTTTCTTTTTCAGTCAATTTGAATTGACATCGGGGCGTGCTTTCTCGTTTATATCGAAAACGAAATGATTTTTTTATTGTATCCTTTAATAAAAGTATATAAAAAATGTTTGTCAAAAATTTTGTTTCTATAATAAAAACTTTTTTATTTCTTACCCTGAAAAAAGTACTATCATTATTTTCAATACGATTCAATCTTTAACGGGTTTTTAGATGTCATTTAAAACAATTTTTAACTGATAATATTCAAGCAAAATATAGTTTGCTATTATTTTGGATTCTTGATAAAAACTCAATTTGTATCTTTAATAAATGGAGATAACGCTTTATTAACGTGAAGTGAGGCATTTTCAGCTTTCTATTTTCTTTGATGTAGTCTTTCCAACATTATTTTTTTGATTGTATTCAGTCGTATATCAAATAATAATAATACATATTTAAATTATTTTGAATTTAGTCTTCTGGCGTATAATAGTTCCTTATTATTACTTATAAATATGGAAGTGTTTTCATCTAAAATAAGAAAGACTGTTTGTCTATGTATTCATTTATATAAGATGATTAGAACGATTTCATGAAAGATAAATTTTAATCCACTGATAACTTGTTAGAATAATATTTACCTCATTAAGAAAAAACATAATATTCATTTGTACTTTATTTCCACTTTGTTTATAAAGATCTGAAGTTGAGCGAAACCGGTTATGACTTTTATAAATAAAGTGGAAAATAAATTACAAAGGAATATTGTATTTTTTCTTAATATTATATTATATAATGCCTTTTCACCAAGTATTGACAGTGAACACCCTAAAAGTGAATATCGATCTCAATGAACGATAGATAATGGCATGTATCCACATAGGCAAATTTAAAATGAAACGAAAACTTCCAACACAATAAAAACATAAGACAGCTGTACTTTTTATATGTATGTATGAAAAAAATAATATACATTGCAGTTACTTATAACGTAAATATCTTCGACATGTAAGAAAAAGCTACTGATTTAGCCTATAGAAATGTTCTACGACCTACTTTAATCCAAAGTTGTCTACAAAAAAAACATAAATGGGCATGGATCGATTCTGATTCATTACTTTATGTTGAAACAGCTATTTAATCATTTTACATTTGGTAGATTTTTATTGTTTTTATATGAATGTATATTATACTTACAACAAGGCGTATTGCATTTATGATTAGGTGAGTGAATTCAGCCATCAAAATCAATAAATAATTACAAAACATTAATTTATTACTTATTCTCTCTATCGTTACACATTTTTCTTTTTCACAATTTATTTTAAAGTAATTAAAATTGTTCATCTTTTATATTTGCAGATAATATCATCACGTATACATATATATTTTAATTCAAACTGATCCGCAGTAGTTTTTGCACGGAAAAAAAGCAAAAAAAGTTGTCACAATTTTAATTTGAAAAAATAATCCACTTTCCGGAAACCTTCAACGTAAAAGTTTTATAGGAAAAGTAATTAAAAAATGTGCGAAAATTTTCACGAAAAAAATTCTCGCCAGTTTTAATTAACTTGCTTTCTCACGATATACCTATTCGATCAAATATTTTTTTATTATATTTTAAGCTATATTTTTTTAACAACTTGTTGCGCTTATAAATATTTTTTTATTGTTAACAATTTGTATCCAACTTTTTACACTTAGAAATATATGAATATCTTTTTTGGATTTTCATTTCATAATTTTCAAAAATAAATAAATAATACTGTTCCATATCTTAAATCATAAAGTTATACATTTGAATGTAACAAATGAATTGTCAGTTCTAGATACTTAAAAATATATTTTATTTAGCAAATAAAAAAAATTATGCTTGAACCAATTATTTATTTTATATAATCACTCACTTTTGATTGATTCAATCGACGAGATATTTTCAAAATGTCAATTTATACCGTTCCTTTAAATAATCTGATTTATTTCTAAATTAAGCTCGATGCATCAGTTTTTATACTTTTACTGAAATTAATTAAATACCTTTTAAAATAATTCAATATGAAAGCGATTCGGGTTTTGACTGTGAGGATTTTACAAATCTGACTAGACCAATAATATAAAATGGTTTTTCAATTGAGCATTTTATTAAAAATCGAGTAAGCACAAGTGCTCCACAAGTGGTTGTTTTGTATTTTTCTCCGTTTGATTTTAGATGACAAATCATTTTTTACCTGTAGTTTATCAGAACCGATTTGAAACTAAATTTTCTATTGAGAGTGGTTTTTTGTTATAAACATTCAAATAATTTACAATTCATGGAATAGAGTTTCACATGAAGACTTTTATTTAATATTATATGATATTTCAATAAAATTTTTGTGAAAAATAAAAATGACGTTCAATGTGAGCAAACATTTATGAATAATGAGAAAATTGATTGATGAGTTTACGTATGCATCAATTTTCTTCACGTCGTTGCCCTTCGACAGTGTTTTTGCTTTCCAAAATTATATTATATATGAGAACGCTTTGTGTTAAGAATTATACAGGGTTTTACGAATATTATCGTTTTATCCCATACTATTTTAAAGAAAAAAAAAGCTTCATTGCGTACTGTACTTAAAAATGAGACAGTGTTATACGTATATATTACAACCAACATTTTTACGCGGTTTATTTCAAAAAATGTTTTAAATAACACGGTTGACTATGATGAACGAATACTCTTATTTTAAACGATTTCCTATAGAGGAATACAAGAAGTGTTAAGAAAAAGATATTTCTACCGATGAAAGCAATTTAAGTAAATAATAAACATGCCCATATGCTATTTATTAGCGATAGCATATTATTTTTTCTAAAATATATAAATATGTAGGAATAGAAATTTTGAAGATTTTTTATTATTATGTGATTTGTTTGTACATTTTTTTAAACCAAATGTTGTTAAATATAGTGAATCAATCATATTTATTTTTATTTATTCATTATTACCTCGTAAAAAGAGGGTTGAGAATTTATCAGAACTTTTGTTATAGTATTGGAAGAAAATGTGAATTTATGAGGTCGTTTTATATTATTACAGTTTATGTTACCTTCGTATGTGTGTGTCACAAAGCTATAATTGACTGATATTGTATGAGAAGTTAAAAGGCAAAGATATAAAATATTCATAACTGGGTAACTTTTAGAAAAAGTTTTAAGAAGATTAACAAAGAAAATAAAGAATCAATGTGTTCATATTTACATTACTAGAATCGCCGATCCGGATATGAATTTGAATGAATGTATTATTTGTTATTTTTTTTAATGAGGCTCTAGTTATCTAAAAGATCATCTCCAGTATAAAATAATTTGAAAAACATCAAATAATTGTTATTCCACCTGTACTGTTAATAAATATGGCACCTGTTTCGTTTTTCTAAGAAATGTTCTCAAAATAAATGTATTGATACTGACTCATTAGTTATTTAATTCCCTATAAAATATAATATTACACTGGTGACAAAGCAACGAAAGACAAAAATTTGACTTTTAACATTTATTAATAAAAGTTATAAGGGATAAATTTGAACTACACCAATTGTATGTATACCACATTTACGAAATGAGAAACTTGGTATTAGATTTTGGGTGTTATTTATTACTTCCTATTCAGACCCGCATTGAAAAATCGATAGTTAAGTTTATATTAATAAAAACGTTTATTAGAAATTGATAATCAGTCTGACAATAACTTATCTGTCTTAAATCGTATCTGAAAAGGTGGTGGAAAATTGTTTTAGAACTATCTAATGCAAAAATATAATAGTTTTAACATTTTTAATGATGACTTTATAAATTTTGTGTCACAAATCTGCACTTATATTTTACGACTGTTGATAATTATGAAAGTTGATTATCAACTTTATATGGGATTATGCGAATAATATTACTCTCGTCTAAGGGTATACTTTCTTTACAATTAAACCTTGAATGAGTTGTAAAATACTAATAAACATCGTGGAATTATGTACTCCTCCGCATTTTGAATTTCATTCACTTTTAATAATATTTGTACACACCAGCCTGGCGTTGACATGTTTTCCCGGGAAATCGTCCATTTTTCACATGACTGCAGTGGCACCCATATCAGTAAAAATAAAGTGAAATATTCACATATACACGCTTTGTTTGCGACCTCCGCATGACGGAAAATTGCATGTAAAAAAAAATTGACATTTGTCATTTTTGTAAAATCTGGTAAAAATATTTTGATAAACCCATCAATGTATATGTAAAAAATAATATGTGTTAATGGATACGAGTTAACGATTCTCATTTCAAATACATTGGAACCCTGATTCATCTTTACTAAGGGCGATCAAAAACATTGTATTATAAATGCGGGAATGTCTCCGAGAAAACAAAGAACAATCCCAAGAACAATTTAATCAAGAATCCTTGAACACTATAAAAGCATACACTTTTACACAAAGAATACTATTTTTACATCAAGAATTAACAATGGATTCCTTAAGATATATAAAATTCTTTTTAAAAAGATTTATTTTTTTGCGTTTCTATCAAGATTGAAAGACTTTTAAAACCATTCAATTTTATGATATTCCAGTTAGTAATGTGAAAATACAACATTCTTGCTAAGACGAAGACAATTTTTGAAATTGTATCAAATTTCGGCTGAACACATAAGATTAAAAGCTAAATAAAATGTTTTTAATATTATATATGGGCATAAATAATATTATTCATGTAACGTAAAGAACCAAAAAAAAAAAAAAAATTACAAATATCGAATATTGTCAATAATCTCGTGAAAATAGTAATCGTAATTGTCAAGACGTTATGCTCTACAACTATGCTCCAAAATTAATTTCTTACCAACATATTATATATAATATATCCAATCTTGTAAGCGATATTCTCATATTATAGAAAGCGGTTGAGAAAAAACTAGTTATTTCCATGATCAATTTTTGTTCTTTCTTAATACAAAAAACATTTAGTAATTGACTATTTATTCATGACTTATTATTCAGTAGTATTTTAACTCCATACTGGCATTTAAGTTAATATTAGCATAGAAAGAAAATAAACATAACTAAGCATTTTGCATTAACAAAATACCAAAAAATAAAGGAAAACAGCTAGCAACAAAATTTACTGGTTTTCCATTTTGAAATTAAGATATTACAAAAAAAAATGGAAATTAAACTTTTGGCTACACCAATGCTAACACCCACATTCAGTTACTTACGAGGTGACGTTTACGGAACGTTTGCAAGCCTACTTCTTATTCATTCTTATTGGCAGTATAAAAATCCAGCTCCAACAGATTACCCCCGGCAGTTTATCCAACATACTTTATATGTCCAAGGCAGAAGCTTGAAAATGTTTTTATTTTGTTTCATAAAAGTTTTATAGTTACAGAAGAATCATAGTCATAAAGTTAAATGTTTAAAATATTTGATATTTATTTTTGTGTTTGTAGAGTCCGTAGCGCAGTAGTTAACGTTAATCGTTAACTTTAATCAGATTGCTTTATATGGGATATAATAAATACATTTTCACACTCATTGTGATATTATGAAAGAATCATTCAACCAACCGGGCCGGGAAAAATAAACGAGTAGACTAGACTAAACTAATGGTTTTCTAATCGGGTGTGCTATAAGCTTTAAGGGTGATAGCTTTGTATAATATAATATATCCTATACTACCCTAAAATTAAGTATCTTCTACCATAATTTGGTGCAAGCAATTGACACTTATTATTAATCAAAGATTTAAAAAATGCACGATTAATTATATAATGATAATAATAAAAGTTAAAATAATTTTCAAAATTCTATATATACAAACCAATTATCATTTTTGAAAGTAGCTACTGAAAAAAAATCTTAAGTTACCTCTGACTCTATCGGAAATGAAATCGAGATTCATTGTTAAAACATCCCGTTTTTATCTGTAATTCGGATTCACATGTTTTTTTTTGTTGTCAATGACAAATTCTACGAAAAAAAACTGTTTTTAAACATAATATTAATACCATGCCATTATGTTATTCAATTCAAAGAAAATTCTATTCGAATGATCTGATTGTTCGTAGAAGAGATGACATGCATCATTTATTCTGAAACATTCTCTACGACAGATTTGCTTGGTATATAAAATAACTCGCATACAAATATTTTCTTTATTCATTTAAACTGGTTTACAATACAACATTCAATAGACATTTTCTTTTTAATTTAGTTCACTAACGATAAGTGTCAGTAATAAAACAAAATAATTTAAAGTAGCGTTCAAACGTAAGCGATTATCAAACTAGGTCTTTCCGGTATTCCATTGAATATAATTAATTCTGTATTCATAATCAAACATCCTTTTACATAAACTCTGCAATTAACAGTCACTTAATTATTTATTTTATGTACTTCAGTGATAAAGAATATTTCAATACAACGAACCAAAAGAGCGTTGGCTATTTTTTTGTAAAAATGTTTGTACATTTTTGTGGCCTAGCTTAAAGATTGGAATTAATATTGATTTTTTATTTTTTTTATTAAAAAACCTTACTATTTATTTTGACACTTGAAAGCGATATGGTTACAAATAAAACAAGATGAAATATGTAATTTAATTGAGATGTATTTGAAAATAGGTTTGTTGAGCGTTTTTTTGTGTTTTCTAAAAAAATACTTCCTGATAAGTAATAACGAATAAAATTACATTGAATTTTGTAAAAGTATTTAGGATTACTAAATGAACACAGTTTCAAAAAATGATTATCTTTTCAATGTTTCATTTGAATTAAACTTTTTTTATCAACCTCGAAAACCTGTTAAAACTGAGTTTTAAGAAATATTGAAATATGACCGAATTTTTCAAAATTCTATTTTTAAATTTGCATTTATCACAATATATGTACGTTAGGTTGGATTTTATTTGACCATACTTTTCAATTAAATTTCTAAAAAATAAATTTTACAGCCTCGAGCTTACTTAATACTTCCTCGTGTGCTCTATGTATGTGGGGAGGTTTATACAATGTGATTTGCAAATGAGCATATGGTGTCTCCATGAACTGGCTTCACTAAGGATTTCTCACCTCTGTAACGATCACGCCCTTCCATCCGCAACGATGGTAAGAAAACACAAAATACCAAAACATTAGCGATAGTGGAGAATCGAAGAACTTTGACGCTAACGCGCTCTAGTTCTTAAAGCTTCACAAATTTGATATAAAAAAACGTATTTGAAGAGTGGTTTATCGTTCAGCTTCTGTTTTCAGAGTACAAGAGAAGTGTCCGTTTCCTAATATGTACATACTTGATTGGTGTAATTTGTTTCAAAGCTTTACATCTTTTATCTCTACGAAGATCAATATTTTCAAGTTTCGATATTAATAATCTAGAATTTTAATCACTTATTCTTATTAAAAAAGTAAAAGATATAATAAATTTCTTACGGGCAATCAAATATTAATTATCGTTTACTAAGACATTACATAAGAAGTGAAATTTAGCATTCTCATTAAATTTTCAACAAATTTTCTTTTACGTAAAATTAATAACAATTTTCATGGTCCATTTCCTAGATTGATACAAAGCAAAACTATTACAGTGAAAACTTTGATTTTTAATATAAGTTAGGATGGCAAAGAAGATGAGAATATAATTATTTTATTTTTCTGAGTATAATAAATATAAGCCAAATTAAGTTGAACATTAATTCTGACGAAATATTAAAGCTTAAATCACTATTGATTACCAAATATAATGCTTGGAGAACAAAAGATATTGCTATTTTGACTTTAAAATAAATTGAGGTACGTATTTGAAGTTTGTCTGCCGGTTGCGTTGTCGATAGTCAACGTCTTTAGGCTCGAATTCTATTACGGACAGTTTTTATATATTGATTTTTCAATCAATCTTTGGATTATTTGCCCGAAGACATGGATGTATGTGATGTCTTTAATTCCCTCGCATACACCTCATCCTAAAATAACAGGCGTAGCGAGAGTGATTACCTAACCATTAGTCCTGTCTTATTTGTATCCATATATCCCTATTCTTTGTGAAAAAAAAAGTTGAAAAACTGAGTAACAACAGGTTCTCACAAAAATATCTTTTGAGATACCTCTATTAGGAGATCATTTGCTCTACATTGGGAGCGGACGTGGATAAAAATAAATAATTTTGAAAAAACGTTAAATATGAAATATTAAAATACTGGCATTAATGTATTCTGTTATCATAATTTAATATTTTTACCAAGTGGTGTATATATGATATTGATACTTCCAATATTGATAATTAATGTTGAACCTCGGTATTGCTAGATTCGTCTTTTATTTTATTTTTATAGAAAATGACAGTTTTTTTACATTTTTCTTTGTTTCATTTAAAACGTTTAATATTACTTACGGGTGAAATAATGCATATTTCTTCGTTAGCAAGCTAATATAAAACAAAAGAATCTCAGAGCTGGAAAATTGTGTAGGATTTCTTAGTACAGAAGGCGCTTCGGTCGACTAGGTAATGAATGCATCGCAAACAAATAATAAACGAAAGGCATAAACGGCCATACAAACGTACTATTGTATGAAAACGAACAGTGTTCATCAAGGCAATAATTACTGAGTTCCTTTTATATTCCGTTAGTATTACTTTTCCATTCGGTAAATTAAATTTCTAAGAATGTACACATGAAAAAATATAGCATGAATTATTTACATTCGGCTAGTTCACAGAAAAAATACAAGTACCTGCTATTGATCTATAAACCTTATAATAGGATAAAAATATCAACCTTATAATGGAGTTCTACCAAGTAAATGCCAAATCAATAAATAAACCTTATAATTGTACATAAAACTAGTAATATATTTTATAATATTTTTTTTAAATCGTGTTTGCTCACAATAAGAATCTTCACTTAACTGTTCACTCACTCACTCGTTAGAAGGATGGAATCAGCAGATAACCAATCGTTCTTGCTGTTTCTCACTTTTAGGGTGTTCACTGTCAATACTTGGTGGAAAGGCATTATATTAATAAAAACACAATATTCCTTTGTACTTAATTCCACTTTATTTAATATGTCAGGACTGGTTTCGCTCATTACGAGCATCGTCAACTTGATATTTCTGTTTTTTTTGTGGAGGGTTTGATGGGTAAGAATAAGTTTTTTATGTTTTAAATTATAACAAAGTAATATTACAGTACGTATAAATATAATAATATATAAAAGACATTGAAATATTTATAAAAATATACACAAAAATGTTTTTATTTAAAGAAAATATTGATTAGTATACACTACACTACCTATATATTTTGAATTTGTGCAGTGGAAAGATTATTGATAATTTTAAAGTTAGTGATTGAATGAAGATTTTCCAAAAACAATCGGAAATATTTGAATTATTTTAACACCGTTATAATGCCCGCTCCAACAATTCATAAAGTATGATAAAATTGAATTGAGCTTAGCTAATACACACAGCAATAGTATTATCTCCCTAAAATAAAAATATGCAATCCACAAAAATATCTCGTAAAGACGTTATTATACATTTATTAAAGTCCAGTAGAAAAGATTTACCATTTTATTACTTGACTCATTTCATTCTTGATGATTTATTTGTTTTAAAAATCATTATCTAAGGTCAAACTTTTATCAATAATAACAATTGACAAATTAACTTTACTTTGAACCATAATAATAAATACTATAATTTCATAAAATTTAAAGTAAATCGGCTTCAAGTGTGCAATACTGTTATAACATGTACGATACCCTTCGTTAGTAAAGGGTGAAATAATGTATTTATTTAATTCTGATACACACCCTTACCCGCATTCCTTATAACGGGCGGTCAGTTAAATTGTTTCATGAAGTTTAGGGGTGAAGGGTTTGTTTATACATAAACCAAATCCAATTTCTATAAAACAGATTTTATAAACGAATTCGAAATATTCGAACCTAATTTATGCCAATATATGCACCTATATAAATCAAGAGTATATTGTTTTTATTGAAATGTTTTTTTGGTATAATCACTTATATATAATTGTTTCATCAATATTTTTAGATGCTTATATATTTTAATTGAAATCGTATTATCCTCGTTAAGTGTATAAGAAAACATATTATTTCTACACGAGATTTTGTAAGTCATTTAAATAATCTTGTGTATTTTATCCCATATATGTTTTGCTATGAATCGCTGAGAATATTAAATATCGCTTGAGTTATTCAATTTAATGCGAAATTTAATGAAACTCAACTTACACAATTATTATACAGCTCGATGTTAAACACTAAGTTGAACTCACTGTAGACACCGGTGAGGCTATTCTCATAACTATTAGGACCAAGACACTAATTTAAGAGAGTGTCTAATACTCGACAAGATTTCTTTTACGTTAAACCAAATAATTTAAATGAAAGAATTGTAGCTATGCTCATAACTATCATAATCGATTTGTCAAACCCTATTCGTTTACATACATTTTTTTGTTCATTTAAGTTTTTTTATGTCTAATCAATTATGTTCATTTGCTATACGTATAAGAGCTATTAAAATGCAATAATGGATGGAAATGGTATGGACAATTACTATTTTCACTTCAATGATCGCTTAGTCTAATTATTCGGAAATATCTTTAGTTGAGATTAAACACTAAATATATCTTTGTTAAGCTAAGAGTTTTACATTTTTTAATTTTTTATTAAATTTTAATTGTTTGATAGTGTAATAATTCAAGTATGTTATATTTAAATAAAACAAATAAAGTTATTTTTAAATTCATAAATAGTTAAAACAGATTTTAAAAAATACGGTAATACTACAGTCGATGGGCATCATTGTTATTTCTTGAACAACAATTCGACATATTTTAATTATAATATTCGGATGCGGGGTTTTAAAATCCGTGTACCTGTACATTTTAACATTGTATTTTTTTTTTTGATTTTGGTAAAAAATGTTTTAAAAAAATTACGAATGGTTACATGTTCTATTTTATTTTTATTTGCAGTGGGTGTATTTATTTCGTTATTTTTGTTTGATAGCTGCTTACATTTTTTATACGGATTTCCGGAATTACATCAAGATGAAAGGATAAGACGCTGCTGCCAATGTTTGACGTTCACAAATTGACAGCTAAGATGAATGTTAAGGGAAAGGCGCACATTACTTATAGTACCCTTATTATGTATTCTAATTAAAAATCTTGTAAAATATGCGAAAAACATAGAATTGTATATGACGATGAGTATTTACACTAGATTCTTAATAACTGCAATTTATAAAAAAATGGCTAATACCCACTATTACTATTTTTCTCATTGTTAGACGTCACTATCACAGAATCTTATTTTGCTACGTACTCTAAAAGTATATTTAAAAATAATAATACATTATCAGAAGTTGTAAGTTGCAGTAACAAATTGGTATTTCTGAGTTAACGACAAATAAAAAAAACATCTTTTAGTATACAGCTTTCACTCTCGATATTATAAATATAAATTTAATAACTTATTAATTACGAGTAAACTTTATGTTATAAATTATGAAACGAAGCTAGGGGATTTTTCTTTTCTACTGAATGCAGGGAGAGGTAAAAAACAAACTCTAAAATACTAATATTCAATATGTTATTTTACATAGACAATTTTATAATAATATAAAAACATGAATCGATTTTTGTCAGTTTTACACTATGAATTCACATTCATGGACAACTTCCTGCCTTAAAATCTGCATTAATAATAATAAATGTTGTATAAATTTGCTGTTTTTGCCAAACTTACATAATGTATGAGTCAACTATGACAAAATTCATATTCATTAATCAAGTATCATTTTTAGTAAATTTCTTACTGGCGAACTTTTGCTCGTATAGTGACGATATATAAGCGATAATACAATCATTTTAAAAATACTATAAAATTCGTTAAAAAAATTTGTTTTATTTTTAAAAATATATTTCTTTTTTAACAAGTATCCTTAACACTTTAAAATTGATCGAATAAGATAGTTGATATTATTTATCCTTTGTACCACCCGTATTTTGAGTGACTGCCGCGCTGTGTCGGGTGACTTTAATTTATGTTCTAGAGGAGAATATCTCGTCCCACATATACCTCGAATTTGGCCTTTGTGACATCATTTCAGCGAGGCCAGCGGGGTTAGCGTGGGGTCGGACCACAACAAACAGGCAATAAAGCACTTTTTCATTTTTTCATTATAAGAGTGGATAGAAAGAAAAATTTTCTTCCGTATACACCTACAACCAGACGAAAATGTGTTAACCTTTGATATTTGAACAATAAAACAAGGAAATGCATTCGGTAATTGTACTCATTGTGTAAAATCATAATAATATAGTGAAATTTTTTATTGTTGATCGCCTTGTGAAATAGTCAATTCAAAATCTCGACTTTTAATGTAAATCATAAATAAATTCCAAAAGTTTGACTCCCACTAGAAATATGAAATAGATTAAGGAAAGCTGGAGCCACATTTAACTCAATGCCAACTGTTGCATTTTTTGCTTTACGGAAGCGAATCATGACACTTACGAAGACTTATAAAAACCGTGTGGTGAGCTTCGAGAAAAGATTCTTATGTCTAAAATTTGGGATCAATTGGTTTGATTTCGTAAGAAACTCGGAGATTAGAAACGTACAATACATGGCCCCATTACGTCATGGAGAGGTGCTGGAACTGGTAGGTTCGCGTAACTGAAATATAATGATCTATCGTCTTGGATGACCATCAGGTAATTTTGATGGTGTAATCGACAGAACTGAAGAGTGCTGGCATGTCATGGGATGATGCAAAGCAATTGGCGGGAGACAGGAAATCGTGGAGGTGTCGCGTGGTGGCTTGCGAGCGAATAGAGTAGCCAGAGAGCGAATATGCTCAAAGAAAAAGAAATATGTATTTACAAACTTGTATTTGTTAGGAGTACTTATGAGTATAAATCCAAAGAGGGAATTCTATATAGGAGAGCTGAAACTTAAAACAATGGATGTGTGTGATTTTGCTAAAAGGTTAAATTTTAGTAATACTAACTAACAACAACAAAAAAATTGTCTATTACACTTATAAGCACAAATATACTTAGTTCGACTCGTGAGTACATTACAATGTTTTCCACTGAAGCTTGGCTATATTTTAAACATAACGTTTTTGGTCCTTGCTGTAAAATTTGTTATGCAAGTTACGCACAGTACTAGTGGTTGGTTAATCACTCTTGCTACATTCCATTATTTTAGAATTTAAATAATTGTAGGGGAGGAATTTTCATTGGTAACACAGACATTGATAAATCTATTAAAAACCACTGTTCGAATAATTATCCGAGCCCGTTAGACCCACCATACGCTATTTACATTGACCATTCTGTTATAGTATAAAATATAACTAAATATTTATTTTTTTTAAATGCGAAAATAAATAAAAGTGATAATACAGTTTGAATTTTAAACAATATTTACCGATCATTGTAATAATATCATGTCCTACTATTTATAACAGAACATTATATGTTGTACAATACACGATACTTTATTAAATGAATAAATTTTATAAGTGCAGTAATTATATGCATCTAGATTATTGCATTAATTCTCGATTGTAGGTGAATAAATATTTAATTTCCCGCATACTAAATTGCATCGTCATGGATACTGGCTGTCTATACTATTTTAAATTACATCTAACGTGTTGCAAAAGTTTTCGAATGTGAAATTAAATGATAGCGAAAACGGTATGAATAGTAAAATATAACATCGTCTGCAATGTAGTCAAATGAATTCCAAAAATATTGTAATATATTTCTGTGAAAAGTAAACGTTTATCAATATATATATTTACAAAACATTTGATAGAGGCCAAAAAAAGAGCTACAAATAGGGCTTGGCAGTTTTAAAAAATCGACATTCAAAGTCCCGTTTTTTTCAATTTGATTGCTCGGTTTCAAATATTTAAAAATACCATCGTTACAAATTAAATTAAATGAAATGTTTAAGTATATTATAATAGTAGAAAGTATAAATCAATGAATCTGATTTTTGATTTTTTTTTTTAATACTTTTTCTCTTCATTTTGTTTCTAGAAACATATTACTGTTTAAATAAAAATAAAAATTTGGTAAACTGAAGTCCTGTCTTTGGTGCCATATCTCACTGGTTCGAGTATCAGTACAGCATTTTTCGATTGATTTATCGATTTTTGTTTAAAGGCATGGGTTTTTGTGATGCCTAAAAATTCCTTCCCAACCTTCCTATTTTTTATTAACTGGTCAAAGCGAGAGCGATAAGTTAACCGCTATTGCTGTTCCAGCCTTATCCTTCTATTCCTACTACTACCAATATTGAGTAACAAAAAGTTCTTGTAAAAAAACTTATATTGAGATACCTCCATTAGGATGCTATATGTTCCATAATGGGAGCAGACATGAATATAGAAAAAAAACTGAAGTAATTTTTGTGATGGTAAAAAACAATTAAACTTCTGTTTTTCCATTTTGTTTAAATTATCATTTTTTTCTTAATCTTAGAAAACCGGTTTATGCCGAGTTGTAGCAAATATTATAATTTAACGGTTTTTTTCACATGTCAGTTTCTGTATAAGCCTTAGCTACATATGCTATGATGAAAAAAGAAACGATGACTGTTAAACTGGAATCAAGAATCGATTTTAGCTTAAGCTGTCACTTTTATTATTTATTTATAGCATTTAGTCATCCAATCCACGTGAATAATTATTGGTTTCATAATAGATATGTATTGCCTTCTATGTTCATTTTTTAATTTGTCAAGCACATCAAAATTCCGCGATATTTGTTCGCGATATTGTCGATAATTTCCATTATATAGTGATTATTTCACCACATAGAATTTCAATTTGCATATGAATAATTCCATAAGAATCATTGTAAACTATTTTGTTTTAAAATTGACTTTTTTGGTGAATTTTCACTTGAAATATATTTTTACACAATATTGTACGGACAGTAAAGTGAATGGGGCAGAATTCAAACTTCATAAATATCCATGTATTTGAACATAGAAGTTAAATGCTTAATTTTAAAATCAATTGAGCCCATGACCCTTGGCAACCGAACAAACAAAATTTACAAAAGTAGAAACTAGGATCTCCAATCCCGGGATCCTGTCCAATTTTTCGATCCCGAAAACCCGGGATTGGTATGGTCGCGATTTTTTGTAGCAAATCCCGAAAATTTATAGAATTTTGGATTTGGAAGAGCTAAAAAAAAAACGAGTCACCAAAACTTCTCTTAATTATAAACGATTTCACATTGAGTGCCCAATCCCGGAATCCCGGGATCACAAGAAGGCTTCGGAATTAGATACCTTAGTAGTGAAAACGTGGATAAAGAATTAATAATGTTATCATTTTTTTTAAACTTTCCTTCGATAATATAACTGCTTTGGTTAAAAAAAGGTCTTTATATTTCGTTTGTGACAGAATAACAAGCGTTATCTCATGTAACAAATATTCTGAAAGTAATTTTTCAGGGATTATAATGCTAATTGTTTAGCATTTCATTGTAATTATCGAAAAATAATAAAATTAAGAACAGATCTACAACAATTGGTATGCTATTTAGTTAAATTTACCTTTGTTTATGATTGGTATGGTATCGTGGAGTATTTAAAGTATTTAACCAACCAACAGGTGAAGGGAGCGCGCTTCCCAATTTCACGGATCATTTTCTCAGCGAAAATTATAAATCACTCGTCGCGTTTGACGACAGGGTCGTTACAGTAAATTTTCGTTGTGTAATGGACACGTAAAGTCAAATTCGTAGCGATTTTTACGAATTTTAGACTACGTTTTTCATTATACCCACTTTTGACATGGATCATTTGAACTCAAAATACAGTTTATTTGAAAGTTAATGGAGGAACGGGGATCACTTCATTTTCTGGCCTTTTTTAATAATTAATTATTAAGAGTGAAGTAGTGTGAGAAAATTATTGAAGTTAGTAAAATAATTAGACACATATTATTAAAAAAAGCATCATAATATGAAATTTGAATGACAACTGAATTTACTAAAATTTGAATAGTTTAATTTATATACATTCACACAAGTTTTTTAACGACCCGGGTTTCGCCTTTTGGCATTTTCAGTCGTTCAAGTGCACAGATGAACTTGAAATGTCGTTTAATAAATAAATGTATCGTGTTTATATAAGAAATAAATTTGGAGTGGTACATTTATTTCTTATATAAACACAATACATTTATTTAATACGTCAGTTCAAGTCATGTACATAATTTTAACGATTCTAATTTAATATTGATATTCCACCAAGCACCTTTAGTTTAAGTCTAAAATTAACTGACTTAGCTGTAAGCAGCAAAAAAAATATTAGTTATCAACGAATTTGACATTCATTAACTTTCAAAAAAAAAAAAAAAAAACGAAAATTATGTTATTGTTTGTATAAACAACAATTTTGAGAAGAATTTCTTTAAGAAGATCCTTACACTAAATGTAATAAATAGGGATTTAGCGTCAAGATAACTCGAGAATAAATTCTTGTGAAATTAACGCTTTTTGCAAGCCTCGGTTCTCGGGACATGTAAATAAAAAATCCCGAGAATCCCGAAAAAAGCTGCATTTATTAAAAATTGTACGCACGGTAGGTTTATTTATTTAAGATAAATAAAGTTTGAGAATTTTTACACTTTGAGAACTGTTAATTTAGAACATCTTTTCTAAATCGGAATGGAAAAAAAACTAAGCGATTTTAAATGAAATATTAAACATGCCGGGATCTCCACTCCTATACCCTATATAAATATAATCGTAAAACTTTTTCCGACAAACAAATAAATATAATTCTAAAAACTACTCACTTCTCAAATCTGTGGGCATTCCGATGAGAAATTCTATAAAATTATTTGAAAAAAGGCAATCAAACAAAATTTTTGAAACAAGCCTTTTTTCAAACCATTCAAGTTTATCTACGTACATGTTTACTCTTACCCAGAAATTTATATTCCGTTCTACGCTTAATTTAATGATTATAATATATTTTTATTTTACAAATAATACATTTCAGTTCATTCAATGAATAAAAAAGTGCATATGAAATGAATTGCTTTGATAATATCATCTAAAATATGGAGAAAAAAAATAATGTATATAAACAAACAAAATTGGTATTCAGGGTTGTTTCTAAATGCATGGTACAAAACTTACGATATTAGAGAAGTACTTAGGAAGAGTACGTGGAACACTGATTAGAAAATAGCAAATAAAGATGATTCATTAATAAAGTTGTTGCTCCATCTACGTAAGGTACTCGAGTCTCCGCTGCATTTGATTTCTACCTAGCACGTGTATATTGTCGTCTGGCTTAACTGATTGGATTTGATAAGCC
This sequence comes from Himalopsyche anomala, assembly GCA_031772345.1. Classification (NCBI taxonomy): domain Eukaryota; kingdom Metazoa; phylum Arthropoda; class Insecta; order Trichoptera; family Rhyacophilidae; genus Himalopsyche; species Himalopsyche anomala. Next base: position 14,461,988 of record CM062826.1, on the reverse strand, counting down.
AAAGGGGATTTGTTTTGATGGCTAAAAGCGAATAGCAACTGTGACACGTCATCGACTGATAGAAAATCAATACAAGCATTGTATCGTATCTAATAAAATTACTCGCGACTGCTAAGTGCTTTCGCGCCTATGAGAATACGGAGGAAATGAAAAATTATACGACGTCATTATTTCGTTTTAAACGTCAGTCCAATGCCTGTTTCACTTTTATGGCAATACCAGCTACGGGTCTACCAAAATATTTGAATATATTTTATTTTTCTGATATACAGAGTTGAGATAATAGAATATTTTAATAAAATATTTACAATCATTATTGCTAGCTCTAATCAAATATGAACACAGATCGAAAGTCATATAGCATCATGCTATTAAATAATATACTCAATTAAGATATCATACTAAAAAAATATGCCGGCTGCTTAGGTGAGTGGTTTAAATCATGGTTTCTCAAGTGGGGGCCACAGAGAAAAAATAATTTTAGGGGAGCCACACCATAATTCAAAGCTTAGCTGATACATGTCATACACACAACCCTGACTTTTTGCCAATTTAATATTTCTTATGTTAATCAACCCTGTACTGATCCCCTAACGCTACTGTATAGCACCCGATTTAAAAGTTTTACGATGCAGCATAACAAAGTAACTTACATTTAACGGTTTTTTTTAACTGGAACATACAACGAATAAGTTAATACTTTGTTGCATGCGTTGTAATGGGCAGAATTAGCTTTCTATAGATTAACTAGTATTTTTACACAATTGTTTCCGAGATAGATGCTAGCAAATGTCGAATGTTGAAAATGAACCTTACACTCACAAAATACAGTAAAGCAATTGAGAAATTTGGTAACAAAGACGACAGTTTTCGTAATGCTAAAATGTTAGCAAATTAATTAAACCTTTTATTATACATGTAGATAAAGAGTCATGTAATTTATTTTATTAGTATTATCTCGCTCTTTAATAAAATTAACATTTTATAAAATCTGTTTGCTATACAGGACTATTTAAACTGCTGCTTTTATTAAGAACTACAATTTATTTATTTAAAAAATGTACGTGTTAGAGTCGTATTTTGTTAATAATTTGACTTACTATATGCGAAATTGCCAATTTTACACGATGACATATCTAACTCTTTCTTTCCAGAATACTAATAACAATTTTAAAAGATGAAAGTTGCAAACAGCAAAATTTACCTAATTTATGGCAGCGCGAGAAAATTTCAAACTGCTACTGCTTGCCGTTTGGAAAGAGCTATTGTGATGGACAGACGCACATACTTCATGTTATATATTATAGTTTCTCAGGTAGACGTATCAACGATGTAATACCACGTCTGGCAAAAAGAATTATAGTTAATCAAGCTTTATCTATTGCGCTGATAGGACATTGACTCCGTCTTCTTCAATCTTAAGTGAGACCAAAAACGATTAGGTTTTTGTTATCCAAAGAGTTTTCCTACTTGCTTCAGGCGACGTAGGAAAAGAGTGAATGTTTTAGAAAAACAAAAACAGTATTTTTGTATTTCTGTTAAACTTTGGTGTTTTCTTTTCACTTCAAAGTAAATATATGACATAGTCAACTACCCCTTTATGTACTTATTTAACCAAGGTACTGGTGTTTCAATAAATTAATATATTCAAGAGGATTCATTGTGTTATATTTATTATTTATATAATATGAACTAAGCCGTGACATTTAAAGGTAACACAACAAACCACTTTTATGTTTGAGGTCATAAAATCACGATACGTTCAAAGTCTGTGTTTGATATATTATAATATAATATTTCACTAAAGTTAAATTAATAAAGATTTCAACATACCTATCAAATTCACTGACAGTAAATGTAAACAGAAAAAGATGATTAATACCCTTTTCGCATGGCAATAATGAATTAAAAAAAACTTTATAACGTGTATAAACGCAATCAAATGATTGCGAACATAGCCCGCATGTTTTTCGTCTTAATATTATGTCACAGAGTAACCATTATTTTTTAAAAATGATACCCATTAGCTCTTTTAAATGCCATATGAGCCCCGATTTTTTAAAATTACATCACATGAATCAGAACGTAGGGTTAGGGCGTGATAATTAATCAAATCGGACTTTCGTTCAGAACACTTCATCAGTATACAGTGTTTCAACGTCGCTGCTTGAATTTCCGATTTACGTATGGGCCGCCGTGTTGGCGCTTTATTGAATAAAAAAATTCGTTCGGTAAACTTTTCAACCTTTGACATTAGTCTGTCAGCTCTCCGGTTTTCGGCAAAATATGCCGCGAAGTTTTTGAGCATATAATTTATCCAGCTACAAAAACAACCGCAAAAACATAACAATATACAATGCTTCATAACTTTTTGAACACCATCTTATTAGTTCGCTCTTATATCATCATCAAATGTTTGTTGAATTTGTAAAATTGAATATTACTAATGACAATATATATTTCATTCGAATTGGTCATGTACGTTTTAAGTTCGGATAGCACTAACCAAATGCCTCAGTTCTACCAATCTCTTTAACCACTTGACCACTATAAGCCCACTGGTAGACGAGTTGATTTTTTTCGGTCAAGTTATATTATTTTTCACAGTTCGTGAAATAACTATGGTACGTCGTCTACTAACAACTCGTAATATTCATATAACTCATTCAGATTATTCATTCACTCATTCAGATTATTGACAAAATTAAATCGAACAGAAAAAGAAAATCGTAACGGTTGTCAAAAAAATAGAAATATCAATATCGAATATGAAACATAATTTATTTTGTTAAAAAAACTACACATTTGTATGAATTTTAAAATAAAATGGATCGTTAGACTATTGCATCAGGGTTGTCAAAGCAATGGTGTAGTAAAAATCTACTATTAGAAATAAATAATATTGCATGTTAACATGATTCAATGCATAATTGCAATGGTTTTTTTTTTGCTATTTTACCATGTCGGTGATTTTATTTATACGTACTGTTTTTTTCGAAAGTTTTTCAGACTTTTTCAAGTATTTTATTGATAGAGACGTTATAGTTTGCTATATGATTGATACTTTTTTGTAACAAACCTGATTTTGAGCATCAGTCATTTTAACTATGTATGTATTGGGATAGAAACTGTAATATTTTTATTTTATGACTTTTTCCAAAATTAAATCAAACATTACAAAATATTTTCTTCGGATTCTTTAAAATGCGGCCATAAGCTTCCTGACTAGAGTATCCAATCCCGGAGCCTTTTTCCAATCCCGGGATTTCGGGATTGATAAATTTTCAATCCCGGGATCCCGGGATCCCGGGATTGAGATAAATTTACCGAGGAATTTGAAATCTCCGATTTGGTATACTTTTTCCCCGAATTCTCACGAAACCTCGTTTTTTTTTTTTAGCTCACCGGAAAAATTGGAATCGACAATTTGCCAATTTCATCTCACTTTTCGAGATTTACTACAAATTTCTCAATCCCGAAATCCCGGGATCGCGACCATGTCAATCCCGGGATTTCGGGATCAGAAAATTGAACGGGATCCCGGGATTGGATGCCCTATTCCTGACAGATGAATTTTAACGGTATTTTTTTTTTGAGTTCTAGTTAAGTATAGGAATCACAAATTACACAAATATGTTGAGTTTTTACATTTTTATTGTATAATATTTTTAAAAATTCCTGCTTACAGTGGTTAATCAATATTTTTTGCTTAGGTGTTAAGTGGTTTATTCCTTCTCATGACATGATAGCGTAACTATCCTAACCCAATTAAATCTGATTGGGTGGGAAATAGAGACACGTGGAACTAAGGCTATCCGATGGCATCGTAGTACGTGATTTAGCTGGACTTATTAAATTTTTAATCTACTTAGATGCTGCATAGTCCACTCTCTCATGTTGGCTTACCTAACAATATGTTTTTATTAATTAAAAATATTGGTTAATTAAGATACATACATATATATTATTTTAATTTTACAATCTAAGATATAAAGTAGACTATCATTATAATATTTATCGCACAACTAGGTACCTATATCTCTTACGATATTGTAAAACTATCGAGGTTATAATTTACGACAATTTATTTTGATGCGAAACTAGATGAGGTCGATTTATGATCTAGGATAATTTACAAAAGACAAACATAAAATTAAGAAAATAAATACTCAACATGAAAGTATATTTAAATTCAAATAAATACAATGCACTAATCAAATAAAATAATCTTCAAATTCAAGTATTTGTTATTCTATCATAGCGGAGGAAAATTACAAAGACAATATTACATCGTAATGTTGGCAGTAAAATCCGCTCATTGAACCGTTAAAAAGGATTCTCAGTAAAACGTGATCAATTGAAGGAGCTAAATGAGAAAGGTTTAAGGATTATCCTCGGACTTAAGATCCGGTGAGCCCATTGAATGCAGTATTTACATCCGATTAGCAGGATTAGAGGATATTGCGCCGGATGACTGGTTTTATTGTAGGATAGCACAAGAGGAAAGTCGAAAAATAGGTACTGACCTAAGAGCGAACGCTGCTTTATCCGACCTATAAAAGTTGTGCATAGATACGTGCATGGAAAAACGGATTTCTTGAGGGGTTTGTCCCGTTGTTAATATGGCTATTGATCATCACTTTTACTACCAACGTTATTTTTGTATGCGCATGTATACGATGACATTTTTAGACATTCTTTTTAATTGTTATGAACTAGCTTTTATTTAAGATTTGTTTTTTTGCCAATTAAAATAGTGTTAAACAATGCATGAGTGTTAAATGAGATCGGCTGTGTTTTTATAAATAAAAAAAGCTTAATAAGTGATTATTTAATTTTATACTAAAAAGAAAATGAATGTAACACTCTAGAACAGTGGTTCTGATATATGGTCACCAGAGTATTTTGCTGCGGCCACCAAAAGCTTCACAGAAAGTATTGATATTTTTAAAAAAATGTATAACTTACAAGTTGATCCATTTTTTTAGTAAATGCAACTGCAATTTACATCACATCTCAAAAAAAAATACGGTCATGAATCATTTATATAGGACCTTTGATGTTAATAATGCGGCCACAGTAAAATTTAATCATTTACGCCAGGTCTCTCTCTATTAGGCGTGGTGTATTTCCAGTTTTCTGCTCCAAGCATTAAGTCACTGATAACTTCACCTGGCTAAAAAAAACTATGCCCTATCACTCTTACGTGAATCTGTCTTCTGATCACAATGTATCATACTACAATTGTATTGTCGTACAACCATAGAACTAAGCGTTTTGTCGGCGATTTAAAATGTATTTTCGAAATTTTTATACATATTCACTAAAACAGAATAAAAAAAACATTCGCCACACTTACTTAAACATAGTTCTGGACTTTATTGATTAGTAAATATACGGTTAGTCGAATGGAAGAACGAATACAAACAACCTTATCTGTATAGTGAAGTAAAATTACCTTTTCGCCACTCAGGAAATATTAAGATCGATTGACTTACACAAATATTCAATTTATCAGCTACATTTATCAAAAAAAAATATTTCACAAGAATTTTATTTGATTATGTAGAACACTCAACTCTTATTACAAGGTTGATGCGTTCCACAAAAAATCGTGTAAAAAATTGATTTTAGACTGGTGTCCTGAATTTAAAATACTGTTATTTAAAAATAGCATTGTGGTACAGAAAAACGTGTACTAATGAAGACCCAATAAGTAAATTACACAAAATATTATATTTAATAATATGTATTTTAATGAATACAAAATAATACTAATCATCGCTACTTGATAACTTACTTTGGGACTAAGAACTTTGTTTGCTATAATTATTTTGTATTGTTAAAGCTCTTGTTGTTAGGAAATCCGCTATCCGGTTTTGTTTTTGTGACTGAAAATCGTATTAGAATAATTCGTATATTTTTTATTTATTTTTATTATTGTACATTTTGTACACTCAAATTTAATAATACACACACTTGAGACACTTTTATAATTGAATTAAAAATAACGATTTATTCTTTTATTTTGATCACCCGAGGGGTGAAGTGAGCCAACTAGTAAATGGTGAAACTTTTTTCTTATTAAGTATAGTTACGTGTTTACTTGTTGTGTTGGTGGATTGCATATTTTTATTTTACGGAGATAACACTATTGTAATGTGTTTTAACTGAGGTTACTTCAATTTTACGATACTTTAAGACGTGTAAAATATCATAACGCATCCAATTTTTTTTTCCTAAAATATCACTTGACTCACTTTACCTCTAATGGGCCCATATTATCAATGAAGATACCTAACATATATTTTTATGTTGATATTTATTATAATAACATATGTTGATGTTTCATTTTTTTAATCCATGCCCGCTCCTAGTGTAGAGCATATGACTTCCTAATAAAGGTATCTCAACAGAAGTTTATTTTTTCTATGAGAACTGCTTGTTACTCAGTTGCTAAACCTCTCTTTTTTTAAAGAGAGTAGGGTTAGTAAGGATAGAGATAAGATGCACTTTTTTATTTTAGATTTGGAATGGTGGGGAGGGAAGCTTTTTAAACATCCCAAACACACCTTCGAACAGAAAATCTATAAATTGATTGAATATGCTGTTTGTACTATGATTCGAACCCGTGGGGTCAGGAATGGAGAACCAACGACGTTTACCACTGTACCATTGATCTGAATTATCATTAAAAATTAGAAAAATAAAACTAGGTTTGAAAATTACTTTTTCAAAACCAAATTCCAAATGAGTTTATTTATGAACCATAGAAAAACGTGAAATATAATTCAACAACTTAGGCTACTAGAAGGTTGCATTTATTATGTAAATTGAAGGCTTTATTGTGCCTTTAGTATGTACACCGTAAATACATCCCAATGGATTATATTCCGCGAAAAATCTACCGGTGTCAGTCTATGAAATGGTGGCTATGCGAAGACGGAAAGGGATGGGAAACTCCGAGGCGGGGGAGGGGTAGTGTGATCAGGCGGCCCGGGGCCCGGGCGCCGCTCGCACGCACTTCGCTCTCGACCTCCGCCCGAAGTGCAAGCAACGCGCCGCGACGCTGCGTTTATTTACCACAAATCGAACGCAATCGCGCACTCGCAAAACTAACTTCTTTTCCACAAAGATTTAGTTTCAAATAAAGAACGCAATCGTTCGCGGTCTTAAATTTTAGATTCCAAATTCAAATCTGAATACGGAATACTTTTTTGACGTAACTTTAAACTTTCAATTAAAAGTTGTTTCGTATGAGATATATTCAATATCTAATCAAAAGTAATATATAAACAACTTTGCCTGCATACAACGATTGACTATGGTGTATTGAATATAAAAAAAATACTTCGAAATGGGGTCAAACACTAATTAAAATTGTTCCATGTTGAGTATAAAAAACTTTATTATCATCTTGGTGCAACACGACATTTCATCTTTGTCACCTGCATGCAATCAGATATTGGTAAGTATTAAGAAAAATAAATAAATTTCAACATCGAAATAAATTAATTTTATAAAAACATTCAAAAGCGATATCTTTAAAGTTAATTTTATACAGTTATACATACTTATATATTGTCGATACAGTAAAAAATTTTTTTCCATACAAAAATTGACTGCTAGTAAACTTATATACTCTTATAAATTATATATTATACAAATGTTTATTATAAATAGTATAAAATATTGATAAGTGAACTAGTTTAAAATAAAGATTGAAAAATTTATAAATATTTAACGTACACTATTGCTCTATAAGTTTATAATTACAAATGTTTAGTATTTTATTACCCAAAATTTACTGTAAAAAATATTTTTTCGTATTATGGTTTTAACAAATTACAATAAAGATAGCGTATTTTTGATAGTGTTTACAGTTTTAAGTAACTTATCGTGGATGTATATTTTATGATTAACGATAAAAACTATAATATATCTGATAAATGAATATTGCACACTATAATGTACATAATATTTAACATTCAATTTTCGTAATACATCTGAAATGAAGTACTACTTTATTTATTTATTTATTTATTTTAATAATGATGATTCAAGCGTTTTATTAGCCATAAAAATAATATATGTTTTTAATGTTTCGTTCTACATGCTAAAAATATAAATGAAAAACTATCTACTTAATAAAAGGTTTTTATTAAGTAAAAGAATTGATTTAACTTGAAAGATATCACAACATCTTTGCCTCGTAAGACTATTCCAGGAATGGTTCTGCCCTCTTTTGGACTATTTCTTCCTTGAAACTCCTGTTCTTTGCTACCCGTTCTGAGCTTACAAGTTTTCCGTCGTTTTTCATGAAATCAATCTACCTGGCTGAGAACACGTCTCCGGATTTATTTATCTGCATTTTCCCGATGTTAAAACGTTTGCTGTATTTTTATATAACATCCTCGGTCAAAATATAGCATTCGTAGACTTTGGGTCTGGAAACATTTTTCTTAATAATCATTGAGGACACAATAAGATTGATTAAGTTTTAGATTATAGAATAATTATTATCAAGTATATAAAGAACAAAATAATTTTGGTATATGTTGTATCTATACCACCTAATGACGGCAATCAATATCATGTATATGATTCTTTTACATAAAATCTACATTATGGTACAATTTACAGAAAATACAAAGGAACATTTTAACGTATCTGCATTTTTAATTTTATACTTCATTAAACATTTATTAAAAGAGAAAGCTTATAAGCATGTACTCTTTTAGTAAAGGAGAGGATTTCATGTTTAAGTCATTTAAAGGTTAAAATCAAATGTTTATTTTTTCATCTGAATAATGCATTTTTTTTTAGATTGAATCTTGATTAACAAAAATTAAAATCTCTTTTCTGTTTATTTCATGATACTTTTAAAGATTCAAACGAATTAAAAAATAACTATATATGATGACAAACATGTTTTACAACATAATATTTCAAGAATCATTGATTCAATATTATGTTTTATAGAATGACAAAGACTTTTTTTACATGCAAATCCATAAATAACACGCAAATTAAATTCACCGAGAAGTCGAAAATAAAAACAAACTCCTACGCAGGCTAAGCGTCCTAGATTTGTAGCCTTTTCGCGACGCGTGACTTACTTGGCAGGCCGCCAGGTGCAACTTTCTGGTGCCTCATCTAATCGATATTCTAATACCACTTCGCGTTATCCTTAAAGCCTTCTCCTCCGTTACACAAATTCAAATTGTATCCTATATATGCTGAAAATATTTGAAAAAAATCATTTTTTAAAATAAATTGAGGATCACTGGATAGTTTCAAAAGCTTATGGAAGAGTATTAAAATTTCATTTAAACAACTATTTTTTCATCGTTAGAATACGGAAATTTACCTATTGAGTACACTAACAATACTTTTCAAATAACGTACGGGATATCTGGGTGACTAAGCAGTAGTTAACTTTTTAGTTTTAATATGTTATGCCAAAGACGGGCAACGCGTTCAAAAATCATTTTTATATTATTTTATTTTCTCTCACTTAGTTTTACTTCCTTAAAATAAAATTTAATTAAAAAATATAAATTTTTATGATTATCAATAATGACGATTTTCACAATACAAAGTTTTTCGACTTATCGTCTTCTGCTAGTTTACCGACGATATAGTATCATTCGACAGTTTTAATTATTATTATTGTATAAAATTGTATAGGAGGGATTAAAAAATCTATCCCTTACCCGGAACTCCACGAATAGTTTTGAGATTTAGCGAACCCCGTGTTAACGTATTGGCAACCCACCGATGTGTTAAAAAAATATTTTAAGCAAAACATTATCAGGTGGCAGTGACATATGTCAAGATCTTGGATGTATCTTAATTTAGCAGTAAAAATTATTTGGACTAAAACCACATTTGGACTTTATTAACCTTTTAGTAGCCGTAGATAATTAATAGTAATTACCTAGCAGGCCGGCTATAATTTCCAACTATTAATTTAATTAGTTATTGACGAGATAACTCGTCTTTGGTCTGTTGAGCACTAAACAATTTACGAGATATCTCGTCTGTGGCAACCATCGAGTTAATTGATATGTAAATGTTATTTGACAATACACTGTTAACTCAATTGCTGGTTCTTCCAACTTATCTATACTGCATATTTATTTTTCTCCCAATTTTACATAAAATAGAAACCACATTTTTATCATACAAAGTTTTATACTTATTCTATAAATAAGTAGTAGGTATACTAATAGACAGATGAATACATCAGAAACATACTCGGTTGTGATTTAATATTAAAAAAAACTTTTGTCATTATTATTCAGTTTCCTATCCATTATTTCCACCACCTGTTGAAGTACATTTTATTCCCAGCAAACAAAAAATCCCAGTTATTCTCGAGCTGCAAATCTTTTACCAAAATAATCTGATGAACTGTCATAATTTAGGTACTATATATGGAACATAAAAAATGAGAGATTTGTCAGGCTCGTGAATACTTATATATCTTCACAAACAACAATAAAGTCTGACGCAAACACAGATCATTTCGCAAACAATGGATAGTTGTTTTGGAGTATCTTTTTCCACAACGTAGTGTGCTTGTTATAAACATTATGGTTGTTGCCGTTTGAAGATTAAAATGTAAAAAATATAACGCAAAGATTAAACACAAAGAGTGGAAAGCCGTAGTGATTTACGAAGCAAACACTTTTGTCTTCCTAAATTTCAATCAATTTTAATCTGTTAGAAACTAAGTTCTAATTATTCGCAACTACTTTTATTTTTATTGTATAACTACCAATTCCAATGTGGAGTGCAGTGGTTAAATTTTACAACATAAGTTAATTGTGATTAAAGCCACAGTTTGACTATATTAATCAATATTTAGTCATGACTTGAAAACTGATAAACTGAAAACTATCTGGTCAAATGTAATAATTACTTAAAACATCTTGTTTATATTATGATTCTTAAATCCAATTTCGCGTTGAAAAATGTTCTACGCACGATAATCATGGAACCCTCTTGCACTTAAATTTTATTCTTAATACTGTCTTGTTTGTAGATTAAATTTGAAACTGACGTTTGCAACAATAGCCATTGATTCACACAGCTGCACAGTAGTTTAGTTAAATATTTTTTTCTATGAGGTATCAGTTTTTATACCTACCTACAAAGCCATATCTTAAAACCACATCATATTTCGATCCATTTATAGAAACCTCACTGGACATTTACCGTGCCATTTATTTTATTAAAAAAACGTATTTGGATGACCTATTTTATAATATATTACGGGTTTTTGGTTTTAACGAACACCCCTACACTTACATTACTCCGTTAAATCGAGGTTCTTCTGTACACTCTCAATTTGGACCTGAATGGTACTCCCATTTGGATTTATTATATAATATGATCGTGTTTTTATTAGCTTACAATTTTACACTATATGATGAAATTCTATTAAAGTAAACTATTAATTAAAGTTGAATCGTTCAAATTATGTACACTCCCACAAATTTTGTCACTAACGACCCGGGTTTCACCTTTCGGTATCTACAGGCGTTCGAGTGCACGAGTATATAAACACGAAACATTCGTTTACTAAGCGTCAGTTCAAGTTCATCCGTGCACTTGAACGCCTGAAGATGCCGAAAGGCGAAACCCGGGTCGTTAGTGACAAAATCTGTGGGAGTGTACATAATTTGAACGATTCAAATTTAATATTGAAATTCCACCAAGCACCTTCAGTCGAAATCTTAAATTATATTAATTAAAGGTTAAAACAAAAAAAATATTTTGGTCTTTCACGGTTGTTACTAAAAACTGTAATAACTTAATATCTCTGGTACTCAATATTGTTTATTTAACTTGTATTATTTGCTTGAAAGTTTATAATGATAGATTTAAAACCGTATGTATAATCAAACCAAGTAAAAATTATATTAACATTCCAATAAAAAAAGATAAATGAAAATAAAATATTTTTAATGATAACTGTAAATTAGGAAAGTTTTATTCGTTACTAGGTAAATCATTTCGGATGTATCAATTCGATATAAGAGCATTTTCAACAACGTTTCACGATCACCGTTTGAATCGGTTTTGTATTTAAATATAATTATTTTATAATTTCATAATCCATTTAAATCTAAGCACATGCATGCATGTGATGTGTTTAACTATGTCTATCCCTTTAAACCAATCCCAAAAACAACACGCAGAGTAAGGTAATACCTTCAAACTAATCTTTTCTTTAACCAAAATATCATTAATCCGAACATTATATCCTAACCCTTTCTGAAAAGGGATTTTGAGTGACTGACCTAAAACTGTTTCTTTTTGAAATCCTATTAAAACACTTCATTGTGGATTCATATAGTCCGAATTGGAACTTAATATGATGTCATTCAAACGGTTAATATATTTAATTATTTAAGTTAATATACATTATAGTTTAAATGTTATTTGTATACAAGATTAAGTTAGCTAAGATAATTTTACAACCAAGTTTGTGATTCGATTTTTGAATTCGTTAATATTCATTTTTTTATATTATATTTCAGTGCTTACCAAATATTTCGACATAAAAACGATAAAATAATTATGTATACCTACTCCTAACGATATTTTAACAATGATAATTGAAACAAAAAAAAACGACTCAGTTTTTTTTAATGCGATATTTTTACTGGGCTTGTTTCATATATTACATCGTTAATACTTGTAAATTTGCTACATATCTTTCATCTGACATGCTTTTCCAGTTTAATTGACATGATATTGGGTTTTAAACTAAAATTATAAATAGGTTAAGCTTCCATACACTTAATTTTCTTTACAGACATTCATTATCAAATATAAATATTTAAAAAGCTTAAAATAATAATATTTTAAAAATGGTAGCACTGGTAATCCGCTGATTGTGTTACTAACGGAGCTGTGGAGTCAGAGTTGGAAAAATCTTATGACTCCGACCCATTTTTAATGATGTGTTTTCTAACCACAAGATTTTACAGTGCTGAATCTTCATTCTAAGATGATTAAAAATTATCCGATGGCTTTTTTATAATACGTCAGTTAGTCGGAAATAATTGAGAAAAATCAATTTAAAGTCGGTTTTTAATTTAAAGCCAAAGTCAGAGGCTTTTTTTATCCGACTCCACAGTCCGTTGACTAATTTCATATCGTCTTTGCTTCTTTGAGAAACGTATTCAAACAAACTAAGTGTAATAAGATTTTTGAAAAAATAATCAGTTATAAATACTCTACTATCCATATCGATATGTTCAAATTTTATTCAACTGCTCCGGGATTATTAAATTATAAAATCTGTGTTCTATATTTTTTACGTAGAAAATTGTTAATTTCCACTCAAAAATGATATATAGGCTTGATTTGTTTTTAGTTTTCTACGCTTACAACCTTTATAACGAATCACAAAGAGAGTAATAAGTTTGGAAACTTTATTTAAAAACTTCCAAAATATATTCTGTTCGAGTATTTCCGATAAACACTCTGCTAAGAGAATCACTTAACTCTTGGCAAGGCCAATTTCAAATTTTATTTTTTTGTTTTAGTGCTTGTGATGCCAATATAAATTAGTTTTAGGTCATTAAAAAATCATTTACTGCAATAGGATATTATATTTTTTTTCATTTCTCTTGAAGAATATTACAAGTGTAACAGAAAAGAAATATTTACTAATTTTAATTTCGTATGTTTTAAATGATCCGGCGTAGTCGTTTTTACCATACATTAATTTTTAAATTAAGTGTTTGAAATTGAAAGCAACCATGGTAATATAATGAACAGAATATATGATATTGAACATTGTAAAATTGACCAAAGGTGTCATAAGTGCTATGTCTGATAAAACAATCGAATTTCCAAACCTACGTTTGAAATAATTTATTGTTCGACAAGACTGTGCTTTTGTTCTATGTGTATCGCCATCTCATATTACTAAAAATCAATGTAGCGTGTTTATTCAACACATTGAAATGATTTTCCGTGCGAAGAAACACTAGAGCCTTGTGTACTTGAGCATAAGGTCGAGCTTCAAAAAAGGTTTTGGAATCAATCATCCGCGATAGGTTCCAAAAGAAGAAACGTAGACGCTTTTAAGAGACAAGCATTTTACTTGAATGAAATAAAAAACTACCCGCACGATTTTTTTACTCTGCGGGATTGTTCTCTCTGGGATGAAACGGTTAGTGTAATTGGCTTTTATTTCGACTCCAATCGGGCAACTGTTGCTTTTTTCGGCGATTCTCAAAAGAGAAAACTGTTGACTTAAGACCAGCCAAATTTTCTAATGTAACGATATAAAAAAATCTTTTCTTTTCACAATAAATTGTTAGAATACGCAAATGATTTATTTAAAATACACCACTCTTTCAAACAATATACCGTTTTATACTGTACATTCAAGTATAAAGTAACTGCTTTTTAAAACAAAATAATTAGATTCTATTATTTTCTTCTTTGAAATTATTTTTTTATCAAAGGTGCTAAATTCAGTACTAACAATCTGAAAACGGATCGTAAATCTGCTTAAATTTTGATCATTTGTTTTATAAAATGTAAACAAAAGTATAAAACTGAACTGGAGCGAGAATGACTTAAATAATTAAAAGTAATTATAAATAATATGAACAATTACAAATTGTTCCAATAAAGAGAGCGACCATTTTAATAATAACGAAAAATTTAGACGTTATAGTTAGAACATTGATTGAACTAAATTAAGTATTTCTAAATAGAACAAAAGAAGTATAATAAAAAACTTTTATAAAAATTTAACAATTTTTTTAATCCATGTTCGCTCCAAATGTGAAGCATATTGCTTCTCAGTAACTTTTCTATTAGAACTACGTGTTACTCAGTTGCTCAACTTCTTTTTTTTCGAAGATAATGGTAGGAAGTATAAGGATATGACAGGACTAGTTATTAGATAATAACTCTTGGCGTAGCGAAAACTTTAATATACATATGCAGTAAGATTAGTTATATACAAAAGCTAAAAATATCTTATCCTTTATATAAAATATATAATAAAAAACAGGTAAGTTTGTCAATAATTTTGTGCGGTAAGGTAATATATTTAAATACATAAGAAATTAACTTTTTTGTACTATGTATTGCAAAAATCATAAAAAAATATCTAGACCGGTTTTACTCATCACGAACATTTTCATTTTTTTACCATCAAAATTTGTACATTCCTATGCCTTTTTTCACTTACGACCCGGATATTTCCTTTCTAATTGATATTAATATTCCATCAAGCATCACCTATTGAAGTCTTTAGTTAATTTTATTATACAATTGTGAAATTGGTAAAAGAAATATAAATAATTGTATAAAATACACTGCGTGTGTATCATAAACCTACGATATTTATATTCTAAAAAAATATGAAACTTATTTAAACTTTTTAAATTATACAGTTTACTTTAATTTATTTTGGTCTTACTTCTAGGCAATTTTAATATGTTATTTAAAATATTCTTTACTTTTTTTCTGTAATAGTTAAATTACGATATTTTCCATGAATTAATTGAAAAAATAGAACATTGTAGTGATATAATCACCATCCCACAGTTTGGTAACAAAGCATTCTTATTTCATTCTACGAAGCTTTCATGTTGTGGATAGATTTACTAGTATCCTTTTTATATTAGAGAACAAGAAATCTTACAAAATTGAAAACGGATAGCTGAATAAATAATTTTACATTATTTCTACGAAAACGTATTTTTTTCTCAATGTATTTATTTAAATAAGAATTCATATATTCATTCATCTTTATCGATTTTCTAAATTTCATGAAAACAAAGTAAAAGTTCAAATACGTTATGATTTGTATGTTACTTCCAAAAAATACATATGATTTTCTTATGGAAGTATTTATTTACATTGTAGCTCAGAATCTTCTCTGTAGGTTGTTTTCAAAACACAATTTCAATCTTTAATAATATTTTCAAGCAATATATTTATGAATTTTACTTAATTTATAACAACAAACTGAAAATAGCTTATTCTAACGTTCAGCCGTGGGTAGGCCAAAATGTTCTGTTTTGCAAAATTGAGTGCAAACAAACGAATAAAATACGACTCGATGGTAAATTGAGGTTTTCACTTATAATTCTATTAGATTTGAAAAATTTCACACACAGAAAAAAACACATTTTAAAATATTCTTTAGAAGCGTTTCCCACGAGTAAACAAAGTGCGGCAAATAAAACAGTATCAGTTTTCATCTTAATTTTATTAACGATAGAATATAAGTTTTTAAATGTCCTCAAATTTTAATAAAATATAAACTTTATTCAAATTTGCAAAATAACTATGCATTTCAATAAACTAATTAATATAAAATGTATTATTAATTAGATGATAGCGGTGTTTATTAAAAATTATGTAGTGAGCTATTTTTATATAAAATAATATCCTTTAAGATATTTAAATTTCATAATGAAACCACGTTTAAAGCATCTATTAATTTACAAAATATATTGTGCAACGACAAAGCATAGAAATGGAAAGATCGCTCTGCTACGGCTTTGCTACGTGCAGTCTACGACATCGTAGAAGACACGGCTTGCGTAGCCTAGTACAGCTTCGTAGATTGGCGCGGGAGTACTTTTAGCGGATTAGCGGCTTTTCAGCTCTCCCTCCCTCCGGCGTATTAAATGGAATATTCTATTGAAATTTGCGCTTACGACTTGAATATTTAAATTAAAATCATACTGCCGTAAGCGTATTGAACAATTTAATGTGGGAATGTTGCTTACATGGGATATTTAAGTCGTATGTACTTTAGTAAACCAAAATCTTTACTTATATAGAAAACTATTTGTCTTGTACAAATAAATCTTATTTTATTTAGACGTTATCTAACAATAAGTGGAATCGCGTTTATTGTGTAGTATTATTTTACTTATCAACATATTTTCATGTAACACTTATTTCTCGAATCGATTCAAAGAAGAGACATTAATATAACATAGCAATCAATATATGCAAACGTTAAACTGGAGTTTTTAAATTGGTTAAAAATATATAACACGGTATAATTTTTTAAAAGAAATATTATCATAGTAAATCCAATTTTCCTTAAAAATCTGATGTAACAATTTAAAAAAAAAACCCCTCTTCACTTGTTTAATAGGGATATTGAACACTAAAAAATAAATATTTTTTTAATTTCCAATGAATTATTATTATTATTTTCACTAAAAATAAAAAGTTTTCATTGTTAATCTAAATCTATCGTATAATTCTAATACAAACCATATTATACTTAAATAATTTTTATGACTTTGATTAATCAATTTTATTAATCAAAAAATTAGCAAATTTTTTTATGAAATTGGTTCTTCTATAATATACATATGTTAAGTACAATTTAGAAGTAAATGGTTAGAAGTAATAAATAAGTCATTATTGCGAATAAATGACGATAAGTCAATTTTAAATGATTTTTTCGACACAGATATAAAACTTACGCGATTTAAAACTTTTATGTATTTTCGGGAAAGTATGAAATTCGTCATTATATTTCTACACGCGATAACATCGTTGTTTTAGTTTACAAAATTATGTTGCATTATTTTCCTTATTTAAAACTGACCTCAGGTGGTAAAACACGCTTACCGTTTTAGTAAAGTAGGAAGGTTTACTTATAATTTATGAATGAATAAATTATTGAGGATGAGCACTTGTCTACGGCACTTTTTTGCCGACAAACCTGCCCTTCAGATTATGAAGTTGGTGAGTAATATATATTTGAAATGTTACCAGCACAAAGCGTTTCAGTGGCAAACTAACCTTTGCCATACTCATGAGATTTATTTTTCTTAAAATATGTATATTATTTTGGTAGACAAAGTGTTGAAATTTAACTGAGTAAACGTATGAATAATAACGTCAGATGTCAAGGAAAAGCTGTGTAGAACAGTAACTATGCTGAGTTAAGTTTCTAATATTAAGCTTATATATATATATATATATATATATTAATGCATCTCTACTCGACAATGCTTTCTTTTGTTTAAAATAATATTATATATTGAACTACTATTTTCCATGTTGTTTTAAAAACATTCTCTCAAGTTGATCGTTATTTTAGACATAAAATTAAATTTAAGTTTATCTTGATACACTTGTCACTTGGGTAGGATTTTACAGTTTTTTATGGAAAATAATTTCATATATATTTGTTTTTAATTAAAAAAATACTTCCTATCAAATTTGAATAGTGATTGAACGGTAATTATCCATTTACAATTTTCTAAGCATTTAAACAATCCAAATCTTTTTTTTTAAATTTGTGGATTGTTAATTTGAACCACAAATAAATCATACACTAAGAAAAATAAATGTCTTTAATATTTTTTTATAATGCCTGAATGTATGTTGAAACCAAATATTATCGATACGAGCTATTAATAATACATATTTTCGACAAGAATTTTATAGAATATATATTTTTCACATTTTAATTGCATCTTCTTTTTAAATCTGAAAAATGCCACGAAATTAATACAATTTGTATTTCAACAGCTAAAAATTTATTTTTAATATCAATTTCCGTTTGCTGGAAAACCACAGAAATTTGATGCAAGGATTTAGCAAGGAAGAGCGTGTTCTCGGGAAATTATGAATTATCAAATGGATTTATAAATACCAAAATCGATCAGAACTTAGTATTTTTTTTATGTTATTTTCTTAAATTATAAATAAAATTAATACGATATTGATTGAAAGAGTAAAAAGAAAGGAGTTTCAGGAAAGAGAGCATCATGGATCGATTCAAAACTACACATATGTAGATATTAACCTGTCTTAGAATGACGCGGAGTCGAATGTGAAAAAAGAATGTATTTTCTAATTAAAATTACGCATGTGAATAATATGAGGTGTTACAAAATAAAAAATCAGTCAATTATTATTTTACACTTCGACAATGAAAAGATATAAAAAAATGTATTTTTCTAGATAGATTCAAGCTTTCACTATTTTTCGTTTACTTGTCACTTATTTTCTTATTGTGAAAATCTCTGCCTACAACAAAATCATAAAGAATAACAGTACAAAAAAGTCGTTTTTTTATCAAAGTAATTTATTTTCTTTCTTTCTTTTATAAAGGTTTATAAAATATTTTGATATATGGTTCAAAATCAAACGAATAATATTATGTTCTCGAAAGCTTAAATAGCTATAAAATACTCAAGTAACTAATGAAATATAATTTTATAAATACTAATATAATTATATATCGTTATAAATGATGTTGTTCCTTTATTAATATTTCGCATGACTATTTACCATCAACTTATAATCTTTGTTGTCCTCGTTTGTTCTAGCATCTCTCAGTTTTGCATTTCTTTCAATTGGTTATAGTCGTAGAACCGAAATCTGTGTTAAATAAGTCCAACGACTAAATCATATTATTGTAAATTACACCGAATCAGTTAGGTCTTGGGTCCGCTTACTGAAATGAATCACACTGGTCAGGTACTATCTATTTGGGCTAAATAGCTTTCCAATAAAAATATTACAACATTAATTTGCTCATTGTTATATTTTTAATTAAATTTAATATGAACGCATTATAAAAAAACATAGTTGCAATTCTTATGCCAAAGCTCTATCTTTTCTTTAAGAGTAGATCATTTTTATCTGTAACAAAAATAAAAGAACCAAGGACTTTTCTTCCGTTGGATAAGAAGAAAGCTGATCGTTAAGTTTTCTTTATAGATGGCTGATTGGCATTCATCTTTTACTTTACGTTTTCAATGGTTTGCGAATATTCGCATCCGTACTCACACAAGTTATATTAAAATTCATACAAAGAAGTATTATATATTTATTATAATGATTAAATAAATAAAAGTTTTGCATTACGGCTACAGTGAGATTAATATTTTACCATTTTTGAGAAACCGGCGACAAAAAATCAAATAAAGAGAAAACTTAGAAAACATATTTTTACATTGAGAAGATCATGTAAACTGATTTAGTTAATATTTTAATTTTTTTCATATTGTATTCTTTCGATTCAATAAAAAAATATTTGAAGGTTTGTCGTGTACGACGTACATCATCAATGTTGGTAAACTAGGTTAAAATACCTTCAATAATATAAATTTAATTGCGGAAAAAAAATAAAAAGTACTGTGGAAAGGAGAAAGTCGTAACCCGCAAAAAACGTTTTTTGATGATTTTAGGCCAAGTTATTACATACATATTTTACAACATTGAAGTGCTTGCAGACTAATAAACTGGTTTTTAATTGACTTAATTAAATAATAATTTCATGAATTGTTTAAGAAAAGCCTTGTTTTAAGTCTCATTTCTTGGCTGCAATTTTCACAGGCCAAACTTGAAAGCTAAATTTAGATACTAATTTGACATTTTCAGCTTACATCATTTTGATAGAATGTGTATCAAGTTGTATACATTGTGATTATCAAAAAAAGCTGTTTTGAAAAAACTGTAGGTTGCATCCTTTCCACTATTTGATAAACTAAATATTATGTCTCAAATAAAAAATTGTTCGCTTTAATAACTGTGTTTTGTAGATTCGATAATCTATTTCTGTTTGTTTTCCAAAAATGTGTTAGTAAATTGAATTAAATCTAACGTTTTCTCGATTTTTTCAATGCCCGGATGAAAATTATTTAAACAACAAATTTTCGATTAAATAAAACAATAAAGTTTTCAAAAAGGTTAACTGATTAAAATGTTGTTTATTTTTAAAGCGAAATTTGGAACGGTTATTATGATTACGTTCGGGAAATTTAATAAAACTGTCAACGGATATTTCACAGCGAGAAAAATAACCGACAAGTTTTCCGAAGAATTCAACTCACACTTCTCATACCTAAGTTGATAATCATATTTTTTTTGTAATAGCAAGTCAGTTATAAATCAATTAAGCTATGAATATTTATTTAAAATTCTGGCTATAAATTAATATACGATGAGAAAGGTGAGACAGCACCTGCAATGTTTTCGACACTGAGATTTATTAATCTTTTTTTACAAACATTTTCATAATTGATGAAATCAAGCCAGCTATAATTTTGGAAATACCTCAGTTAATTAAGGCACTCTACAGTGGACTTTTTCAGTTACTGGTAACTGTGCAAAGTAAATATGATACCATTGTCATATAACAGCAAATACGTGACACGCGTACCCATCAGGACGGATTTTAAAATTAGGAATCGGAGTCGTTTTTATTTTAATGCTAGAGTTGGAGTCGTCTTTTTTTACACAAGTCTACAGTCTTGATATTTATCGTCTTCATATTTTTAAATAAAATAAAAAGGTAAAAAATATATTTTCTGTGGTTGTATTGACTATAAAACATCAATAACGTCAAATATTTACGTACAACAATTTTCCTTTGACACCTAAGTAAGCTTGTTCACTTAACCTAAAAACAATATTATCTGACGATCGCTTACCTAATCGAATTTCAATTCTGTTTATTCGAAGATTCAAAATAAATAAATTTACTATTGGTACAATAAGATATTGGATACTTTGAGAAACATTATGGACGCAACCATTTAAACCACTGTCATTACTGAATATCAAAATATCTTCACTTCTTTCTAATAAATAAACAGTGGACTTCTTTATTCAATAGTTATTGGTACGGATTTTCGTAGAGATATATATTAAAATCAGTTAGTGCTTTTTAGTTATAATAGTTTTCACCGTGCTTACAATAAAAGCATATTTATTTTATCACATTCATTAATTCCACATTTATTTTAATTTCGGTTAACCTGCAACCGATCAACAAATATATAAATGTAAATAATATATAAACAAAGCAAATTGTACAAAAATTGGCTGATCAGCAATAATCTCTTATGAGCAAAGATTATAAAATAAATTCATAAAATCTTTTTGAAAGGATAAAAATGTATAATTTTTAAATTAAAAAAAAAAGTATTCTGGCTGCTTAGGTTGAGTTTTTTTTCCCTTTTCAAATCTTTGTCCGCTTTCAATGTGGAGCTTATGGTTTCATAAAGATTTTCTACGAAAAACCTTGTTACTCAGTTGCCAAACTTCTCTTTTCGAAGAGATAATACATTGGACTACAACAATACATGTCAATTGTCAAGATTTATACATAAGGTTTTTTAACCCATCTCTGTTTCCCGTGTGGAGCATATGGCTTTCTAAAAGATATATCTCAACAAAAGTATGGTTACGAGAACTGCTTGTTAGTCAGTCGCTCAGCTTCTCTTTTTTTGAAGTAAAGTAGTTTTAGGATTGATAAAATTTTGTGAATATTGATTTCAAACATAAATATTCGAGAAGGATATGTCTAAGGTAAGGACTTCTTGCTACTCTTTGTTTATTTTAGTACTGGAAAAGTGGGAAACACACAAATTAAAAAATGTTGCTTGTGCTAAGACTTGAACTCGTGAGATCCATCACGGACGCCAACGACGTTGACCAATACGCCACGAAGCCGACAAGATAAACTATGTATTTGATTTATTTGATTTATTGTGTTATCATATTAACAGCACATTCGGTCAACAACTATTTACAACACATTTTACTGCAATAAAAAAATGAGTAAACGTATAGCAATAGAATAAAAAAATATATATATTAAAACGGCAGTCAATTCCACCTGTGGCCAGTGGTTGAAGACAAATTACAACGAGCCCTTGTGGTAATTAGTTTTGCCATATAAAAGCTTCAATTCCTCTCTGAAATAGAGTTATACCGTTCGCATGTAATAAAAGTTACGTAAGTTCCTAGAAATAATAAATAAAATGCCATTTATATAATCCATTTTTGTACAAGATTTGTTTAGTATATTCACTTAAACCATACTGATCTCATGTAAATAAACATCGATAATGTTTTTGAACTTTTCAATGACAGTAAACATGCTTTAAAAATATTTTTATTATAAGCTAAACAAATTTTAATCAAACTAAGAAAAATATTCTAGCAAAAAATTGAAAATATTTTTAAAGTCCGCATTGAAACATATCTTGCAAAAATAATATTGTTTTAGTTGTTTTCAAACAATGGCGCACAACTAATTGACAAAAGAACTGATAAACAGTTTTCAAATTTCCACAGCGTTCAGTGAAATATGATTTTTTTCTCTCAAAAGAAAAGTTTTTGCTCTATATTGTTGTTTAATGATTAGTTTAAAAATGTAGAGTTTTTTTGCACAAATTACAAAAAAAAAGATTTGTATGTTTTATATTTAGAAAAAACAAATAGACCTCTATTAAAATGAATATTGTGCCGAAATCGGATTCGTCCAGAAAACTCTTCATGGCTTTTACGGATGTAGTAAAATACTGTATTTTCATTAAATAATTGTCATATATTATGTTTTAAAACAAACAGCTAAACACATTTTTTCAAGCATCAATTTCTATTCATTTAGCTCTTAATAATTAAAAAATTTAAATGCGTACCGATTATTTTGTTATCAACTTCAGGAATAACAATATTAATCGTCAAATCCCCAACATGTTCGTTTTTACGAGTTAATTCCTTATGTTAATGTCACATTATTTTGAGGTAATGTCAAAATCGGAGTTACACACAGGCGTTCGCATTATATTTCCCTTTTGGAAGATTTCAAATTTGACTAATCTCCCGGGAGACAAATGCCAGCCGAGCAAACAACACGAAGCATTGGTTTTGCGGAAAAAAGTTGACAAAGAATATCTGACCTGTGACCCTTCTCTGTATTCCCAGGTTTTTGGGCTTTAAAAACATGGGAGAGTTTTCACGCGGTCGTGTTATATCTACATCGGCGGAATTTTTCACGATTTCAGTCATTACCATGCTTCTTTTGCTGGCCACTGAAAGCTCGTATAATAAACGTGCGTTTTTAAATAACCGTCATTCGTGTTTTTACTCAAAAGTTTTAATATTGTATCTACTATTTTTTTTAAATAAAGATAATTGTGCTGCAAAGAAAATTATTTATATCTTATTCATTTGCTGACTATTGAAAATTTCAGTTTAAGCAAACCGTGTTAATCAAATGATTTCATGGTTATTACTAAGTATGGAAAAATCTCGAAAGCTTTACTAGGCTTCGGGCTTATAATATATTTTGTGGTAGAATGGTAAACGTTGTTGTTATTGACCACTCAGTTGAGGGGTAAGAGTTTTGAATTTAGAAATGGAAAATTCATATATTTATTTGTCAATTTTTTTACCAAATTTATGGTATCTGAGCTATTATAAGCTCTTCTCACTTACCCTAAATTCAAGCCTCGAAATAGGCCTCATAAATGGGGGAATGAACGTGAACCTTTTTTAACCCTAATATTCCATATTTTTTTTAGATTTACATAATAACTTTTCTTGAAGGGAGTTGTCGATCGACTGATTCAAACCAAACTATCTTTAAACAAATTCTGTACAAATGCTTCATTAGTAGTTATGAAATGCTACATATAAATACTACACATCTCTTTCAAATCGCTCTTTTTTCTTACAATGTTTACACAAAAATCAGAGCTGTGGAGTAAGGAGTTGGAGTCATGAAAAACGAACGAAACACACTCATTTAAAAAAAGGTGGTATTCAAACCACAATAGTACATAGTGTTGAAATTGTATGCTTGACTGACTAAAGATGATCTGGTGAAATACATATATATAAGCTAAAATAAAATAATTGAAAATTTTGAATTCGAGTCGGAGTCGTTTTTATACACGTCTCCACAGCCCTGCAAAAATCAATAAAAAAAATATCTGATTTTAGATACTGTAGTTATTTTTGTTGTAAGGTTTTTTTCATTGATCCCGTTGGCAATATTTGTTGCTTTTATGTTCGACAAAAACCATGATATGTACTGTAATATTGATATGTATTATAAATGACATTTTTTTTGTTCGCGCAGTACAGTACCTTTTTAACATGTGAAATGTCAATAGCAGAAAGCAATCAGTACACATCAAAAATTTATTTAACCACCTACCTCAACTTCTAGCGTGCGAATGTTGATGAATAGTATTGAACAAAGTTGTGGGACGTGCCCTTCGCCGAGTGCCACCTACCTACATCAAAGAGAAAAAAAAACTTTGAACTCAAGTTACTGATGAGAAAGCTGAAGTGGGTATGGCTCCAAGGTTTATTACACCAATTTTGCTTTGAGAGAAACTCAGATGAAAACTTTTTTCCTCAACCCTAAATGAAAATAAATACACTATGTCGACACATGCGACAAAAAACCGTGAGAAGTTCCATGTGGATTTTACAGGCCCTGGAAAATATTTTAAATAAAAAAATGGTATATTTTTTAAATACATCATTTAATTCAAATTAATTTATATTTTTAACTAGATGTAACCTTAAATTGAAACACAATTTCAATTATTTAAAATATAATTTGATTTTACAAAAATAGATTTTCAAAAAGATAATGAAAAATATCTTGATCCGTAATTGAGGAAATGTAATATAGAGTTTTGAGAAAATCGTAAAAAAAAGCCCGAAAGCACAATTTTTCTTAACTATAAACAAGGTTTTAAATTACAATGAAAAAATGTTAGATGCGTTATAATATTTTACACGTCTTAAATTATTATAAAATTGAAGTAACCTCAGTTAATACACATAGCAACAGTGTTATTTTCGTAAAATTAAAATATTAAATCCACCATAACATCCAGTTATATCGTGATTGTACTTGGTTTTACCATATTACTAGTTAGCTCACTTCACCTCTTGAGGGCTCATTTTATATAATATTATACCATGAAAAACGCTGGTCGCTGAATGATTTTTTTTTACCATATTATCTTACTTATTAATTGAATATGTAAGCTTACACAAACCAGCCGATAGTGATGTATTTAAAAAAAATGGTATACTTATATCATGAATAGATATTATGAGATCCAAGATATACCGAGTTCCTCAATTGTTATACAAATAATAAGTTATTATTTATAAATAAAACATTTATTAAAATGTTGAATTTAAAACATTCATATATTGTCACGTCACAAAATTCAATATTATATTTGTTCGTGCCACTGTGGATAAATTGTTATGAACTGGTAAAACCAATCCTATTAATGTCGATTCACAGTTTTTTTTTCAAAATATTCTTATATTATACTTTGTTATAAATAAATATGCAAAAGGGCATGTAGCTTTTACCAACACTGTGCTGTCAATAACATTTCCGTCATACGATCGTTCTTTCTTTTCGCCCTTTTACGTTTGCTTTCTGAATGAAGAAGTAAAGAGCTTTTGTCGTCTTTAAATACAAAGATAAACTCAGATGTGTGTGTGAGTATGTACTTAAACATTTTAAATTCATTCAATTTTTTTGAGCTTTAGAAAAGCTCTTTTCAGGCAAAAAGAATTAAAACGAGATGAGCATAATCGTCTCATACAATGCTCCGCATTTTACACTTACAAAGGTAATTTTAATCCAACTGTCTTAATGCTTTTTAAAAAATTCGTTCAAGAATTTGATGGGATGAGTTTTTTGTAAAGAAGATATTCGTTTGCTTAAAGTATTTACTTGTTTACAAAATTAAATGTTCCGTATTTTTTAATTACCCCCAAGACCAGACAGAAGATAGCCGCTACGTTCTCCGACCATTGCTCTTTAGCTTCTGCCAAAGGAAGGCGATGTTTTTCTTATTTGTTTTAAAAAAGATTTACAATCATTCGGGATGCCACTATAATTCGAATCACTCACAAGAAGTGAAAAAGAACAGTTAGTTCTTTGTTAGTGGTGTTTTTATTTTTTTTTTATTTATTAAAAAACAACAAAATCGATGTTTTAAACAAAACTATCTGCTTCCGAAAGTGACGTAAAGAAAGAGATTATTATTTTGTAAAAAAAATGTAGTGACGGACTTTTGTATTAACACTTCTTAGTCGGGCGTTTTAAAAATAGACTCAATCCTGTAGCGGGCGTTTTTTAGTGATTAGCGCACAAATATATTACATTCTTAAAATCAACACAACTTCTAAACCAAACGATATTTTCGATTGAAATTTTTAAAAAAATCATACGTGACATTTAATCATAAAAAATAAAATTACGACATTTCGAAAACATAAAAAATTCACTATGTTTATAATCATAATATAAAAAATTATATAAATTAAGAAGATAGAACTCCTCATGTTATAAATATTAAATATTCAAAACATTCTATATATAACAAAATAGCATATTTATCAATATTTTATAATTATATAAATAATTATAATATATAATCGCCATTTCTACAACTTTACTACCACTGGAAGTGTAAAATCTAATGCCGTAAAAATCACAGCGTAAATATTCGAGACACATGTGTCACCCTTTCTAGCAAAGAATTAGGACTAATGTTAATTAGTTGCGGAATTTTATTTAATGCCGACAAACAAACCCGTTATATTATGTTTCCCGCAAAAAAGCGACGATTTAAAAAAACGTATTATGCCGTGATCCGCATTCTACCGACAATACGCTAAAAACGACTTTTGTCGTTTCCCGCCTATTAAGTGTTAAGTCCCCGTGAGACACCATCAATTGAAGTTCTTCGCTTAAAGTCTTACATCTCAACAGAAAAAGCAATCCATAAATTATTATTTAATGTAACATTTAACGGGAAGTTTTATATGATAATAAAATAATATCGACCCTTGCCGTAATGTTATAAAATTCCGAATTCAGTAAAATCACAGAGAAAACTAGAAGTAAAAATGCCAATCAATTAAATGTTAACAATAAATGAATCTCGTCAATTATTGCTGTGCGTTTTCTAACTTTTTATTGTATCATAACCGATACCTGACCTCGACAATGACTGCCACCTTGGTTTATGTGCTACTGTCAAATCAGTCTCAGTTTCCTGCGCTTAGATAGTATTCTTCTTTCATTTCAAAATCGGTTCGAAATATTGTTTTTTTTCCAGTAAAACAAAATAAAAAATAATTTCGATAAACCTATCGATAAAATGCTGTTTGTCCTGGTACTCTAACCCGTTACATCCGGCACGGAAGCCCACAACGCTAACCGCTGCGCCATAGGATCCAACAAAGTTTCCAAGTTTTTAAAGTTTCAAAGTTTTGGCACATCTAAACTGAGTTGTAAACAAGTGATGATAATTTAAACATTTATCTCAATTCAATTCAAATTTATTGAAACATCGACAAGACCATAGAATAATATTTCGATTCCTATTTATATAGAACTGAACGAAGATTGTTTATATTTCCTTATTTCTAGTTGTACTATTGTGGAACTATAAAAGAGGTATTTGAACATAATAAGTAAGATAACTCAAATTTATGACTTGTCGTTCTATGGAATTAGCAAATCGATATAATTGTCCCTTATTTTTCACATTCTAAGAATAATATTTTAAGCATTTTTTATGATTTAAAAAAACATTTATTTTATTAAGTTATGCTTTTAGTACAGGCACTATGCTTTATATGACCATAATATACGCAGCAAGAATTCCTACTTACTTTTACTGTTGTCATTATTATACTGAGAGTAACGATTTGATTCTAATGGTGTCGTAAATTCTTTACGTTTCTTAATGTTATTTTTATAAAAAAAAAAATGGAAAATAAAAATTGAGGGTAAGCAAAAGTAATCGCATAAAAAGCTTTACAGTGGTTTTAATATGTTTTAAAAAAAAATTTACAACTTCTTTTTGGTTAAATAAGTTTAAATTCCACTAGCATGTTGTCTTTGCTGTACTTAAATATTTTTTTTGACATATTTAAGGGTAAATGCAATGTGCTACCTACAGTAACACCTGTGACAAAATCAAATTGTTTAGTAACTTATTTCAAACATTCGAGTAATTAATAAATTGATAAAGGTAAGCATTTTAGTTTAACATTCCTTAATATTCTATTCCATCAAACGTTATCTGTAAAAGTAACAGGAAGCTATTGGTTTGCATAAACAGTGATTTCTTATTTTTTCAATAATATTTTTTACTTAACTGAGATGTTTTGAAAACACTAACTAGATTTCACAATTTCACGAATGTTTATAAATAAGTCACTCGATACGTTGTGTTAATTATAGGTGTCGCTGTATACCATTGCACTTACCCTTAAGAATATTTGTATCAAGTTTTTTACAGAAAACTGAAAACACAGTGACTATATTGAATGTTATTTATTCACAGACAAACACCGTACCATATTTAAAATATTATAAAAAGCAATGAGCTTAATCAAAATAGTGCCACATTTATTCCCGGAGAATAGATGCACAAATGGATCTACACGTTCTAGTTAAATGTACAACGCATATGTAGTTTTTCTTATCATGAAATAATATATCACAGCATTTTTTTCGATAATCACAAAAAAAAAAATCAACCGAATCTGCTGACAAAATATTTCTGTGAAGTGCTTAATATATTTCCGAAAAAATCTAGTTTGGCGCTGATAAAAAATCAGTCAGTATGATAACCGGAATTAACAGATAAAATATTATTAATAATAGATTCAATGCAGTATGCGTTTACAGAAAAGGTGCCTAATTATAATAAATTGTAAAAGTAAGGAAAATATGAAAAACAATTACATTTGTTTTTCAAATAAATGTTTCTGTAGCGCTTGCGAGCTTGATAATTTTAATAAACAACATTTTTTATTAATTATTTTGTTTTTTTTTTTTGCTTATCATTACTTTAACAACTAACTAGCGGATCTTTTTCGTTAGAAAAATCTTAATAAAATGTATTCTGCTTTACTCACAAAATAATTCCAGTTTTATGCAATATAATAAATTATGTTTTTCTGCTCGTATTCATTGTGTAATTATCAATATTTAATCTTGAAGATTTACAGTTTGAATTGTGTTCTGTCACAATCTCAAGTTTCAATACTTTGTGCATTTATTTTGACAAATACATTATCGTACTCCAGATTCTTGCTAGATATACTTATGTTTTATGATATTACATTTTTGTGTATGTATATATTTAGCTATTCAAATTTATGATTACGTACAAACAAGCATAATGCATTAGTGATGAATACGACTTCACATACGAAAATACAAACGTTATCTTGCAAACACTTTAAACACAAATTAATGTATCTTCAAATTGCTTGCTTTTTCGAAATATCTGTGACACATAAGAGGGCTTTCAAAAACTTCTATAATTTGTTGTAAATGAGTAAGATGTATAATCGTGTAGTTCTGGCAATTCCATATAAAGTGGTAAGTAAATTTTAAATTATTGAATTTTTAAATAATCAAAATTGGTTTTATAACAAAAGCGACAGTTTACATAGTCTTACACAACAAAAGGGCTGATTTAAAACGTATTTTACAAAACAATGTAAATGTTATTAAAATAACAAGATAATAAACGTTTTAGTTGATTTGCCAACAATAAATTTATTTTTTTATTTTAATTTAAAAAAAAAATATTTGACATTACAGCTTACGCCAATGCGTCAAATATTTTTAAGTTGATAGATCATACGAGATATACTCGATGAGAATTTTTGAAAGTCACATGAGATTAACTCAAGGAGAATTGACTTCACAAACACCCGTGTCTTAGATCTCAAATTAAAATTGAAAAAATCCAATTTGACATTGACGTTACCGGGAATCGAACCCGGACCCACCTGATTGGTAGAGCAAGCTCTTACCAACTAGACCAAAGCAGGCGATTAAGAATTAAAAAACTTCCACATTTGTTTCCCGAGCTTTTAATATACATTAACATTATATTTCACGCTCTAAGATCGATAACAATTTATGAGTTGTGGTATTCTACATATTATATATAATGCATAGTTTATCGTAAATTGTTTCATTTGTATATTAATGTCGCGTCAATTCTCATTTTATCATAACAGAATGTGCGAATAATCAATAAATATATCTTATCTCGACTGGTGCAATGCTAAAAAATATTATATTGAGCCTAACACTATAATATAATATATTCCCAGGATAAGGTTACAGACGAAACTACTTGCGACTTGTTTTATTAATCAGTACGCAATATTGCATATTGTACTTACTTGTAAGTACTTTTACTTTTACCTATGACATAAAATTACAATTCAATTTTAAGACATTACTTCAACGGTCAACGTAGTAACTTATTTACAATTTTCATCTAAATTTAATTCGCTTCAGTCTTTGCAGACGGTATCAATAAATACTGGGAAAACGTATATAAATAAATAAATATTTCTATCTTAAAAATCTAATTTATTTTATTTTAAGCACAGAATTATATTCTTTGATTCGTATGGTGACTATTTTTTTTATTTATTTAATGAAAAAATTATTTTATTTCATCGTATAAAAAGCATCTTTTTAAATCCAAAAGGTGGTTTATCTAAAAAAAATCTAAATCAACTAAAAATGTATTATACGAGAATTTTGAAGGAAGGAATTAATTTCATTTGGTGAATAAACGAAAGCGATTTGCCTAAACAGTAAATATTTAACATTTTTCTTGCTGAAAAAACGTATCAACTGTTTTTTTTAACGAATGAGAATTTTGTACCGACTTTTACAAAGTGACTTGAAACTACATAATAAAACTCACCATGACGCTTTATATTAATTAGTTTCCAAGAACAGGGTATTCCTGTTATATGTATTGAACGATTTCGTTTCAATAAGAAACAATAAAATATTTATTATCTAAATACTATAATATATTCTAAATTACACAATTATTCTTACTTTATCTAAAGATCTTTCAGGAAACTGATTATAACTTCCATTATTGGTATTTTTTTTTCTAAAAAAAACTACTCAATTTAATTTCGTGCAGTTGTCTATTGGTTAAATTAGCGTATATCCTAACGTTATGAACTACTTTTACATTTTAAATAATTTTAAAAAGTATTTCGTGCTACGAGAATTATATTATATATAGATTGAAATACCTGACAAAAATAAGTTTAAATAAAGCAAAAATGCGTACAATTGGAGTCTCAATACCGAGCCAATAAATAAATATCGAAATTTCTATAATTCACATAAGATGCAGTAAATAAAAAGCATAATTAATAATAAGAGTCTGATTTTTTATAAATTTTATAACGTTTTTAGGGTGTTCACTGTCAATACTTGGTGGAAAGGCTTTATATTAGTAAAAACACAATATTCCTTTGTACTTCATTCCACTTTATTTAATATGTCAGGACCGGTTTCGCTCAGTTGACGATGCTCTTAATGAGCAAAACCGGTCCTGACATATTAAATAAAGTGGAATGAAGTACAAAGGAATATTGTGTTTTTACTAATTTTATAACGGTTTAAAAGGAGTCATAAATTCAGGAATCTGTCAATATTGATACAAATTTTAACAGGCTTATATTAATTAAATTTACCATGAACAATTTTATTTGACTATGAGGTGATTTCTATACATTTAATGTTTAGTTTTGGATAATTTTTAGTACTGAAAAACTGATATTTTTGCTATTTCTAAACAGGTATTTTGGTATTGAAAAACACCATGAATACCAGAATTCCGGTTTCAGGAATAACGATATAACAATTAGTAGTCCAGCATCGCTATTGTCTGGACTACATCTTTAAAACGTCAAAAGAATAATAATGATTCTAAAGATCACGTTTAGGATGTTCACCGTCAATACTTGGTTGAAAGATATTATATTAAGTATACAATATTCTTTTGTGCTCATTTCCACTTTTATGTATGTATGTCCAAGATCAAAGCCGGTTTTGCTCATGGCGAGTATTGTCAGCTAATGATATATAATATAACGGTGCTATTTATACTAAAACAAATTTAAATGAAAAGGTGTAATAAACAATTAGCATTGAAAAGAATTTACAAATTACAGTAGAAATTATGAATAAGTGACTCTTAACTAACACAAATTAAAAAAATTAACACCTCTTACATCTAATTAAAATACAATTAAAGAGTAATAAAGTTAAAGTGGTGACTAATGGTGATTTCAAACATAATCAGGTTCTAAAGATGTAGTGATGAAGATGAAAAACTTCGTGTGGAACTTGATATTTTCATATCTCTTACTTTATTCAGTTAAAGTAATTAAACAATTAAATGCTGAAGTTACAATCAAATACGTTGACTTAAATTTTGTTCATAAATATGTTACTCATCGATAAATTGTATAGGATTGTATTTTTTCAAAAAAAGCTGACGATAAAATGTTAACAATAAAATACCCTAGAAAATAAAATCTTTTTTCTTGGATTATAAGACGTATTATTACTTAAAATTATTACTTGACTGAACAAAGTACCGACGTATTTAGAACTCACAATACATTTTAAGCTGTATTATAAAGTTGTGGGCGTTCTTTGCGACAGATGGGCGATATTTTATTTGCTCTAAAGGTTAACACTGCTGCCAGCGTTCCGATAAAAGCGAAAAGAAAATTGGTTTTGGCTTATCTGTATCGAAATGCTTCACAGACCTCACATTGAACTTCTCTGAATTTTCTGTCATGGCAAAAAAAAACATCATAATTTTTTACCCACCCTTGTCAGGAATAATACAATTATTATTTTTCTACATAAAACAGTAACATGATGTCATTTATTAATAATTGTAATGATTTGAATTTTCGAGTGAAAGTAAAATTTTTCGCTGAAATACAATATTTGAAATAAATACGGAAACATTTTTTTGTATATCAAATAAACTTCTTAATAAATTTTCTTTTTCCAGTCAATAACGCTGTTTGTATACTGAGTACCTGAATGTCCAATAGGATGGTTAAAATATTCACTGTTTTTCTAGATGTTATTTGTGTAAACAGTAAACCTACAAAATATGATCCAAATCTTACTTATTTTCAGTCTTCTCGGTAAAAATAATTTGAGATTGGTGCTGTTTTAATTTGGGAGAACTAAATGTTTACTATAAAATCGTTTTTAAATCAGCTATGGTGAGTTTTTTTGTTGTATACGCATTGGAATCGATATGATTTGGGATATGCTTGCATACTTATAAGAAATTTTAGAATGCTTAAGGATCAGAAACCTTATGGTTGTTGGATTGAAAAACGCATTCTTCCCCGCTTCCCAAAACAGCTTAGCAATCGTTCAATGATATTGTATTATTTGATATTATAAGAAATATGTTGTAAAAAATTGCTATTTTAGATATATTTTCCTTGCTTAACTTTTTTAACATGATATAAAATTAGTAGCATTTATTTGTAAAATATCATTTCATATCACATCATGATGGTCAGCTTACTGTCTTTTATTTATATTTTGTATCATCATCGAAAAATTCTTTTCGTATTTCTATTGTTTGTTACACCATTAGTCTTACTTTGATTAGCATAAATGAAGCATTTAGAATCAAAGTTCACATTTTGTATTTTTAATGCTACGCGAGTTAAGTATGCTAAATGAATTTAAATGAATACATTCATGTATACAAAATAGTTGTATTCTTAAAAATACTTTAAACAATGTTAAAACCACTGCCAATGATCGCCATTGGTGTCGAACTCACATTTTAAAATGAATTAATTGGCGATCTGTAATTTTCAAAGATTAAAATTATATTTTTCATCATAAAAACTCTTGATTTTCACTCGGATTAATATTTATAGAAATAATCATATTTTTTTTTCAAAGTACAAAAAATAGTGTTCCTATGGTTTTTTGCGATTTTCTCATAACTCGATGTTCGTAAAATGTGAGTTATGATTCTAAGGTACTCAAATAACGTATTTGTCATCATATTTATTGGTTGAAAATGAGATGAGCGAAACCGGTCTTGATAAAATAAATTTGATATTAGTACAAAAAAGTTTTTTATTTTTATTCGAAGTATTGACAGTGAACAAATTATTATTTTTTCTGGATTTTAGTAATAGTACAAATACTTAATACTCAAATCAACATTAAAATTTAAGTTTTAAACGTCTTCTTAACAATAACTATAATGAACTATTTTTTTTAAATGTCAATAAAATTCGATCATTTGACTTGTACATAAAACTGCATTAGTTATATATATAGTAAATGAATACAATTAAACATTATCGAAAAAAATACTGAAAAATTAAACAACGGTCTCACAAACGTTGGCGGGTTTTTGCTGTTTTGCTGTCGATAGCTCTAAAATGTTGGGTCAAATAGTTTAAATTCATAACCACATACGTTTGAATGAGGCTGTGATATTAGGTTGTTGAAATTATTTAGATAAGCTTGCTTTCACTCTCACAGTCTCTAGTATAAAGGTTTGAATGGATGTTAAAGAATTTTAACGGGGTGCAAATTAACTGACACGCAAATATTTTACGTTGAATTTGACTAACGAAGTCTCGCAACTACGTGCTTAGTAGAGAAAAATATTTTTATTTCATTTGAATCATTCCAGTGTTTGAACAAATAAAAATATCCTGAAATTTAAAATGTATGCATCATTACTCTATTAATAAAACCCACATGTAAACACTGCGGATTTTTGTATAAATATACTGAAAACATGTTTATTTTTTATTTAATAAAATAATTTTAATAAATAGTTTGATATTTTAAAATATAAATGTCATATGTCCGTATGGTATTTTGCATTTTATAAAGAAAAAAACATCCAAAATAATGATAATATTTTTTCGTTACTTTGGGGTTTTGTTTTTTTTGTATACCAAATAAATGAAGCCTTAAGTCGCGCGTTAGCGTCAAAGTTCTTTATGGTTATGCTTACTTACTACCCTACTGTGAAATATATATAATTCGATTATACGAGCATGTTCAATTGTTATTATTTATGCTTTTATGCTAGGTTCATTATAAGCTATTTATAAATCTTCAATAAAATTAGATTTAAAAACGTTAACGTTAACGTTTAAAACGGTGGATGGGATTCCTTGTTAAAAACAAATTCAGTATATAACAAAATATATTGATTATTGTAAAAAAATCGTAACAAATATTATTCACTATCACCATCAGGCAATAGACGAACCTATTTACGCACATTTGGTACGACAATGCTTTCATCACTTAAGATATTCAGAATCTGTGTAATATTTTTTTTTCCAAATTTTCGGGCTTTCAGGAATAAATCTCTATGCGCAAAGTACTGAGAAGTAAACTACATGCAAGGGATGTAGCACCGTGTTATTTTTAAATCGTGTAAAAATAAAGTGTAACAAGGAAGTCCAGTGAATTCTAATATAAAATAAAAATAACTTTGATTATTCCACGTATTGTGTTACAGAATGTGACACGTATTTCGCCACTTTCAGAGGCATCTTCAGACAACTACTTTCGCAAATGTTTGCTTAACACAATACGTGGTTTTGTAACACAATACGTGGAATAATCAAAGTTATTTTTATTTTATATTAAAATGAACTTCCACAAAGTTACCGCCGAATCCATCAAAAAAAACCAGTGAATTCTGTGTATTGATTAAAAAAAGTACACATTTTCATTCAACCCATATTTTTAATTATTTATTACCGATTGTTTGTTGTACATTGTTGTTAGTCCTTTGATTTTGTATAAGTAATTTTGTATAGATTTAAATTTTTATCAGTTTACAATGCTCATTTCGAGTGAAATCTTTAATAAATGGTGTAGAATTACTGCACAAAAATGGTCGTTTTTCTCCTAATTTCTTTTCATCAATAACTGACAGTGAGCACCTTAAAAGTTTAACTATTTACCAAACTATATCAAAATAATATGATACATATTATTTTAACACTATAAAATATCAGTCAATTAACTTTTTTGTGCAATTTAATTTATTGAACTGATTGTCTTTGTCATTAAAGCATGCTAAAGAAATATTTATACTTAGGCTGTAACAGTTAAAAATCATTTTGAACTCTCGATCCTTTTAGGTAATATTAAAACAATTTTGTTTGGAAGAACATATATTTATCATTGTCATAAAACCGATTAATCTGTTTAATATTTGAAAGTATTTCTATTTCTCAAATTATACCTAACATCAAGAGCATCATTTCAGTATCTTGATAGACGCAGACAATTTTTTCTAGCTTTTTATTTATGTATTTTGTCTACATGCACAAGCCAGTACAAAAAAGGATAAATTTGTGTTTCTCGAAATTCATGGTGGGGAACTGCACCGCCATGCCCCAACGAGGCCCCTGCTTGACGTTAAAAAGAAATAAACACGATCAATGCACCTGCTCCGAGGCATTTAATTGCAATACAGTAAGCCAGAAGCTGGAAAAGTATGAAAGGCAGAGTTTTCGCATTGCAAAAATATGCAGTTTTATCTCCAAAACCAGCCATTCGTATAATATTTTGCTTGAAAATTTTCACATTCACAGTGATATTCCAACATGTTTATTTTTTTTACAAAAATAAAACACATATTATTGTACTGTTTTTCACATTTTTTATAAAAACAAAATTAAAAAAGAATTTTATAATATTCCCTTTAATATTTTTAAGTTTTCAAATATTCATTAAATAATTATTTTGTATATAATACATAGTCTATATCAGGGTTTCTCAAAGTTTTTTTACTTGCATATACCACTTGGTAGTTAGTACATTACGCTAAATTGTACCATTATATAAAAATGAATGTATTTAGTGAAATTGTTATTAGAAATGTAATTATATAGTATTTTCTTGGTAATAAATATGAAGTAGACGCAATAGATCTGTTTTTTTTTTAAATGTGGAAAAAAGTTATTTGCAGAGTCACAATATGTTACACA
Source organism: Himalopsyche anomala (assembly GCA_031772345.1). Classification (NCBI taxonomy): domain Eukaryota; kingdom Metazoa; phylum Arthropoda; class Insecta; order Trichoptera; family Rhyacophilidae; genus Himalopsyche; species Himalopsyche anomala. Next base: position 14,424,284 of record CM062826.1, on the reverse strand, counting down.
ATATTGTCATTTCTTAATTAAATCGTAATACAAAATATTTTTCCGCCAATGCTGTTTTTTTCGCGTACCATGGGTTGAGAAATCTCTGTATATATCAATAATCGTTTATTTTTATCAGTTAAAAATGTTTAGTTGTTGAAAGAAATAATTGATACTAAATTGCGATATAAATACTAAAAATTACGCACTTTTTTAATAAATACAACTTCGTTCCACCAAGAATTAGTAGTTTTACTTTTTAAGTGTTTTAATATTTTTCTATAATAATAAACTCACTATAAAAATATTAAGTTCTCAGAAAATAATTTCAATTTTACTATACAGTTTTTTTGTCAATACTCAATTCCAAAAACGATTATCCAATTCATCAATTATTCAACTCAATTCTACACACAATGATCGTGTGTGAGAAATTAGCTGTGAAAATAACATATATGATTGACAGCTTCGACGTGAATTCTTGTTTTCTAAATAGATTCAGTCTTTGTGTTAATGTATCATGTATAAATGTTAATTTTGATTAAATGGTAAGAAGTAATAACAAACGAGTGGTAAAACTAATTATGACAGCCAAACAGACAAACACGTCAATCATTGTTGATCTTTAGCCAAATAGTATATTATATCTAAAGCTCTCAGTTTTCTATCACTGTTGTTTTACAGAAAATATATATATTTTTTTTAGATATGTTATGAAATGTTATGAATGTTCTCTGGCACTTTCTATGCCTTGGATTACTGTTGTTGTGGAACAATTATGAGAAAATTTTATTCATAATAAACTTATTCGAAGAAAACATCTTGACGAATAAGCTTTTATAATTATCGAAGAGCTTGATGATTTGATCATTTTGCCTTAGCTTAAAATAATCTATGTCGGATGTCTTAGTTTTCGTTCACGACACTGTAAATGCGATGAGCAAAATTGGCTTTTCCGCAAAAAAAAATGTAGTAATTGTAACAAATATGATAATATCAACCTGTTTAGTTTTTAAACCAGTTCAACTACGGTCAGCCTATTCTTAAAAAAATAACTGTCGTTAAATCATAACCATATACCAAAGAGCTTAACAAATTTGTGCTATGGTAACTGTCGTATTAAATATGAATTAATTGCGAGTATGTTTCAAGAAATGCTACGGTCGTGGGTGTTTTGGAGAGAAACCTTAACATTCAAAATCTATTTAAATAATAAAATACTATAAGGTTATATCTACGTACCACAGAATAATTTACAATGCTGAACATTAAATAAGGCTGAGCGAACATAATATTTGTATATGCTTTATTTTATTTTCTAATCGCAAAATAACAACTTTATAATTAACGTATTTTATTACAATAATTTAGAAGCCATATTTTTTTAAGTAAAGGTATCTATTTAGAATTTTTATATGTTTAATCCCTTTGAAAGCAGCATTATCTATTGAGATGATTATAAATTAGGCTTTTAATCAGTTTAAAAGTAGTTCTAGAGTTCATTTTAATATGATCACAAACGCTTTTATCTGTCTTACGTATCCATCATGTTTTCGAACCACAAAAGGCAATCCAAACTTGTCAATTTTTTAAAAACAAAATGGGTCACTCAGCGCATTTGTGGATGCTATTGAACTAGAATTAGTGTGTACGTCTTGTTTATGATACAGGCTTACAATAATAATGCTGTCTCAACGTTAAAAGAAACAATGTAGAGCGGCCATTTTCGCAAAGCACGTTTTCGTTTGAGCGGTTACTGGTTTGCGAACATGGTGGATACGCGGCATTATTTTGGTAAAAATATTTAAATATTTTAGGGCATCTTGCAGGGTAAGGAAAGGTTATGAGGCAATGCAGGTAATTTAGTGATAGCTTGTATTTTACGTGTATTCAGATTACTTGTTGTGAACAAGCTTTTAAGAATTAACCATTTATGAATAATATACATGTATACCTATAGTTTCATTATTTTTTGCTTTGCGCAATTGATAAACTTTAAATCATTCTCATGCTTCAGATAATATTTTTTCAATCGATTTACGAAAACTTATTTACTTTATCGAAATGCCCAGATTATATTTGTGGTGTTACATCCCTTCTTACCCACATTACCACATGCCTAAAAATTGGACGTAGAGAGATATAAACATTTAGACTTTTTCTAATCCTTTTCTCTTATCTAAATTGTATTAGTTTCTATAGCTCTTGTTAAAAAAAATCTTAAACGGCTCTTTTGGTGTATATTATATTTTAACGCTAAATTATTTTATTTTAAACGATTTATTCAACGACGATTTAATAAATATGGTAACGAACTTATTCAGAATAACTTCTGCCAAAATGTAATCCATGGCCTCTCCCAATGTGTAACGTATGACTTTTTAAAATAAGTATCTTAACATAACCTTTACAACTGGAACTTCTTGATCTCAGTTGACAGGACGAGAGTTTAACTAATCGCTCTTGTTGCGTCCCGATATTTTTTAATTGGAAGGGTGGGAAGGAATTTTTCGATACTTAAAACACCCATGCTTTCAAACAGACATCAATTAATTGGTTTCAAAAAAATCTGTTCTTACATGAAACCCGTGAGATCAGTTACGGAAGCCAACGATATTGTACGTACCGGACATTACAAATTTATAGTAAATGATATTACTTTTATAAAGGTTGTTCTTTTTTATATCAAATTAATAGAGCTTTAAGTCCAACGTTCTTTCAGTCTCCTGTGATCGTTTCAGATGAGAACAATCCACAGTGAAGCCAGTTCACTTAGACACCGTGTGCATTCATGTACAAATTAAATTGGATATACCTCCCCATACATATACTTACACTTGCGCACACATACATACAATGCATGAACTAAAAAGAGTCATTTTTATGATGCTTAGGATTCTGTTTAACTATTTTAAAAGAAACATAAAATTAATTAGGAATCCTCAGGTATAACTGCGCACGGTCTCAAACGACTATTTATAACTGCCTTGTCAGTAGCTAAAATATAAATGAGTATTTGAATTCATCTTTTATGATTGTATTGGTATTATAAAATTTTAGCATGGTATGTTTTGGCCAATTCCACAATTTTATTTGACAAAATATATTCTTAACGTTAACGTTAAAAGCTGACTCTTAAATTCAAACCAATATTTGCTTACTTATAAAAGCAATTGTTGGTACTTAAGTTTTGCTTATTATGCTGAATCGTCTATTAAAACCAGAGTTCATGGCTGTCAGCGTTTATTTTCCCATAATTTTATTTTGACCGAAGCTTATATTTGCTTACAATAACTTTTAAGAAACCAAACAATTACGTTTGATCAATGAATTCTGAAAACAGTGACATCTATAAAAAAAACTTTGTAAATATAAGTGGCTTAATGCATGTCTTTATTAATCATAATATGTTTGTTTATGGTACATCTAAAATATAAAGTGAATACAATGCATGCTTACCCATTTATATTACCTCCTTAAAGATTATTTAAATAACAAATTTCTACCAAAACACACGCACACAATTCGATTCGTACGCATATTCATTCTGAATCTGAATCTGGAGAAATCTTTCCATTTTGGGAGATAAGACGCTCAGCATAATGTAATTTCACATACCAACGAGTAAATTATATATCAAAGCAAATTTAGACCATTTTATTCTGTAAAGCATTTTTTTAACATCAAGTCGTTCGTATATTGCTTTAGTTAATGTGGGATGGAAGTTATTTGATTAAAATAAATAACTCGTACTTTATAAACTACACTATCATTCGACTCGTATCTTTAAATGTAAATAATAATTTTGAAGTAAAAATAATTATTTTTAACCACAAAACCATATCTTTCTCTCTCTGTGGATGTATGTTTAAATAACCCAACCTCCCAATATAACTAGAAATAAATAGTTATTCAATAGTAATTCTGGAAAAAATCTAACTATTGATTTCTTTTTTATATGTCTCTAAAAAACTAAATTCCATATTTTCTTTATTTTTGATAGCTGTAGAATTATCATACATATTTAGAAGTATTGATTGATATAATAACTTTACTAATTTTTTCACTAACAATAGTGATTATAAATGACTAATGATTTTTAAAAAATCACCATAAATAATTTTATACCACAGTATTAACTGATTAATTGAATTATTTGCGTTATATCAAAATCCAAATCATACACAAGAAGCATCTAAAACATGGATAATATTATTAGGATTGATATCTTTAACACTGTTTAATAATAAGGAGATACATTTTCTTTGCTGTTTATTATACAAGTATCTTAATACAGCTTTGAATTTTATTAATAGAAAATTTACTAAAAGCTTCTGAGTGTGCTTAATGTTGTCGCTAATGCTATTAAGCTTGTCGTATATTTAAGCGTTTTTTTCTATCGATACCGAGAAATCGCACGGAACATTTCGCAGTAGAAAATATTATATGGAACAAACACCTAATAGCCATCAAGCCAACATTTTACAGAAAAAATCACTTAGTAAACCTCACTACTAGCTCGATAGATTTTTTCCATTAGCAAAACACGCGCATTCTGTTATAGCCGAAAGGAATATATTGATTCACAAGCAGCTTGTTTCACTGCATATTATTTAGTTTACCGTTTGCATACTTCTTAGAATATTTAAATAATGTTCTTTCGTTCGATTCGTTTTTAATATATTAAATATTTATGTGAATATTATAAAATCATACGATCATATAATAACGGAAGTGAACAAAGGTGATTAACTAATTACTGATTATGTCCTAGATTTATCTTTGAATTGTTACTACCCTAAATTATTATTTGATAACTTAAATATGTAAGTGCATATTATAACAGCATACTATCATATATTATATTAACGCGGCGTAATCAACTCATCACTAATAATTTCGTATCTTCTTACTTTCTCCGAAAAATAAATGTTAACATATTTATTGATTGTGTAAGTTGGTTAAAAAATTTTCACCAAATAAAAATAAGTGACGTTTGTTCTGGAAGGGAACTCTTGAAATCTAAAACCGATAAAATATTGTTAAAAATATTGAATACAAGTAAACGTAACGGTTCGTTTTCAATCAATATTATTATTATTCGTGCTTGAAATATAAAAAATAACTTAGTCTTAAACGGATACATCGTTAACACATGCTTTCTGTATTGTTTATTTTCTAAAGATGCAATTATTTTCTATCATTAAGTTGATGGTTCAATCAATACTTTTTCATGCATTAATGTAATTTGTTTGATCGTATTATGAACGTTTATTTGATATTAAAAACTTTTAAAAATAAAATACGTTTATGTATCATTGATGGATTGGTGTATGCTTGCAATTTTTTTACAGTACATGTTTGAGTGTAGCTTTTATTTGTTCAGAGAATCTTGAAATGAAAAAATATTTAAATTACAAAACGAACTTTCATATTATCACCAAGGTGATTTGTATTCCGCTTAATTCTGAAAAAGAGACTGATAATCAAAGAACCATTGGTATGTAAGATTTGATTTACCTACCCAGAGTAACTAACATTCAGTAATAAAATACAATTGGACTTTAATTAAACAAATATTTCCAAATGTAAATTAAAATTATTACATTGTGATCAACATTCATTTTATTCTTTCAAAAAATATAAAGTATGTATAAATTCAATTATTTAATTTGAATAAATGTACGAATTTTAAATTATCCTAGTGCTACGTACGAGTGGCCTTGGTGTTTTAACGTTTAAGGTTAGGCTCAATTTTAACAAGGTCCCACATGGATATGAATATAAATTGTCACCATCCTAACGTGAGTTGTGAATGTCATCTTCTGTCAATTTCCTAAATGATACCAGCTACCCACGCACTACCTTCAAAATTTTCACCAATCTCGGACTCACAGCTCAAAACACGGAGACTAATTTTAAAATTTCAATGAAAAAGATTGCGTTTTTAATTTTTACATTCGTTTATTTAATATTTAATAGTATTTGATATAGATCTAAACGTTCGTTATTAATAATTCTTTTTGTTTCGAGTCAGTGTTTTTGCTTATATGCACACTCATAGAGACAATTTGAGAACATCTTCAAATTTTATCCTTACAATAATTAGTACTTTTGACCAGTGTAAAAGGTTGTACAATTTTTGCAGAATTATTTAATGCTGTATGTAGAGTTGCGTTTATATGTCAAACAGTTTCGTATCGATGCTTGAACACGAATTCGT